>CM066031.1:1839841124-1840370661 GCA_033557465.1 Ichthyophis bannanicus | reverse complement strand
GGGGGGGGGGGGATGGACTGGAAAGAAATGGGCTGTGATGGGACGGGGACTGTAAAAGGGCTATGGGGGGGGGGGGACATGGACTGGAAATGGGTTTTGATGGGGAGGGGGACCTGGACTGGAAAAGGGCTAGGGGGGGGACATGGACGGGAAATGGGTTGTGATGGGGGCAGGGTGGAACCTGGACTGGGAAAAGGGCTGGGGGGGGGGGTGAAACTTGGACTGGAAGAGGGGCCTATGGGTGGGGGGGGAAAACTTGGACTGGAAAGGGCTATGGCGCGAGGGAGGGGGAACTTGGACTGGAAATAGGCTGTCGGATTAGGGGGACTTGGACTGGAAATGGGTTGTGAAGGGGGGGGACCTGGACTGGGAAAAGGGGCTATGGGGGGGCATTGGGACTGGAAAGAAATGGGCTCGTGATGGGGAGGGGGACCTGGACCCCCCCCCCCCTGTAAAAGGGCTATGTGGGGGGGGGGGGGACATGGACTGGGAAATGGGTTTTGATGGGGGAGGGGGCGGGACCTGGACTGGAAAAGGGCTATGGGGGGGGGAACTTGGACGGAAATGGGCTATGGTGGAGGGGAAGGGGGAACTTGCGACTGGAAATAGGCTTTGTGTGATTTAGGGGGGGCTAGGGACGGCAAATGTGTGGTGGGGGGGGTAGGGGGTAGGGACTGCAAATGGGCCTGTGATGGTGCGGGGGGACTCCGACTGCAAATGGGATGTGATGGGGGGGGGGGGAGGGCCTAGGACTGGAAATAGTGCTGTTGATGGGGACTTGGACTGGAAATGGGGGGCCTGATGATTGGGGGGGGGGGCTAGGACTGGAAATGGTCTGGATGAGGTGAGGGCCTAGCACTGGAAATGGGCTGATGAAGAGCTGGAATAGGACTGAAATGGGCTGATGTGGGGCATGGGAGGAATGGGATTAGAAGGGAAGGGATGCTGGGTGGGTCTAGAACTATAAGGGAATGATTTTGGGGGAGGACTAGAATAGATGGGGAATGAGTGGAGCGGGGAAAAATTATTTTGTGTGGAAGACAAGTCTTTGATGGGCTGGGTATTGGGAGAGTGAGGGGCTTGAGAATGTAAGGGTGAAATTTCAATGGATGATAAAGGAATAAGGATAGACTTGGGGGAAAGAGCAAAAGGGATCCAATCAGTATGTTACAGCAGAAATAGCGAGAGAATGGACAACATCTAAAAGAGAAGAAAGGACAAATGGATAGCTCGCAGAAGACACAAAGAAACCAGAAGAAAGTGACTGGGAGCAATTGCAACTGAAAACATAAAACGCCCAAACCGAAGGTAGAAAACTACTTTTTATTTTGAATTTATTAGCTGGAATATGTTTGGTCTGGGAAGTGTGTATTGATAACATCTTTGCGTTTTTGTTTAGTGCAAGAGGAAATTACTTTATAGTTTTATTTCTCCAGTGTTGTACATTTCATGTTTGGATTTTGGGGTTCCCAGTTTAATTATTATCTGACCAAGGAAGTTAGCCTACATGTATCCTCGGTAATTGTTGTGGTTGGGGCTGGGGGCGGGGCAGGGGTGGGACTAGGGGCGGAGAATGGGTGGAGCATGGCGAGCCACAGGTGTCGGGTTTTTCTCGGTGAAAAAGTTGGTATCCCTATATTAGCCTTCTGGAGGAGTCCAAAGGAGGCACAAGTCCTTGCAATAGAAGACCAAAGACACAAGGAGAGTAAGGAAGGCAGCACACCCTCTATACATGGAATTAGACATTATTAATTATACCCCAACACTAGCAGTGTTTGGGCATTTCAAGCTTTCATCAGGGGTATGTATATCCAAACCTCAAGAAATAATAAGTAAAAGTCAAATCATATATAAACCATATAAAACCTGTATATATATAATGCCTCTAAGAATTAAAAAAATCAGTGTTTATTATCTTGCTTCTATAGTTTAAAATCAACTGAAACAAACTAAAATTGATCATACATTAAAACAAAGTAAATAATATAGCAACCATAAAAATAACTACTTTAAATACTTTAAATAAATAAGATTATATATATATATATCATACGTGGTGTGACAAAAAAAGAAAGGAGACTGTCCCATAAATGTTTTATTACAAAATCTACAGAGAAATTACTCATTGTCCCCTTCAAATTAATCCCCCCTAGAGTTAATGCACTTTTGCATTTGCTTCTGCCAACATACGGAAGTACTCGGCAAAAGTCCTCTCCTTGAGGGTCCCTCAGCTCCCTTGTCACAGTGACCTTGATCTCGTCTACAGTGGCGAAAATGAGTTCCTTTGAGCACAGTCTTCAGCCTGAGGAAGAACCAGAAGTTGCACGGTGCAAGATCTGGGGAATAAGTGGAGTGGAGGAGTGGCCTAGTGGTTGGGGCAAGGTACTTCAGGCCGGAAGGTCGGGGGTTCAAATCCCACTAGAGGACAGCAACCTTGGGCCGGAAGGACTGGGGTTTTTAGTCCCACACAGGTGCTCCTTGTGGTCTTAACCCTCCATAGCCCATGTTCCCTGTAAATAGTTATCTCCAAGTTATAATGCCCTGTTCAATGTAATTTCAGTTTGTTCAATGTAAACTGCACGATGCAGAATAGCGCGGTATAAGAGAATGTAAAATAAATAAATAAATAAATAAGGAGGATGGTCGAGAGCTGTGATCTGTTTGTTGGCCAAGAACTGTCTCACACTGAGCGCGGTGTGTGCGGGCACGTTGTCGTGGTGGAGCAACCCCGTCTTGTCTCTCCACAGAACCCGCCTGCTGCGCTGAATCAGGTCATGGAGGCGATTGAGGACCTGCTGATAGAAGTGCTGGTTGACCTTTCTGACCTCAGGCACAAACTCATGATGGACCACTCCCTTCTGGTCGAAGAATGTGATCAGCATGACCTTGATCTTGATTTGGATATGCGCGCCTTCTTGGGTCTGGGTGACAGTTGTCTTCCACTGCAGGCTCTGTCTCTTGCTTTCAGGATTGTACTGGAAGACCCAAGTCTCGTCTCCTATGATGACTTGGCCAACGAACTCTGGATCGTCTCCGATCGTCTCTAGAAAGTCTTGACAAACATTGACCCGGTGCTCCTTCTGGGTGTCCGATAAAAACTTGGGCACCATCTTAGCGCACACCTTTTGCATCCCCAACTGCTGCGCCAAGATGGTCACGCACTAATTCCCTCTTCAGACTGAGCTCCTCAGTGTTATCCACACCATAAATCTGTGATGACTCCTCACCAGCTGGTTCACTCTGTCAATTTTCTCGGCTGTCTTGTCGTGGAAGGCCGTCCTGACTTGGGGTCATCCTCCACCTCCTCGCGGACAGTCTTGAAGCGTTTGTGCCACTCGAAGGACCGCGGCCTTGACATTGCATCTTCTCCATAAGCCTTTTGGAGAAGTTGGCGACAGTTGGGCCCTTCTCCAACTAATCAGAAATTTAAAGTTGATCTTTGCTCTATTTCTGCCACCTCCAGTTGCGCGACAAAGCGATGGAGCAGTGTGCTACAAAAGACCTGAAAAAGAAAAACAGAGTGAGAGAGATGAAAAATATTATAGCAGAAGAGTGGCAAGATGTTGCACAACACAGTGACATAAGCGGTTAGCCAATTGGCATTGAGTCATGGGCGTGGCTGCCACAGTCTTGTTTCTTTTTTGTCACACCTCGTATAACGTAGGAATGAAATTAAATAAGTGGATGACTGTATGAACACTTTTAAAATGATAATGATTAAAAAAAACAAAATCCAAGTGTCAGCATTAAAGGACATAATATTTAAAGGAAAAATAGGGGAGAGGGAGACAAGGGAGAAGGGGTGGGGTGGAGAGAGAATGGAAAAGGAAAAGAGGACCATCACATTTATGAAAGTAAAATTGGACTCGCTGTCTAGCCACTTCAGAATGGTGTGGTCGTGCAAAACTGGTTGCTATATTTAAATACAAACATCATAAGGAGTATAGGAAAATACCAGAAATTAATAGCTGTACAGAACTTAAACTGTGAGAAGGACATGAATTTGAGAGGGTAAATCTGTCTCAAAGTATGGAAACATATACAATCAAAGATTAGACTTGTAAGAGATGCTCGGGGGAAAGAAGGGGGATTTAAATTATGTATTGCTTACCACAGTCGGGCGACGCTCACTTCTGACTAAAAGAGTTCTATCAAGCTTACTGAGTTCTTTTAAAGGGCCAGGTATGGTGCCAAATCATAAGTTTAAAGGAGAGACAAATTTCCACAAAACCTGCTACTTTTTTAACCAGAATGTGCGCATCACAAATCTTCAATGGTTCCATATTGCTGTGGCAGCCTTAAAAAGTATTTATTTGTAATTTTAGGATATATTTACCATGTTCTCTCAACTTACGGTCCTAAAGCCCTCAAATCTCATTCTCCAAGAGTGATCGTACGGGCAAAGGTACTAGCATATATGGGGGGAAAAAAGGGACTGCATCATTTAGGATTAATGAAATTGCATAAGTCCTACATTTAATATGTTCTATGCCCTGAGGATTGCAATTACTCATGCATGCATTTTTGTTTTAAAGAAACAAAACAAGATCTTTACTGCCAAATGAGCATGCGACAAAATTAAAACAATGTAGTTTCAATTGGAAGTAACGCTGTTTCAAAAAAAATCAAACCAGCTTCGTAAACCAATTGAAAAACTATGGATCAAAAGGTAATATATAATGACACATTTTTATTGCCCCAGGTACTTAACAGTATAGGAGATTATATGAGGAGCAAACTCTCCTGTATCTTAGTACTACTAAAAATATGAAAACAAGACCATATAAATACAATGGACTCCATGTAGAGGTATCTGTAATGTGTAAAAAATCTATCAAATCATAAACAGGAAAATATAAAATATGTATCTAAAATAATGCATCATCTACTTGGAGAAAACTGTTGTTTTCTGGGAAAAACCCATAGCCCGTCTTTGCAAATATGTAAGAAACCATGGAACTGTAAAAGAAACTTAAAACAATGTATCAGAGGGAGCAATATGCAACAATGGAATTTGTATGCAGCCATTAAAACCTTTCTAATAAGAGATTCAGCAATGAAACTTGACGATAAAAATATAAAACACATTGGACATTAATGTAAAACCTCTTAGAGAGTGCAATATGAGTAATACTTATAAAATCTGAAAATATAGAAAATAGTTTAAGAATAATACAGGAACATGTGTAAAAAAAAGCATATCTCACATGTCCTGGAATCCTGGAATTAATGCCAGCTATAAAAAGAGTAAAACCCAAAGTTTGTCCTAAAAAGGAAGAAACCAATGTAAAAATAGCACCGATAAAAATAAATATATCAACTAAATATTAATGGCAGTAAAACCGATATGAGAGGAACTGATGATGGAATACACCAGTGTATAGAAACCTACATAATCTTATCATCTTATTTGACCCTGTTATATAATAAATAATTAGTAAAAGGAGATATAACTTAAACTAGGACACCAAAGGGGATACTGACAACAGGGGAGAGGAATGGAGGGAGAAGTAAGGGTGAGAAGGGGGGGTGTCTGACCTTGCTCACCTTGTGTCTATACTAGCCTTCCGGCTGGCTGGCTTAGAGAAGGGCCTGGCTTGCAGTTCACTCCAGGAGCAGGGTGGCGGCGCTCAACTGTTACCTAGGGAGTGTCCCTGACAGTTCATTCAGACGTGGTCAGTTTTCTTCATGCAGTGAGGCAGGTCTGGCTTCCAATGAGGTTTCTGGTCCCTCCGTGGGACCTTGAATCTCGTGTTGTCCGTAGCGCCTTTGTATCGCTGGGCGCTTGCACTGTAAAAGATCTGACATTAAAGATGGTCTTTTTGGTGGCTATTGGTTCGGCAGAAGGATTTCGGAACTACAGGCGCTTTGTGTCACGAACCGTTTCTCTCCATTTCCAAGGAAAAGGTAGTGTTGAGACCAGTCCCTCCTTTCTAACTAAGGTGGTCTCTGCATTCCATCTGAATCAGCCTGTCACTTTGACGTTCTTAGAAATGGAACAGGAGCCGCAGCTACACCTCTTGGACATATGCTGAGTGCTGAAACACTGTTTGAAGTGGATGGGGTAGTTTCAGAAGTCTGACCGTTTGTCCTGTTTAGTGCCCTCATAAGGGAGAGGTGGCTTCCAAGGCTTCTATCTCTAGATTGGTGAGGGAAACCATTTCCTCAGCCTATTGTTAAGACGTAGAAGTTTTGACCGGTGGCCTCAGAGCTCATTCGACCCAGGCATAAGCTGTGGCGTGGGCGGAAGCTAGCCTGGTCCTGCTGGTGGACATCTGCAGAGAAGCCACTTGGTCATCCTTGCATACTTTTGTGCGCCTTTATCGACTGGATATGCAAGCAGCGAGAGACGCATGCTTTGGGTCGGCGGTGCTTCAGGCCAGGCCCGCAGATCCTCCCGAGTTTAGTACTGCTATGGTACATCCCACAGGTTCAGGACTGAAATAGAGGTACGATGTGGAAGGTGAAATTGGTATCTGCTACTTTTCTTGTGTCCAGCCAGAGCCCACTTAGACTAGACTTAGCTTAGACTGGAATATGGAGAGTTTTTGAATGCAGAACCGAGGTATTTCTCCATTTGAAGTCTTGGTGTCATCCTCTTATTCTTTCTGCAGGGTGGCTTGAAAGGGTTTGGTCTTGGTATTTTAGAAAGTTCATGTAGCATCATTGGCATGCTTTTGTTCTCATATGGAGGGTTCTTCCTGGGCTTTGTATCTGGATGTGGTTTGATTCCTTAAAGGCGTGGCTTATTTGCTTCCTCCGCTTTGTTCTGTTGTCTCAAGCTGGAATCTTAAGTTGGTTTTTCGAGCACTTACTATGGTTCCATCTGAACTGTTAAAAAGGTGACTTTGAAAGACTTAACCTTAAGGTTGTCATCTTTGTGGCTAGCTGTTCCACTACAAGAGTTTCTGAGCTTCAGATCTTGTCCTGTTTTAAGCCCTTTCTGCATTTCATAGAGGCAGATGTCTATTTGCATAGGGGGGGTCATTCTGAGGCACCTGCCCCTGTATAACTTCCCCACCGGGAACGTTTCAATTTTGCTGCTCCAGGGGGCGGAAGGGGCTGGGGGGGGGGGGCAGTGTTAATTCCCTGCAGCCCAACCCAAGAATTAGGAGGCTGGATCGGGAGTCAGGCTGCGGGGAATTAACATTTTGGGCAGGCGGCCAGCATCACGGCTTTTAAGGGAGTCGCAGTGCCATGGCAACATGACACCATGGCTCCATTTAAAAGCCCTGGCTGAGTTAGCTGGGCAGTGCCTGTATGTGCAGGCTGGGACTGAATCTCAGTCCCAGCCTGCACGTACAGGCTTGTTTGCAATTCTGATCCCGCGGGGCTAGATGTGCCACGCGATATCAGAATCATGATCTCCTTTGTACGTCCGGGTCAGCCCGGATGTACAAAGGAGATGTGCGCCAGGATCGGAATTGGGCCCATAGTCCTCTTCCTTTCTTCCTAAGGTGGTTTCTTTATTCCATATTAGCCAGTACATGGACCTACCTTCCTTCTGACGTTAAGAACTATTGTCACGTTTCATTGGGTTTTGGATAGTTGAAAGGCGCTATTTCATAAATCAGACCATTGTGTTCTCTTGGGCTTCCGCAGCTAGTATGATAAACTTTACAGTTTTCTGGGTCATGCTGCATCTCATAACTGGAACTAATGTTTCATCAACCATACTATGGTGTTCTTCAGGGTGAAGTGGTTAAGCAGTGGATATCTGTTCTTTTCTGTAGTATCCTCAAACTAAATTGGTGGGATTGAGGCAGGAATTTGAATTGGAATTTTGGAGGAAAAGTCCGTTGGAGAAAGGACTTATAGATCAGAAGGTTCTCATAGATCAGAAGGTTCTCTGATGAATTTAAAGATGCTGTCTTCATAGACTTTCCCTCCAAAAATTAAAATTCAAAATTTCCTATCTCAATCCCAACAATCAGGTTTGAGGACTACTGTATAAAAGAATAAACATCCACTGCTTAACCACTTTGCTCTGAAGAAGCATGGTGACTAAAAAGTCTGTTCCAGTTATGAAGGCGCAGCATGACCCAGAAAACTGCAAAATTTATCTGACCATTTTGTTTGTGTTGCATGGAGGATAGAAGCTGTCACCAAAACTACTGTTGCTCATTGGATTAAGGAAGCAGTAGGAGTTTGTTTTGGGTTTTTTTGCTTCTATGCTTTAAGGGTTGATTTTTTTTTCTGCTATTTCTTCAGGCTCACTCAACCCAGGGGGGTGTCAGCCTCTTGAGCAGGTCTTTAGTATCAACTGTGGAGATTTGCAAGGCTGCTATGTTGGTATCTTTGCATTCCTCCTTTTAGTATTTACAGATTATAAATCCATGCTAGAGAGTTGGTGTGCTTAGAGAAGGGCTGTCTTCATCCCAATCAGTGTAAGGGGTGCTTTGTTCTCCAGGAACAAGCAGGAAGTCGGTCCTCACATATGGGTGACGCCGATGGAGCCTGCATGGAGCAAATCCCCAGCTTTCAAAGAAAGCCTTTGGGAGTTGCTACCACGCATGCGTGATCCCCTTCCCGCGCAAAGGTGCCATCTTGCTCAGTCTTCTTTTTTCCGCGGAGCCCATCAGACGTCGTCTGTCCCTGTCCCTGTCAAAGTTGATTTTTTTCTGCCTTTTGGCTGTTTCCGGTCTCGCACTGGTACCCTTTCCCGCCCGACCTCGATACCTCGGTATCGGGCCGGCCCCATTTTTCTATTTTTCTCTCGGGCATTTTCGCTCCCTTTTTTCCTCGCTGGCAGCCCGAAGGGTCTTCGACCTTGCTGGGGTTCTTTTTCCCCCCATGGCTACCAGTGGGTTTAAAAACTGCAGTCGATGCGGAAAGATCATGTCCCTCACCGATATGCATGACTACTGTCTCCGGTGCCTCGGCCTGGACCACGACCTGGCGATCTGTGGCCTGTGGCCTGTGGCCTGTGCAAGAAGCCTTGAGGAGCCGCCAGCAGCAGCATGAAAATTTTTTCCTGATTCCCCCATGCTTCCGAGAGCCAGGACCTCATCTGAGGCGTCAACGCGTTGGGAGGAGCATTCCGAACCCAAGCGTCATCGAGGGTCCTCGGAAAAGGGGTCTCCCTCGAGGGAACTGAAAAGAAGGAAAAAATCCTCAAAGGCGGCGTCTTTTGATGGCTCAGAACGGCCAGGTTCCTCGCGGGGCTGGTTGCGGAGCCCGAGAGCCTGCTTGAGGCATTGGAGAAGGAGCGCCCAGTCAAGGTTCCTCGAAAGGACCCTGGTCACGGACCGGCCTTGCGCAAGTACATTCTATCCTAGTCGAGGACTCCCCTCCAGGGGAACTGGCTTTGGGCCCGAGCGCATCGGTGCCTGAGCCGAGGGCTGCGGAGCCTCCAGAACTGATGTTCAGGATGGCGTCCTTGGAGTGCAGTGTCACTGCCTTCTTGAAGCAGCAGCGGGTGTTGATATCCGCCACGTCCGGTTCCTCCACCCCGACCACCGGGTGTTCAATGTCGAAGTCGACCCCGGAAGCCGAGCGGATCCTCAAAGCCTTGCGGGCCCAAGTCGATCCTCGGTCCGAGGTCACGCTTGGCGTCCCGTTCGTCGGACACACCCCAAGTTCCTTCCGAAGGTGGTGTCCTTGTTCCACCTCAACCGGGAGGTGGTCCTCCCTACCTTCTTTCCCAGGCTGCACGCCAGTCGGGCTGAGGCGGTTCTCCATACCCTGGACTGTAAGGTGGTGACCAAGCGTACGCTGTCCACATGGGTGGCAGACTATTGCCCGGGCTTATGAGGAAGCGAAGCTTCCGTTGGAGGGTCATGTCACAGCTCAGAAGGTCAGGGCCATGGCGGCATCAGTGGCTCATCTGCGCTCCATTCCTCTGGCAGACATCTGCTGGGCCACCACCTGGTCTTCAGTTCATACCTTCGCAGCTCAGAGTGGAGGAGTAGCCTAGTGGTTGGGGCAAGGTACTTCAGGCCGGAAGGTCGGGGGTTCAAATCCCACTAGAGGACAGCGACCTTGGGCCGGAAGGACTGGGGTTTCTAGTCCCACAGGTGCTCCTTGTGGTCTTGGGCAAGCCACTTAACCCTCCATAGCCCATGTTCCCTGTAAAATAGTTATCTCCAAGTTATAATACCCTGTAAAATGTAATTTCAGTTTGTTCAATGTAAACCGCACTGATGCAGAATAGCGCGGTATATAAGTGAATGTAAATAAATAAATAAATAAATAAATTACTGCCTGGATAGGAAGTCCCGAAGGGACAGTGCCTTCAGCCAGGCTGTACTCCGCAACATTTTCAGGGTCTAGGCAACCTCTCCCTCTGACCCTTCTGTGTTCAAGCTTACAGGAGTGCTATTTTCCTTGTACGTATGTCCTATTTCATTGCGGCTGCTTGCGGCTCTCATGGAGGGAGCCATTTTATGTGCTGTTGGTTCATGGTAGCCTGTAGTTGGGGCATCCCATATGTGAGGACTGACTTCCTGCTTGTTCCCAGAGAAAGCATAGTTACTCCACCCGTAACTGGTGTTCTGTGGGGAAAGCTGTAATCAGCCCTCACAACCCTCCCTCATCCCCTTGGAGTTATAGTCCTCCTGTCTTCATTGTTTTGTTTTGCTATCTTTTTAGCTATGTCATTTGACTGCTCTAGTTAATGGTCTGCTAGGTTAAGCACTTTTTTTCACTTTTGAAAAGCTTTCTAAGTAGAAAAGTAACGTAGTCGTGAAGATTTATCAAGAACTATAGAACACGGAGGTCATTGATGCAAAGTGGCACACCAGTTTAAATCTAAGACTGAGTCGGAAAGGACGTTCCTCAAAGAGTCTGAGACCCCTAGTTCTTTAAAGATTAATCTTCACTAATGGTTAACGTTAACACTGATATAACGGACAGGAAGTTACTTGAGATATAATAGAAGGAAAGAATTCTAAGATTGGATCTTATGAATTGAATGAAGATTTGAATAAGAGATAAATCACAATCTTAAAGGTAAAAATAGAGTGTCAACCATGTCATTTGACCTGAGCAAGATGGCACCTTTGGGGCAGGAAGGGGACCACGCATGCGTGGTAGCAACTCTCAAAGGCTTTCTTTGAAAGCTGGGGATTTGCTCCATGCGGGCTCCGTCGGCATCGATGTCACCCATATGTGAGGACTGATTCCTGGTGTCTCCGGAGAACACCTGTTACAGGTGAGTAACTACGCTTTACATCCCATATGTTCTGGACTGGTCTGGTGGACGAAAAGGAATGAGAAATTGGTATCTGCTACTTTTCTTGTGTCCAGCCAGACCAGTCCAGAGCTTACTTTCTTTCTGTATTTTGAGGAATTTGCTGTCTGGGGAGGTTTTTTTTTTATCTTTCGGAGTCTCTGGAGTGTCTGTTTTCTAATGGTTAAGGTTTCTGAAGCCCCTCCTCCTAGGGAGGATTAATTAAGGTTTGGTTATCAACATTGCTTTGTTACAGAAATACTGAAGAGCAGGAAGTTGCATAGTGCCTTATGTAGGACAGAGCTTGCAGCTCTTAGGTCTCTGTCTCTACCTGCTGGCTGACGGACATAACCATATATTCTGGACTAGTTTAGTGGACTCGAGGAAAGAATATCAGCAGGTGAGACAAAATTTCTCCATATATTTTGAGAAGTTGACTTAAAAAATGAAAGAAAATGTTTTGATTTTAAATGAGTATTTTTTAAAATTATCATCTTGTGTTTTCTAAAACTCCCTGAGATTTTACCTGTATATTTTATATACGTTGCAGTGAGGCAGACCAAAATTGGTACTGATTGGAGGGCTTACTCTTTACGTTCATGATACTCATTTGTTCTTTAAGTAAGGCTGTCCCCTAGAAGACTGGGCTAGAGAAAATGAAGCTCCATTTGCAGATTGTAATTTTTGTTTTTTCTTTTACCACAGGGCACTGGTGCCAGACCTTACCTAGGGAAGGTGGGAGCTGAGGATATAGATGGCATAGACATGGCTTATAGAGTACTGGCTGACCATGCCCGAACCATCACTGTAGCACTTGCTGATGGAGGGAGACCTGACAATACCGGCAGAGGGTAAGAGCAAATATGACATAATGGAACTTCAGTCATGCCTAATATGGAGGCCTGTAAAGGGGAAGGGGTATACAAGAGCTGCAAATAAACTAATAAAATAAGATGGGCTGCTGTTCCACTTGGGATAGGGGGTTGTGACAAGTGAATTGAATTAAATGCAGTACTGTTTCTACACAGCATCCTTTGCTCTTCCCATCCTGAGACAATATACATAGCTTAGACAGCGCATATCAGTCCTGATCCAGAACCCTGCTTGTAGTTCACTTACACAGTTTGTTGTTTTTTTATTTATTTATTTAGATATGTTCTAAGAAGAATTCTCAGGCGAGCAGTCCGATACGCTCATGAAAAGCTGAATGCTTCCAAAGGTTTCTTTGCTACCTTGGTGGATGTGGTTGTTCAGTCACTGGTATGTGGATTATTTCTGCTACTTTTATTAAAAACTGGGGGAAGAAAGGTTTAGAGCTGGGGGAGAAAGCATGAGCAGAACTTAAAACAGGGAGTGTCTCTGATCACACCATGTCCTTATGTTGCTGAAAGTACTGAAGAGCTATTTCTGCTTGAAACTGACTTCAGAAAGTACTAGTGTCTCTTGCTTTTTGTTAGTTTTCTTCTATGGTTGAATTGTTTTTTTAAACTGCCCTGGGTGTTCCTTTCTTCGAAAGAGTGATCTAGAGACTTAGATAAACTCGGCACCTAGACTGAGACCATGTGTAAGCAGTTTGATGGAGTGGAGAAGTTACCTAGTGGTTAGAGCAACAACCTAGTACCAAGAGATTAGCATTTGATTTCCATTGGCACTACTTGTGACCTTGAGCAAGTCACTTTACCCTCCATTACCTTGGAAGAAAAGGCCTGGCAATCTACTTCCAGTTATACCTTGCCAAGAAAATCCAGGCGCTCCTGCATCACCAGGAGTCAACATTGACTTAAGGCACTTTAAAAACAACAACAAAAAAAGGCAGTTTGAGGCAGTGGGAGGCAATTCTTGAACTAGACCAATACATTCTTTGGAGATTTAGCTGGATCAGTCCAGACAGATTGTGATTGTGGAAAGTAATGAGAATGAAAGCGAGCAGTCATAAGAACATAAGATATGCCATACTGGGTCAGACCAAGGTCCATCAAGCCCAGTATTCTGTTTCCAACAGTGGCCAATCTAGGTCATATGTACCTAGCAGTTTCCCCCAAGAGACACAAGTTCCACAATGCTTGTACTGGGTCAAGCATTGATATCTTCGGTCACTTCTTAATAATGGTTTATGGACCTTTCCTCCAGGAACTTGTCCAAACCTTTTTTAAACCCAGCTACACTAACAGCCTTTACTACATCCTCCGATAACAAATTCCAGAGTTTGATTACACGTTGAGTGAAAAAATATTTTCTTTTATTAGTCTTAAATAGTTTACCCTATAGCTTCATTGCATGTCCCCTAGTCTTTCTATATTCTGATAAGGTAAACAATCGTTCCTTTTCGCTTCTCCGGGCCAGTCCAGGGAAAGGTAGGGTTGTCAATCCCCCATAGTAACTGAGGACTGAAGGCTCCAAGCTTTTACTGTGAGGTGAAGCCACTCCCCCTTCAGGCAATCTGTCAGTCTTTCAGTCCTCAATAACTATAGAGGATCGATTTTATCTTCTCCCTCATCATTACTTATATTGTTCTTTTATTTTATTGATTGGCTCTAGCAGGGCTGATCCTTTCCATAGTCTTGTTTTTACTTACTTGAACAGGCTACTATGCCTTTAAGAGCAGACTGAATATTGAACGGGCTTTCCTTCAACAGTGTGAGGTAGAGCCTGCCTCTCTCACTGTCCCGATTCAAATGGCAGAGTGATACTGGGAGCCCCAGCTTTCTCCTCTAGCTCTGCAGCTCTTACCTCCTTCGGAGATCTGTTATTCAGTTCTACTAGTGCTCCGGTGCCTTTTTTCAGTCTCGGGTGAGTGTTTCCAGGCTAATTTATCTTTTTTACTCTCCTGTAAAACCGCGGGTTCCCTGGCGATTTTGGCGATTTTTTTTTTTGTTTCTGGGTTCTTCAAAGTTGTTTCAGGTGACTGGGCTGGATTTTAGACGTTAAAATTTGCTGTTATAATGTCTGAGAAGGCTCATATCAATTTACCTGAGGCTAGTTTAATCGCCGAAAAGGCGGGAACGGCGGCCATCTTGGCTGCACCGGGCAGTGCTCTAGCAGAGCATCAGAAGCCTCACAAACGGAAAACAAAGTCTTCTAAAGACACATTTACTTCAGATAAGCCTTCTATTTCTTCCACTGTGCCTCAGGAACAGATGCTTTCATTTCTTTCACCTGAATTTATTCTGGCAATGCATAAGGCTTTTCTTGTGCATTCTACTCAGTCTTCAGAGTTACCTGCTGTTCCTGTTTCAGTCCCAGTTTCTCTCACTTCTCCAAGTGTTGAAGATCCAGGAGAAGGCACTTCTCATTCTCAGGGTTTAGCTACTGATCCTTTGTTATCACAGGCAGTGCAGCAGGGAGATCCTGAATTTCTGTCAGACTCAGCTATGGATTTTGAAGCTGAAGATTTAGAGGATGGGGAGATAGCCTCTGGTCAGGATCCTAATATTTTTAGAGTTTTCCGCAAAGAGGAACTCTCTGCTCTCATTTTCCATTCTTTGTCAGCGCTGCACTTGTCTCTGCCAACACCCTCTCAGGAGCCTTTGGAGGATCCCTTGCTGCAGGGTTTTAAGTCAGAGCAGAGGTGTTTTCCTTTGCACCGAGTGATCAAACAAATGATTGATTCGGAGTGGCAGTGTCCGGAGGCTTCACTGCGTGGCAGCAGAGCTTTATCTCGCTTATACCCCCTACCTCAAGAAGCAAAGGATTTATTTCGCATGCCAAAAGTGGATGCGCTTATCTCCGCGGTAACCAAAAAGACTACCATCCCTGTAGAAGGTGCAGCAGCCCTTAAAGATTTACAGGATAGGAAATTGGAGATACTGCTAAAGCAAGCCTTTGATTCTAGTGCTTTAGCGCTGCAGTCGGCTATTTGTGGAGCTTATGTATCTCGCGCTTCCATTCGTTGGTTACAGGGAGATACTTCCTCAGAGACTTCATCTGCGGTACCAGATGTCGCCAAATTAGAATCTGCCGCGGCTTATACGGCAGATGCTTTTTATGACTTGCTGCGCATGGCAGCTAAAATCATGGCTTCCCTAGTAGCGGCTAGACGATTTTTGTGGTTACGGAATTGGTCAGCGGATGTTTCCTCGAAGTTACGTCTCAGCAAGTTGCCGTATCAAGGAACTTTGCTGTTCGGCGAGGCCTTGGAAAAGATTGTAAAGGATTTGGGAGATTCTAAAGGCGGTCGTTTGCCTGAGGATAAACCCAAGCCTACTCGTTCGACTCCCAGTTTTCGTGGTTCTGGCCGGGACTCACGTAGGTTTCGTGGGGCACGTTTTGCTCCTTATTCCAGAGGACGTGCCACCTTTCGAAATCATTCCTTTCGGGGAGCCAGAGGTTTTAATAGATCTTATTTCGCAACCTCTCAGCCCGCAGGGAAAAGCCACAATGAAGGTTTGCCGGTCCAGTCGCTTCTGCCTGTGGGAGGTCGCCTTCAGCATTTTCTAGCGGCCTGGACCAACATTACTTCCGACAAATGGGTATTAGAAATCATTCGGGAAGGGTACGCGCTGGATTTCGCCAGTCCGTTGTTACCCGCTTTTATGATGTCTCCCTGTGCTCCCGGGAGAAAGCAGCAGGCTATTTTGGTAACTCTCCATCGTCTCTTGCAGCTGAGAGCTATAGTACCAGTACCTCTAGACCAATACGGTTGCGGTCGATACTCGATTTATTTTGTGGTTCCCAAAAAGGACGATTCTTTTCGTCCCGTTTTGGATCTCAAAGGTGTCAAACGTACTCTGCGGGTTCCCCACTTTCGAATGGAAACTTTGCGAACGGTTATTCGGGCGGTTCATCCGGGAGAGTTTCTCACTTCCATCGATCTAACGGAAGCTTATCTACATATTCCTATCCGTCCCGCGCATCAGTGTTTTTTACGTTTTGCCCTTCCTGTCGGTCATTTCCAGTTTCGGGCGATGCCATTCGGCCTTGCTACAGCTCCGCGTACGTTCACAAGCTAATGGTAGTGGTGGCGGCTGCGCTTCGCAAGGAGGGTATCAGAGTTCATCCTTATCTCGACGATTGGTTGATCAGGGCCGATTCGAAAGAGGAATCGGTTCAAGCGACAGCTCGAGTTGTTCAGCTTCTGGAACAACTGGGTTGGGTGCTAAATCAGGACAAGAGTCACTTACGACCGATGCAGCAGTTAACCTATCTCGGAGCGCTGTTCGACACCGCACAAGGAAAGGTCTTTTTGACCGAAGTTCGCGTAGAAAAGCTAATGCATCAAGTCCAGGCCTTTCTGAATTTAACGGCGCCGTCGGCGTGGACATATTTACAACTCTTGGGTTCCATGGCGGCGGCGCTGGATCTAGTCCCGTGGGCCAAGGCTCACATGCGTCCCTTACAACAGGCGTTGCTCTCCCGCTGGTCTCCGCAACTTCATCCACTTTCTCAGAGACTGTCCTACCCAGAGGGGATACGTCTCAGTCTACAATGGTGGTTGAGTCGCGATCATCTCACCGCGGGGATTCCCTTGCAAGATCCGCCGTGGGTTTTAGTCACCACGGATGCCAGTCTCTCAGGCTGGGGAGCTCATTGTCTGGCTCGGATTACTCAGGGAACTTGGTCCCAGACAGAACGCTCTTGGTCGATCAACAGACTCGAACTTTGAGCGGCTCGTTTGGCTCTGCTTCACTTCGCTTCATTACTCAAAGGAAGAGCGGTCAAGATTTTCTCCGACAATGCTGTGACTGTCTCGTATATCAATCGGCAGGGCGGAACGAGGATTCCTTCTCTTCTTTCCGAATGTCAGCAGTTGATGGAATGGGCGGAACGCAATCTCTTGGCTCTATCGGCGGCGCATGTAGCAGGCAAGGACAATGTTCAAGCCGATTATCTCAGCAGACATCTTCTCGATCCCGGGGAATGGGAATTGAATGCGGCCTTCTTTCACCAGTTGACATTGCGTTGGGGTCAGCCAGTAATGGATCTCATGGCCACCTTCAGCAATACCAAAGCCAGCCGCTTCTTCAGCAGGCGCAGAGAACACATGTCAGAGGGCCTCGATGCTCTGGTACAACCATGGCCCCTCGACAGTCTGCTTTATGTCTTTCCCCCTTGGCCGATGTTAAGTCGAGTTATACAGCGCATTGCGCAACACCGCGGCCAGGTGATTCTCATTGCTCCCGATTGGCCTCGTCGTCCTTGGTATGCCGATCTCGTCGTCTTCTAGTGGCTCCGCCATGGCCTCTTCCCCTCAGAGTGAATCAACTACATCAGGGTCCAATTCTCATGCCACGAGTGGATCGCTTCTTGCTTACGGCATGGCTCTTGAAAGGTCTCGCTTGATAAGCAAGGGTTATGCAGATTCCGTAGTGGACACTTTGCTGCGGTCTAAGAGGCCAGGAACTTCTTTGATATATGTTAGAGTCTGGAGGCTCTTTGAATCTTGGTGTTTCTCGGAGACAGGTGTCTCCAATGTCCTGCTACTATTCCTCATCTGCTCAATTTTCTACAACAGGGTTTAGATAAAGGTTTAGCTCTAAATACCCTTTAAAGTGCATGTTGCGGCGTTATCCTGTTTTAGAGGGTTAATTGGCCGACGCCGTTTGGCGGCACATCCAGATGTGCAGCGTTTTCTACGGGCAACCAAACTTATTCATCCTCCACGTCGCCCGCTTGTACCTCCTTGGGATTTGAATGTGGTTTTGGATGCGTTGTCGCGATCGCCCTTATCGGCTCTCTGTGCTAAACAGATTCGAGAGTGTTCTTGGAAAACAGCTTTTCTCGTAGCCATTTGTTCGGCAAGACGAATTGCGGATTTGCAGGCGTTGTCTTGCAGAGAACCTTATCTGCAATTTCTGCCCGAAAGAGTCTTGCTACGCACGGTTCCTTCTTTTTGACCCAAAGTAGTGTCTGTCTTTCATGTTAACCAGTCAGTGGTGTTACCAGTCTTTTCTCAACGCGACGATTCCCCTATGGACAAGGCGCTAAAGCACTTAGATCTTGGTTGGGTGTTGAAGACGTACCTTAAACTCTCTCAACCGATTCGTAAGACTGACAGATTGTTTATTCAGTGGGCCGGTCCACGTAAGGGCCAAGCGGCATCTAAAGCGACGATTGCTCGTTGGGTGCGCTCCGCTATTACAGTAGCTTACTCTGCCCGGGGGCTTTCACCACCTACAGGTCTTAAAGCTCATTCCACACGATCCATGGCGACTTCCTGGGCGGAATTAGCCTTTGTTCCTCCAGTAGATATATGCAGGGGCGGCGACGTGGTCTTCCTTGCATTCTTTCACTAAGCATTATCGTTTAGATGTTCAAGCCAGGGATGATGCCAGAGTGGGAGCTTCGGCTCTTATCGCGGGTTTGGCGGGTCCCTCCCATTCTTAGGTACTGCTTTGGTACTACGGCCCTACCTTTCCCTGGACTGGCCCGGAGAAGCGAAAAGGAAGATGAAATTAGTCTTACCTGCTAATTGTCTTTCCTTGAGCTCTCTCCGGGCCAGTCCAGGGACCCTCCCTATCCGTTCTGTTCCTTGGCTTGATCTTGGTGAACGTCCACAGTATTCCATCATATAAGCTCGCAGGAGATATCTGGGGCTTTTAGTTCACATTTTCAACCTGCTTAGTAACCTTGCTAGTTAACTAATGTTAAAAAAAAAAAAAAAAAAAAAATAGAGACATCTTTGTCTTGTTATTACTGTTTAAAGACTATGGAATGTTATCAGTTTTTCAAGGGTTAATCTGTGTTTGTAGATTTTCTTTCTCTTTAGTTGCTTTGCCAGAAGGAGACTGACAGATTGCCTGAAGGGGGAGTGGCTTCACCTCACAGTAAAAGCTTGGAGCCTTCAGTCCTCAGTTACTATGGGGGATTGACAACCCTACCTTTCCCTGGACTGGCCCGGAGAGAGCTCAAGGAAAGACAATTAGCAGGTAAGACTAATTTCATCATCGACGTTTACCCGTTCCACTCCGTTCATTAATTTATAGACTTCTATCATATCTCCCCTCAGCCGTCTCTTTTCCAGGTTAAAGAGCCCTAACTTTTTTAGCCTTTCTTCATAGGAGTATCCTTCCATCCCCTTTACCATTTTGGTGGCTCTTCTCTGTACCTTTTCTAAAATCGCTATATCCTTTTTAACCCTCGGATACACTCGGTAAATCGACTGACACGTATACACTACCCCCGGGTCACCCCTAACCCATATGTAGAAATATGGTAAAACATCTACTTTTGTTTGTAAAACATGGTTAAATTGTGAAGAAAAAGACATACTTTTATTTATTTTTTATAATACTTGTTATTAATTCACCCTTTCAAGTGAATAATGTGCAATGCTAGCCAAGATCAGGCAGGACAAGTTGTACAAGGTCAGATATATGCTGCATAATGTCAATACCTGTTAACTATTCAGTTGCAAGCTTAAAAATGGTGTGCAGCACTGCACGCTTTGCAAACTACAATAGTTCTATATTTATTCGCTAGGTGGACAGCAACAGTCAAAGTATGGTGCCATTATGTCAAGTAATGGCATGATGCAAATTGTGACAAAAAAATTACCGTGTTATAACAAATTGACAACGGTGCATTGTAAACAACAGAATACTAGTAAGCAATAAATGAAGTACATTGACTGTTTTTTTCAACATTTTATGCACAATGTGATAGTAGTTGTTCTTGAATGTTCAGGACACACTAGCTTCATACAGATTTCACATTCGGTAAATACTTTTCGATCTCTGTCACTTGGACAAAAGGAGCATCTTTTTCTTTTCTTTGCTGATGCCCGTGTGGTCAACGGTCTTGGTGGCTTAGGCATTCAAGGCAAGGATAGCCAACATTGGCCATGGATTGACGTGTATGGCTTGTCAGACCTTCTGGATGGCTTTGACGATTTTGTAGCTGAGGCTTCATGAGATTCAAAGCGAGTTCCTCCAGAAAAAACCTTCTCTTGCAGTTTTCCTTGTGATGAAACATGGGATTGTTGTACATAAATATTATGAATGAATTTACAGCCGCGATATCAAGCAGTCCATAAAACACGCAAAGTGGCCATCGACGAGTTGATCTTTTCACACTGTATGTGTGGCACAACTGATCTACTGTGTCAACACCCCCTTTCGTTCTGTTGTAGTCAAGTATTATTTCTGGCTTCTTTGATGTTTCATCAATTTTATTATCATGGTGAAGTGTTGACAGCAGCATAACTGATTTGTTTCGTTTTGGGACGAATGACACCAAAGTCTTGTCTCCACTGAAGCCAAATATTGAGGATCCCACAATTCTTGAGCGATTTGCCTGGAATTCTGAAGGTATGTCACGGTTGCAACGTCTTACAGTGCCCAGTAGTGTCAAATTCTTGCTAAGAAGAACATCAGCCATTTGTACGTTAGTAAAGAAATTGTCGCAAGTAATGTTTCTGCCAGACCATTCCAGAGGTTCAATAAGCTTCAAAACAACATCAGCTCCTAGAGATACTGTTTTGTCACGAGTAACTGACTTCACGCCCTAGGTATGGCTTCATGTTGAATACATAATACGTTTCGGCATCTGCACACACCCATAACTTTATACCGTATCGGTCTGGTTTAGACTTGATGTATTGACGAAAACGGACACTTGCCTCTGAACCCCAACAATTGTTCATCAACAGTCAAGTATGCAGATGGTGTGTACATTTCATGCACTGAGAAATGAATAAATTCCACACATCTCTGACTGGAGTAAATTTGTCATTGGCCCTTCGTGATTCACGGGTTTGTTTGTCATCAAATCGAAGTAAACTCAATATTTCTTCTTCAAAGCCTGGGTTTTGTAATAAACTTTGCAAAGTCCACTTTGCTCCCCTCCCAGAACTTGGAGTTCATAGGAGCCAGGCTGGACTCTCTGCTGGCAAAGGCTTTCTTGCCAGAAGACAGGGCCCAAAGGTTGATGGCCTTGGCAAATCAATTTCTCAGCAGGTCCCTGGTCTCCGCCAGACTCTGCCTGAGGCTTCTAGGCCACATGGTTTCGACAGTGCATGTGACTCCCAATGCCAGGCTCCATATGAGGCCTGCACAGTGGTGCCTTCGGTCTCAGTGGTCACAGACCACCGGCAGCCTCAGAGACAGGATAAGGGTGCCCAGACAATTTCTACACTCCCTCAACTGGTGGCTGCACCCACCCAATCTACTGAAGGGGGTGCCTTTTCAGATTCCAGGGTTCACAGTAGTGATGACCACAGACGCCTCTCTACAAGGCTGGGGAGCTCATTGTCTAGGCAAGTGCACCCAGGGCCTGTGGTCTCCTTGGGAAACTGCACAGCAGATCAATCTCCTCGAACTCAGAGCTATTCGATTAGCGCTCAAAGCTTTCACTCCTACCCTGGCTCACCAATCTGTCCTGATTCAGACGGACAACCAAGTAGCCATGTTTTATGTGAACAAACAGGGCGGCACTGGGTCCCGGATCCTTTGTCGGGAAGCTCAGGACCTTTGTTCGTTTGCCCTCAAGCACAACATGCTCCTCAAGGCTGTGTACCTTCCAGGCCAGGACAACTACCTGACAGACAGGTTAAGCAGAATACTGCAGCCCCACGAGTGGCAGCTGCATCCTTCAGTGGTTCAGAAGATCTTCCTGAAATGGGGTCTCCCTTTGATAGATCTCTTTGCCAGCCCAATGAACAAGCAACTACCAAAGTTCTGCTCCAGGCAACCACATCCTCTGCGGATAGCAGCGGATGCTTTTCTGATATCCTGGTCTCAGGGCCTCCTCTATGCGTTTCCTCCCACGCCCTTGGTGGCCCGAACCCTGTTCAAGATTCTTCAGGACAAGGCCTCGGTCCTGCTGGTGGCTCCCAGGTGGCCAAGACAGCCTTGGTTTCCTCTTCTGCTTCAACTGGCGGTGGATCCTCCACTGCCTCTGGGGCTGCAACCCGACCTTCTCACACAGGAGCAGGGTTCCCTTCTGCACCCCAATCTCAAAGCTCTCAATTTGATGGCCTGGAGGCTGCAAGGGTAGTTTTGGCTCCCTGGGGCCTTCCTCAGGAAGTTGAGGAGGTTGTCCTAGCCCAGTGATGGCTAACCTTTTTGAGCCCGAGTGCCCAAACTGCCGCACAAAACCAAAGAATTTCCTCAAAGTGCCAGCACGTCAATTAAAGCTCCATTTGCATAAGGTGCTTCATTTGCATAAATATTTGCATAATGTTACCATACACTAACTTTTAGTAAACATGCCTCTTAATGAGTATATGGATAAAGAAAGACTAAAAGGTTTCTACATTACTATAATCCAGTACCAACCGCCAGGCACATTAGGAACTACTACAAACGCTGCCCATTTAGAACCCATAGCAAACCCGCCGTATCCTAACAGCACTACCAGGACTCACAAAGCACCATACTCTACCTATCAAAAGGCAACACTGCAAATATTAAACCAATACATCTCAGAGAACAACAATACATGACCTACTGGGGAAAGAACAAGTGGCAATGTCAAATAGGAATTATATAAACAGAATACCTCAGCTCAGTTACACATGCAGAACAGACCATTACCAAACAAGGAATCACAATTTAGAAACAGGAAGACAATAATTAAACTGGGAACCCCAAAAGCCAAACTTGGAATATACAACAACACTGTAGAAATAAAACTATATATTAATTTCCTCTTGTACTAAACAAAGCGCAAAAATTAATGATGCACATTTCCCAGAGCTGACATATTCCAATTAATAAATTCAAAATAAAGAGATATTTTTCTACCTTTTGTGCATTTTTTTTTCAGTTGCAATTGTTCCAGCCACTTTCTTCTGGTTTCTTCGTGTCTTCTGCTAACTCTCCATCTGCTGTCCATTTGTCCTTTCTTCTGTCTTCTTGGGTTTTTTTTTCCATTCTCTCTCTACATCTGCTTTAACATACTAATCTTTCTCCTTTTGCTCTTTCCTCATTCCTATTTCATCTACTCAAAATTTACCCCTCCATCCTCAATCCCCACTTACTCTCCCAATACCCGGCCAATTGTAGATTTTTTATCCCTCCCACACAAAATATTTTTCCCCTCTCCATTTTACTCTCCCAGCCCCATCCCATTCTAATCCTCCCCCAACACCAGCTCCCTTCTAGTTCCAGCCTCACCCAGCATCCATTCCCTTCTAGTCCCTGCATCAGCCCATTTCCAGTCCTAGCAGCCCCCCAACCCATTTCCAGTCCTAGCAACCCCCCAACCCAATACCAGTCCTATCCCCCCCTCATCAACCCACTTCCAGTCCTTACCCCCCATCACCCCATTTTCAGTTTAAGCCCCCCCTATAACCCATTACCAGTCCTAACCCCCCATCAGCCCACTTCCAGTCCTAACCCCCCATCAGCCCACTTCCAGTCAGCCCCCCATAGCCCATTGCCAGTCCTAACCCCCCCCATCAGCCCACAGTCCATTACCAGTCCTAACCCCATCAGCCCACCTCAAGTCCTAACCCCTCCCCATCAGCCCATTTCTTGTCCCAGCCCCCCATAGCCCATTATCAGTCCTAAACCCCCCCATAGCCCATTACCAGTCCTAACCCCATCAGACCACCTCCAGTGTTAACCCCCCATCAGCCCATTTCCAGTCCTAACCCCACCCAACAGCCCACCTCAAGTCCTAACCCCTCCCCATCAGCAGTCCTAACCCCCCCTAGCCCATTAGCAGTCCTAACCCCCCCTCTCTAGCCCATTAGCAGTCCTAACCCCCCCCCATAGCCCATTACCAGTCCTAACCCCCCATCACCCCATTTCCAGACAGCCCCCATCAGCCCACAGCCCATTAGCAGTCCTACCCCCCAGCCCATTAGCAGTCCTAACCCCCCCTAGCCCATTAGCAGTCCTAACCCCCCCACCCCATTACCTGTCCAAAACCCCCCCCTAGCCCATTAGCAGTCCTAACCCCCCCCCCCTAGCCCATTAGCAGTCATAACCCACCCCCCATGGCAAATTTAAAAAAAAAAAAAAAGCAGCTGGCTCTGGCTTCTGCCGCGGCAGCATGCAGTGTCCCGCGGGGCCCCTCCGCCCGCTCAGCCCCTCTGCCAGCGCTTTCAGCTTCGCGAGGGAGAGCGTCTCCCTCGCGACTCTGTAAAGCCCGCAGGGGCTAATGGGAAATTTCCCATCAGTCCCTCTAAAGGGGCTGATGGGAAATTTCCCATTAGCCCCTGCGGGCTTAACAGAGACGCGAGGGAGACGCTGTCTCCCTCGCGAATCTGAAAGCCCTTGCAGAGGGGCTTAGCGGGCGGAGGGGGCCCCGCGGGACACTGCATGCTGCCGCGTCCGCGGCAGCAGCCAGAGCCCGCTTTTTCTTTTTCTGCGGACCTTCACGCGTGCCAGCTGCAAGGCCTTCGCGTGCCACAGCTGGCACGCGTGCCATAGGTTCGCCATCGCTGTCCTAGCCTCTAGGAAACAGTCCACTCAGAAAACCTATGCTCTCAAATGGAAAAGGTTTTCTGTGTGGTGTCAGCTGCGTACAGAGGATCCTTTCTCCTGTACTGTGCCAGTAGTCCTTCAGTACTTACTGCATTTGTCAAATCAGGGACTTAAGTCCAATTCTGTTAGGGTTCACCTCTCAGCTCTAGCAGCTCACCACTCACTGGTGGAGGGGCATTCTCTATCTGGTCACTCCTTGGTGTCCCGCTTTCTCAGAGGCTTGCTTTTGCTCAAGCCTTCCATCCGTCCTTCTGCCCATGAGTGGGAGCTGAATGTGGTCTTGCAGCAACTGACTCGCCCACCTTTTGAGCCGATGGCTACTTGTCCACTACGCTTCCTCTCCTGGAAGACGCTCTTCCTGATAGCCCTTACCTCGGCTAGGCGAGTGAGTGAGCTTCAGGCCCTGGTCTGTGATAGGCCTTACACCAGGATTTATAGGAACAGGGTAGTCCTTAGGACTCATCCAAAGTTCCTCCCTAAGGTTGTCTCCTCTTTCCACCTCAACCAGCAGGTGGTTCTTCCAACATTCTTCCCTAGGCCTCATGCTAGCCAGGCTGAAGCAGTCCTGCATACCCTGGACTGTAGGAGGGCCTTATCCTTCTACCTTGACCGTACGCAGGGTCATAGAAGGGCTACTCAGCTCTTTGTATCCTTTGACCCCCATAAGTTGGGGTTGGCTGTGTCCAAGCGTACCTTGTCCATCTGGGTGGCGGACTGCATCACCTGGGCTTACAAGGCGGCTGACCTTCCTTTGCAGGGTAGGGTCACGGCCCATCGTGTCAGGGCAATGGCTGCCTCAGTGGCTCATCTCCGCTCTGTGCCCTTGGTAGACATCTGCAGGGCTGCAACTTGGTCTTCAAGCCAGACCTTTGCGGCCCATTACTGTCTTGAGAGGGAGTCCCGTAGGGACAGTGCTTTTGGCCAAGCAGTACTCCGGAATCTCTTTGAGGTTTAAGCAACTCCTGCCCTCTGTTGGGCTACCGGTGGAGGTTGTGTCCTTGAAAAGCCTTTCTTTGCTGCTGTGACTAGAGGGAGTTCTCTTGTTCAGCCTGGGTTCCTCGGTAGCCCAGAGCTTGGGAGTCACCCATATGTGAGGACTGACTTCCTGCTTGGTCCTGGAGAAAGAGTAGTTACTCACCTGTAACAGGTGTTCTCCAGGAGCAGCAGGAATCAGTCCTCACAACCCTCCCTCCTCCCCTTGGAGTTGCAGTTGTACATAGTTTATTTTTCATTTTTGTGTGCTGTTCTTAGCTATATCATTTGACTGAGGTAAGATGGCACCTTTAGGCGGGAAGGGAACCACGCATGCGTGCCTGCATTCCCAAAGGCTTTCATAGAAAGCTGGGGAAATGCTCCGCTGGGGCTTCATCGGCACCCATATGTGAGGACTGATTCCTGCTGCTCCTGGAGAACACCTGTTACAGGTGAGTAACTACTCTTTATTTGTAAAATATATAAAAAAGTAACTTGAAAGCAAGTAGTTCACTTATCTACATATAATTAGTTAGGCTATGCATAAAAGCAAGATACAAGAAGGCGATACATCACCGACAGAGCTTTGAGCCAACACTTCGACTGAATAAGTCCCGGATTCAGCCAGGCAGGAGAGATTCTCAGTCGGGAAAACCCTAGGCAGTGCACGCATTCACTCCGTAGGTAAGACTTAGGGGCTTGTTTACAAAGCTGCGGTAGCGGTTCGCGATCGTTATCGGAGCCGCGACCCCATTGATTTCAATGGGGCCGCGGCTCTGATAACGACCGCAAACCGCTACCGCGGCTTTGTAAACAAGCCCCTTAATCTCTCTCTCCCTGACTGAAAAAGTCACCACCTATTTATATTTTGTTGCAAGAGCAACCAGTAATTTTCCATCAGTTGACATACACATAGAATAATCAAGACACTGGCCAGGCGCCTGAGAATGCTCAAGGGAGTGGCATCTTCCATCCCATGGTTCAGAAGCTCAGAACTCTGATAGGTGACCTGATCTTCAATGTATTTTGTCTGTGAGAAAAAGAACAGTTGCTATGGGAAGAAACTTTTCCTTATCTATATCCTTGTATCAGGACTCCCTCTCATAAGTTTCACATGATGTAGTTATGTAAGATGTTTCTCACAAAATCAATTTTTTAATTTATTTATTAGTGCTTATTTACCGCTTTTCGTGAATCAAAGCGGTTTACAGAGAACTCAAGGATGAACATTACATTAAATAAAGCATATACCGTATTTTTCGCACCATAAGAACGCACTTTTTCTTCACCAAAAAGTGGGAGGAAAAGTGCCTGCGTCTTATGGTGCGAATATAAGAAGTTGCAGAGCGGCAGCGGGTCCCCGGGACCTTCCGTGTCCTGGGGACTGCATCATCCCTCCCCCGCCCCGTGTTCAGGCTTACCAGTGCCAGCCACCACCACAGAAGATCTCCTCCTTAGACACACACCGACTCCTTCTTCTGCAGCCGCGGCTCCCTGCCTCTTAGGGAACCGCGGCTGTGCTTTTAAAATCATCTCGGAGCCCTTCCTGTCTTGACGGGCTCCGTGCAGCATTGTCCCACCTCCAAAGGAAGTGGCACCAACTTGGGAACACAGTTCAAAGGAGAGAAGATAGTCAAATGCCTTCCAGGCTCTTCAGCCAGCAGGAATACCAACCAAATTGTTGATGTACTTAGCGCAGAAAGTGAGCACTCCAAAATCGATGTTGTCATCCACTTGGGTACAAATGACCTGGCTAAAACAGTGCCTCTGCAGTTCAAAGGGACTTCCAAACTCTGGGAGAGAAACTCAAGCCCATTGTTAACACTGTAGCATTCTTAGAAGTTCTACCTGTTCTTGGTAAGGGGGCATAAAGGCTGTATCGCATAAACAGCTTTAATACATGTTTCCAGACCTGGTGCAAACAAGGATTCAGATTTATAGGCGACTGGGGAAACAGATGGGCCAACGAGACTATATTGTGCTAATGGACTACATCTCTCTGTCGCATGGAAAATAATCCTAAGTGAAAAATTCAGGCAGTATGTGGATATGCATTTAAACTAGAAAAAGGGGGTGACGGATGGGGAAGGACAAGTTCAGAACGTCACTCCCGGCAAAAACAGAATAACATCAGAAACAGCCACGCTTTTAAACCACACATCAATGACAAGTGCGAAGATATGGGCAGAACAAAATCAATGGCAAAATACATGCAAGCCAGTTAAATGCTGGAAAGCAATGAGCACAAATACCAACAAAGCCAACAAAGTTTTGGATCTGGAAGTCCTAATGATGGAAATGGATTTGGACATTGTGGCCATTACAGAATCGCATGAATGGGATATAGCCATAGCTGGCTATAATTTATTCAGAAGAGACTGAGGAAGTGGAAAAGGAGAAGTAACCTTGTATGTCAAAAGCAATATTAAAGCTACTGAAATGCAGGGGGCATGGGGAAAAGAAGAAGCGCTCTGGATTGTGTTGGAAAGAGGAGATGGCACTGTCATCCATGCTGCTGTAGTCTACAGACCTCTGACTCAAATCGAAGAAGTAGATAACGAATTGATTATAGATATTGCCAAGATAGCCACAAAGGGGGAAGTGATCATATTGGGTGACTTTAATCTACTCGATGTGGATTGGATTACTCCTTCTGCGAATCTGGAAAGAAGCAAAAAAATTGTGGATGCTTTCCAAGATGCGTTACTTAGACAAATGGTGATGGAACCAACCAGGGAAAGCTCAATGCTGGTTTTAGTGCTCACCAACGGTGTCGAATGTCCGGGTGTGTGCCCCTGTGAGCAGCAACGATCATCACACGGTGTGGTTTGAGATAAAAGCTGAGGTGCAGTCCAATCATAGCAAGCTCAAAGTCCTAAACTTCAAAAACACTGACTTCAGTAAAATGGCCATGTACCTGAAGGAGGCGTTGGCAGGGTGGGAGGGGATAAGGGAAGTAGAATTGCAATGGGCTAAACTAAAGGTGGCAATAAAAGGGGCAACAGATACATTTGTAAGGAAAGTAAATAAAAACAAGAGGAGAAGGAAACCTATTTGGTTCTCCAAAGAGGTGGTTGCTCAAATAAAGGAAAAACCACAGCTTTCACAAAATTCAAAAGCTTGCAAGCAGAGGAACACAGAAAGGAATACAGGATCAAACTAAAAGAGACAAAAAGAGGAATGAGGAAAGTAAAATCAAAGACAGAGGAAAAGATGGCTAAAGATGTGAAATGTGGCGACAAAACTTTCTTCAGGTATATTCGGGAGAGGAGGAAAATCAAAGGTGGAATTTCAGGACTCAGAAGTGCTGGGAACAGACTCGTGGAAAGTGACATTGAAAAACGAAATTGCTAAACAAATACTTCTGCTCTGTTTTTACTAAAGGAAATCCTGGAGAAGGACCACCTGTGACACCCAAATATAAAAATGGGAATGAAGTAGATACCACACCATTCACAGAAGATGATGTGTTAGAACAACTTGCAAAACTGAAAGTGGAGAAGGCCATGGGACCAGATGGGATACATCCCAGGATACTGAAAGAGCTCAGAGAGATTCTTACAGGACCGTTAAAGGATGTTTTCAACAGATCCTAGGAAACAGGAGAAGTTCCTCAGGATTGGAGAAGGGCCAATGTGGTACCTCTTCACAAAAGTGGTGACAGGGAAGAAGTGACAAACTACAGGCCCGTGAGCCTTAACTCGGTGGCGGGAAAAGTAATGGAGGTGCTCCTGAAAGAGCAAATAGCGGACTTTCTTAAAACCAACAGATTGCATGAACCGAGGCAACATGGTTTTACCAAAGGACGATCTTGCCAAACAAATATGACTGCATTTTTGACTGAGTGACCAGAGAACTAGATCAGGGGCATGTGATGGATGTCATCTATCTGGATTTCACAAAGCCTTTGATACTGTTCCTCATAGGAGGCTTATCAATAAACTCAGTAGTTTGGGGATGGGTCCCCAAGGTGGTGAACTGGTTCAGAAATTGGTTGACTGACAGACGACAGAAAGTAATGATAAATGGAGCTCACTCGGATGAAAGGAGGGTGATTATCAGGGTGCCCCAGGGTTCGGACTTGGGCCCAGCACTGTTCAATGTATTTGTGAGTGATATTGCTGAAGGACTGAATGGAAAAGTCTGTCTTTTTGCAGATGACACGAAAATTTGCAACAGAGTGGACTTCCACTGAGGGAGTGGATAACATGAGGAAAGATCTACAAAAGCTGGAAGAATGGTCTAATGCTTGGCAGTTAAGATTTAATGCAAAGAAGTGCAGTGTCATGCACTTGGGAAGCAGAAATCCAAGGGAAATGTACGCAATAGGGGGCGAGAGGTTGGTGTGAACGGACCAGGAGAAGGATCTTGGTGTGATTATTTCTGAGGATCTCAAGGTGGCAAAATAGTGTGACAAGGCGGTGGCAAAAGCCAGGAGGATATTGGGTTACATACAAAGAGGAATTACCAGCAGAAAGTAAGAGGTACTATTGCCACTGTATAAGTCACTGGTGTTGACTAACTAGGAATACTGTGTTCAGTTTTGGAGACCATATCTTGCAAAGGATGTAAAAAGACTGGAAACTGTTCAGAGGAAGGCAACCAAAATGATTTGGAGCCTGCATCAGAAACCTTATGAGAAGAGACTAGAAGACCTAAATATGTACAGTCTGGAGGAGAGGAGGGATAAGAGAGATATGATTCAGACCTTTAAATATTTAAAGAGAAATAATGAACAAACAAACCTCTTCCAAAGACGGGGAAGCTGTGAAACTAGAGGGCATAACATGAAGCTGGAAGGGGGTAAATTGAAGGGCAATGTCAGGAAAGACTTTTTCACTGAAACGGTGGTGGATGCTTGGAATGCCCTCCTGATGGAAGTGGTGGGGTAAATACAGTGACAGAATTCAAAGTGGCATGGGACAGACACAGTGGATCCCTTTACAGCAACAGGATAAAATCAAAATAAACTTAACTGTCTAATTTCTCAACAAACAGGGGTGTCCTACACGGGTTCACCAATAAACAAAGACATGGGGAGGGGTGGCCTGCACGGAGCGGCAGGTGCACCTACTCTTGCCATCTTACTGGGCAGACTAGATGGACCATACTGGTCTATCTCCAGGAACAAGCAGGAATGAGTCTTCACATGTGGGTACGTCGGTGCCGACGGAGCCCGCACGGGAATGCTCCCCAGCATCCAATCAGAAGGCTTTTGGGAGCATCCCTTGCGCCTGCGCGGTGACTTCCCGCCTTTCCCACTGCCTCTCCCCAGTTTTCGTTTTTTCCGCGGAGCTGGCAGGACGTACCTCCTGTCACCGCAGAAACGTTTTTCTTTAAAATCCCTTTTTTCTTGTTTTCTTGTGGTCGCGGCCTTTGTCCCGCTGATACCGGCACCACCGGTGCCTTATTCTTTCTTTTAATCACTTCGAGGTAAATTTTTCTCCTTGAGTCCCTTCTGAGGCCTACCGGGCCTTTCCAGCATGGAGCCTTCTTCCCCTAAGAAGTGCCTTCACTGTGGAGACTTAGTTTTTTATTTAGACTCCAATGCCTGGTGTCTCTCCTGTTTGGGCCCTGATCCTTTTTCCCCCGGTCCACCGGGCTTCAGTATCGGGAGAAGACCTTCCCTTTTTCGGGTATCACTCGATGACGTTTTTCCTCCTAAGGTGAGGACATCGATTTACTCTTCTCTCCAGGATCAGGTAACCCACAAACAGTCTGTTAAGACTAGCCAAGTCTTGAGGGGTAAGTCTCATGCCCGGCATGATGACGGCTCCGGCCTCCCCCTCAAGTCCCCTTTGGCAATAACACCCCGGCAGGAGTCTTCGGGCTCCAAAGCATCCACGGGGTTTCAGGTTGTTTCTGGGGTTCGCTCCTCACAGAACATTCCTGAGCCATGCTCGGGGGTGGTATCCGCTTCGAGCAGTACCGATTCCCCGGCATCGGCCGCCGGCGTCGCGTGCTCTTCTATTCACCTGGGATCGTCTTCTGGTGGCCTCGGTACCTTCGGGGCCAATCGATTCGACCCAGACTGGCTTTCCTGCATCCCAGCCATGCGCGGGGGTGGTACCGGCTCCCCGGCATCGGCATTGGTGTCGAGTGCTCCACTCTTCACCAGGGATCGTCACCTGGTCTCCTCGGTACCTTCGGGGCCGATCGATCTGACCCAGTCTGGCGTTCCTGCACCCCAGCCATGCGCGGGGCTGGTGCCGGCCTCGGGTGCCGATTCCCCGGCATCGACGCGGGCGTCGAGTGCTCCACTCGTCACTAGGGATCGTCATCTGGGGTCCTCGGGGCCTTCGATCGATACGACCCGGACTGGCTTTCCTTTGCCCCAGCCAGCCGCGGGGTTGGTTCCGGCCTCAAGCAGCACCGATGCCCCGGCATCGGCGCCGGTGTCGAGGGTTTCACTCTCCACCGGGGCTCGTCATCGGGTATCCTGGGTACCCTCGGGGCCGATCGATACGCCCCGGAAAGCCTTTCCTCTTTGTCTGCCATGCTCGGGGGGGGGGTAGCGGCTTCTAGCGGTACCTATACCCCGACATCGGCGCCGGTGTCGAGTGTTCCCCTCTTCACCGAGCGTCGTCTTCAGCGGTCCTCGATGCCTGCGGCACCGATCGATGCGATTCCGATTCGCTTTCCGGGATCGGCATCGCCGACACCGCCACCGACGCCGGGACCCCCTAGGAGGGCATCGATAACCTCGCTCGGTTCGATGCCCAGCCTCGAATCGATATCCAGTCTAGATGACTTGGTTCCGACATGTTTCGGAACCGATCTATGTCCCTTCCGGCTACGCAGTACCGAGGATAAATCACCACAACTCTCTGGTTGCCTTGGAACCGCTTCGGCAACCTCCGCTGTCTGCTCCGAGGGCATTGCCGTCCCCGAGGCCGGGGTCGGGGCCGATGTCGATTCCTGCGGTTCCATCGGTGCCATTGATCCTTTCGATGCCTAGCTTGGAATCAATACCAGGAACCGACGATGCAGTACTAACTGCCTCGAATCGGGACTGTCGGTATCCTTCTCCGTCTAGCAGGATTCCTTTTGTGCACCAGTCCGGTAGGTCTTCTGGTGTCCAAGCGGCTCCTTCAACCTCAGCCTACCCAGGAATAGCTCCTCTGGGAGATCCTTCTTTTCAGGATTTTCTCCTTGACATGGCAGCCTTGCTTGCCATTCCTATTCCTGGTCCTTCTCTTAAATCAAGGTCCTGCAGAAAAAGCAGCCATAATGCTTCCTTTACATCCTTCTTTGCAGGACCTTCTTCTGGGGGTTTTGGCGGTCACCTTTAAGGGTTCCTGCGCCTTCTACAGCCATGCATGGTCTGTATCAGGTGCCCCCCTCTCCGGGGTTTCAGAAGCCAACTTCCGCATCATTCCATTGTAGTGGAATCAGCACTGAGGAAGGTCGGAAGCAAGAAGAAGCATTCTTCTTGTCCTCCAGGTCGTGCATCTAAAGCACTTGATGCCTTTGGGCGTCAAACCTTCCAAACGTCCATGTTGGCTTCTAGAATTATTGCATATATTTTTTATATGAGTCTGACACTTCTGGAGGTCACAGAGAAATTATCTCTTTTGTCTCCTTTTTTTGTCAGAACCTAAGGCCTCTGACTATTCCTTGCTTCTTAATCATTGCAGGAATATCTCTTGGTTCCTTTCTCGTGCTTCTCTAGACTCTTTTGGGTCTGTTAGCAAGTCCTCTGCTATTGCCATTGGAGCACGTCGTACAGACTTGAGCAGATGGGCACAACATAATCTGGGTAATTCTCCGTGTACTGGAGAAAACCTTTTCAATAGCGAGGCTTTACGTCAGGTTGCTCAGTGCTCCACTGACTTTCCTAGCTCTGGAAGCCATCCCAAGCCTTCTTTTTCCCCAGGATGTAGGAAATGTCCTACCAGACCTTCTTTCCCTAAGAAGAGAAAGTTTCATCCTCCTTCTGCCCATCCTCCAGATGTACCCAAGCAAGGGACATCTCACCCTGGTCTGAAGTTTCCGAACTCTCGCCAGGATACTCATACCAAGCAGCCATAGGCTCCTGTATGCGGCAGTCTACAATTAACTTCTTCTTACCAGAAGTTTATTCTTCCAACTCTACACTGGGGTTTCGTTTCAGTATGGTAAGTGGTTAGGATGCTTTTGTCCAGGGGTTACGGTATTCTCCCTTTCTTCGTTTTGTTAAGGGAGATCACCACTATCCCATGATAGTTCTGCCCCCACATGGGACATTCTATCCTTCAACTGACTTACCCTAGGGTCACTGTTCCCTCTAAGCTGTGCGCGTGTGCTGTGCGCACACACCTCGCCGAGTGAGCGCACATACTTTACAACAGAGCGCACAAAAATTACGGTTCTGATTCTGATAGAAAACAACACAGACATCTTAAAATTTAAAAGTTGTTGTGCATTTACGGTTTTCACAAGTTCTACAATATTTTCTAGTGCAATCAATGTGGTGTACATACTGTATTCTGAGGTGTAGTCAAATTTTAAAGTATATAACGCCGAGTGTCGTTATGTGGCGCACAAAAATTTAACCTTCCTTCAAAAGCTGCACAGCTGATATTTTATGCGCGCACAGCCTACAGAAAATTAGAGGGAACATTGCCTAGGGTACGTCCTTCCGACCCCCTCTCTTCCAGGGTTCCCCTGCTTGAGTGGGTACCATACTGAAACATCTCTCTCTCTTCCAGTGTAGACTTTCTGCTATTTTGTTCAGTTGCTGTGCGTGCAGGAGTTCCAGTGAGTGCTTTAATGCTTCTGCAAGCTGCTTTCAGCTATCTTGCGTACTAACACTCACTGCAGGTTATCTTCTTCTAGCCATATCCTTATCTAGGATGTGGCGACGTGTCTGACTCCTGTCAGTTTTATCTCATACTTCTCCTGCACGGTGCTCTCTGCAATCTTCAGAGAAGTTTCCCACTATGGGCCCTTGCCACAGAGCATTGGACTTTGTCTCTGAGGGTCTTCCATATAATAGAAGAAGCTTATATAGTCACTTCATGGCTATATAGCTAATTATACCCTCTTGTCTCCCATTGTGGTACAGAAGACAAGTTTTTCTGCGTGAATGTCCTTGGGACACATCAGAAGCCTAAAGTACTCCTGATGTGCTCTTACCGGACTGATATTATCCTCTGTTCTTCATGCAACCCTACTGCTAATCCCACTGATCTGCATCCCTGCACCACAGACATAGATTCTCTATACTCTTTGGGTGGTTTTCACCCCCTTTTATTAGATGGATCTTTTCACGTTACCTTCCCCATGTGGACGTTCTTCTGTGGCTCAGTTGCAGGCCTGGGTTCTCAGTATTATATTCATGTATGTATGTGTCCTATGCATACATGTTTTTGTACCCTGGGTGGGCATTACCCATGCCCATCTATATCTAGGTATATATATATCTACGTTCTCTATATAGATATATAATCACACTTGTATAGACAGATTTACTCGCCTCTGTATAGCTTTGTATGTTGTTCCATATATATATATATATATATATATATATATATATAGATATAGATAGATATATATATAGATAGATATAGATATGCGCATATTGGGAGATGTTCATAGCACGCTGTGTATTGCCTACTATCTCCCCAACTGTCGGTACTAACGTTTTTACTTTCTTAAGGGGTCCCGACAGTCCCACTTGCCTATTATCATACGGCTCGGTAACTGGGACCGGTTATGCTCACAATTCCTACTTGTGAAGTCAATAGCTTCTATTTTTGTTATACACCTCCCTATCTATGAGGTATCAAACTCAATGTCTTCCTATCTGCTTACCAGCTAGGAAAGACAGTGTACTTCTTCAGTATTCCGGAGTGCACTTCTGTTCTCCCTGGGAAAAGGGGTTTTTTTCCATACCCTCTCTTCCCTTCCGGGACTGGGCTAATTCCAGATCGGTCAGTCTTCTTTTAGTCCTCAATGTTCATAACTCTGGACCTAAAAGAGTTCTCAGCTTTTTCACATAAAGCTTTCCATTGAAGACCTGCCGTTCCTCTCCTGCACCAGTTGACACCTGGGTCACCTGCCCATTCCAGATTGGAACTTCATCCTCACTGCTGTGAAGTTCCCTTGAAGATTCCGCTACTGCATCTCCAGTACCTCCATCACAGTTCTACTTCCTACAATCCAGTAGGTAAGCTCTATATTGTACTAGTTCATTAAATGCTTTAATGATACTTGACATGCATTCTAAAGACTCATCTCCCCTGTAGTCTTTAGGGTTTTTTTTGCTGTTCCTCTGCAACTCTTCTCTTCTCAACTCCTACCCCCATCCCTCAGGGGATGCCGGGGATCCAGGTTGGGAAAATGCCGTCCTGTCCAGGGATACGCATTTTATGGGATCTCCCCTGGCACCCTCAGCTAGGGAGTCCCCACATGTGAAGACTCATTCCTGCTTGTTCCTGGAGATAGCACAGTTACTTACCTGTAACAGGTGATCTCAGGGAACAGCAGGAATTAGTCTTCACAACCCTCCCACCTCCCCTAGGAGTTGTATCTATCTATCTATTTCCTTTCCTCTTCCTCTCCTTCTGTCTCAGCTATGAAACTCAACTGGGGAGAGGCAGTGGGAAAGGCGGGAAGTCACCACGCAGGCGCGAGGGATGCTCCCAAAAGCCTTCTGATTGGATGCTGGGGAGCATTCCCGTGCAGGCTCCGTCGGCGCCGACGTACCCACATGTGAAGACTAATTCCTGCTGTTCCCTGAGATCACCTGTTACAGGTAAGTAACTGTGCTTTATCTGCCGTCATTTACTATGTTACTATGAAATAGGATTTCTTCTGGCATTTTTTCAGAATTCAGCTTTCCGTTATCAGCCACCTCATCTGTGGAATTTCCTTCCACAGGATCTTTAAATGGAATGTTCCTTTAACAAGTGTAAAAAAGGTCTTAAAACTTGGCTCTTCAATGAGTCCTTTTAATTAGATGTTTAGATCTCAGTTATTTTTTTAGTTATAACCAAAGATAAGAAATAAGAAATGCCATACTGGGTCAGACCAAGGTCCATCAAGCCCAGTATCCTGTTTCCAACAGTGGCCAATCCAGGTCACAAATACCTGAAAGGTGCCCAAAAGAGACACAGCTTCCACAATGCTTGTCCCGGGGCAAGCAGTGGATGTCCCTGGTCCTCTTCAATAATGGTTTATGAACATTTTGTCCGGGAACTTATCCAAACCTTTTTTAAACCCATTACACTAACAGCTTTTACTACATCCTCCAGTAATGGATTCCAGAGTTTGATTACACATTGAGTGGAAAAATATTTTCTCTTTTTAGTCTTAAATGGGTTAAGTTGTAGCTTCATTGTATGTCCCCTAGTCTTTCTGTATTTTGATGGTGTAAACAACCGATCTATGTTTACCCGTTCCATTCATTAATTTATAGACATTTATCATATCTTCCCTCAGCCGTCTCTTTTCCAAGTTGAAAAGCCCTAACCTTTTAAGCCTTTCTTCATAGGGGATCCTTCCATCCCCTTTACCATTTTGGTGGCTTTTCTCTGCACCTTTTCTAGTTCTGCTATATCCTTTTTAAGATATGGCGACCATAATTGCACACAATATTCAAGGTGCGGTCGAACCATGGAACAAAACAGAGGCATTATAATATCCTTTGTTTTATTCTCCATTCCTTTCCTTATGATTCCTAGAATTCTATTTGCTTTCTTGGCCGCTGCTGCACACTGGGCGGAGGGTTTCAACATATTATCCATGATGGCACCTAAATCTTTTTCCTGGGTTGTGGCTTCTAATGTGGAACCTTGCATCGTGTAACTGTAGTTTGGGTTGCACATGTCCACATCAAATTTCATCTGCCATTTGAATGTCCAGTCTTCAAATTTATCGAGGTCCTCTTGCAATTTTTCACAATCCTCTTGTGTTTTAACAACTTTGAATAATTTTGTGTCATTTGCAAATTTGATCACCTCGCTCATTATTCCCATTCCCATTCCCAGGTCATTTATGAAGATGTTAAAAAGCAGCGGGCCCAGCACAGATCCCTGTGTACTCCACTATTCACCTTTCTCCATTGAGAAAATTGGCCATTTAGCTGTACACTCTACTTTATATTTTTTAACCAGTTCCTGATCCACAATACTACACTGCCTCCAATCCCATGACTTTTTAATTTTGCGAAGAGTGTCTCATGAGGGACCTTCTCAAAGGCTTTTTGAAAACCCAGGTACACTATATCAACTGGCTCACCAAGGTCTACCTGTTTGTTCACACTTTCAAAAAAATATAACTAATTAGTAAGATAAGACTTTCTTTGGCTAAATCCATGTTGGTTTTTTTCTCCCATTAAAATCATGTCTATCTACATGTTCAGTAATTTTATTCTTTATAATTATTTCTACCGTTTTGCCTGGTACTGATGTCAGCCTCACCGGTCTTTAGTTTCCCGGATCACCCCTGGAACTCTTTTTTTAAAAATTGGCATTACATTGGCCATTCTCCAGTCTTCAGGTATTACAGATGATTTTAATGATATTTCACAGATTACTAATAGTAGGCCTGCAATCTCATCTTTCAGTTCTTTCAACACCTTCAGTTGTTTACCATCCAGTCCAGGTAATTTGCCACTCTTCAGTTTGTCAAATACTTGTAATACATTTTCCCAATTATTAATATTTCTTTCAGTATCACCTTTTAAATACCATTCAGGCATGGGTAACTTCCTTACATCTTCTTCAGTAAAGACCAAAGCAAAGAATTCATTCAGTCTCTCTGCTATGGTCTTGTCCTCACTTAGCGCCCCTTGTACCCTGCTATCATTCATTGGTCCAGCTGACTCTCGGGATTTTTGCTACGAATGTACTTGAAAAAGTTTTTGTTATGCATTTTTGCTTCTACAGCAAGCTTTTTTTCAATTTCTCTCTTTGCCTGCCTTTTCAATGCCTTACATCTAAGTTGCCCGTGCTTTTGTTTCCCATTTTTTGTCATTTGGCTTCTTTTTTCCATTTCCTGAAAGATGCTTTTCTTTTACTTCAGCAGCCTCTCTGACCTCGCGTTTAAACCATGCTGGCAGTTTGTTGGTCTGCCTTCCACGTTTCTGAAAGCGTGGAATACATCTGGTCTGGGCTTCCAAGGTAGTATTTTAAACAACGCTCATGCTTGATTTAAATCTTTAACTTTGCAGCTGCTCCTCTTAGTTTTTTCTTAAGTATTTTCCTCATTTTATTATAGTCTCTCTTTTGAAAGTTACAAGGTAGTACAGTTGATTTCCTTACCATCCTTCTTCCATTTATTAAATCAAACACGATTATGCTATGATCACTATTGTCAAGTAGCCCCAACACCCTTACCAGATCCTGTGTTCCACTAAGGATTAGGTCCAGAATAGCTGCCCCTCTTGTTTGTTCATGAACCAGCTGCTCCAAAAAGCAGTCATTTTTCTCCCTAGCATGTCTTGCTATGACATTCACCCAGTCGATACCGGGGTAATTGAAATCACCCATTATTACTGTGTTGTAATTTTTATTAGCTTCCCTGATTTCTCTACGCATTTCGTCATCCATCTGTTCATTTTCACCAAGCGGTCGGTACTACTGCGCTCATCTGCGCTCATCTTCCCCTTTTTACATGGAATTTCTATCCATAGAGATCTACAGTGTATCTTGTTTCATGCAAAGCTTTAATCCTGTGTGGTACAATGCCATTTCTAACATAGAGCGCAACCACTTGACTACTTTGATCTATCCTATCATTGTGATATAGTTTGTATCCAGGTATCACAGTGTCCCATTGGTTGTCCTTCTTCCACCAGGTCTCTGAGATGCCAATCATATCTAACCTTTAATTTAGTACTATATATATTCTAGCTCTCCCGTCTTATATGTTAGACTTCTAGCATTTGCATACAGGCATTTTAGAGGTTGTATTTTATTCATATTAATCTGGTTATCAGATGATAGGGGTAATTTGGAATCTTACAGCTCTGTATGTAAGGGCATCTGGGTTATTTCCATCTTTATTGGAACCTCTCTGCTGGGATGCCCTAACTTCCCATTTTTGCTAGTGTCCTTCAAGGATACATCCTTTTGAACCATGCGCTCTTGGGCAACTGTTGGCTTACCCCTATTATCTAGTTTAAAAGCTGTTCTATCTCCTTTTCAAAGGTTAATGCCAGCATCCAGGTACCATCCCAGTTTAAAGTGGAGCCCCATCCCTTTGGAAAGCCTCTCGCTCCCTCAGAATGTTGCCCATTTCCTAACAAATCCAAAACCCTCTTCTTTGCACTATCGCTTCAAAGCATTGAGACTCTGGAGCTCTGCCTGCCTTTTGGGTCCTGGGTGTCGAACAGGAAACATTTCCAAGAATGCCGCCCTGGAAGTTCTGGATTTCAACTTCTTACCTAAAAGCCTAAATTTGGCTTCCAGAATCTTCCTACCACACTTTCCTGGGCAGAACAAAATCAATGCAAAATACACACAAGCCAGGTAAATGCTGGAAAGCAATGAGCACAAATACTCGAAGCTTAGCCAACAAAATTCCGGACCTGGAAGCCCTAATGGTGGAAACTGATTTGGACATCGTGGCCATTACAGAAACATGGTTTAATGAATCGCATGATTGGGATATAGCCATAGCTGGCTATAATCTATTCAGAAGAGACAGAGAAAAGGGAAAAGGAGGAGGAGTAGCCTTGTATGTCAAAAGCAATATTAAAGCTACTGAAATGCAGGGACATGGGGAAAAGAAGAAGAAGCGCTTTGGATTGCGTTGGAAAAAGGAGATGGCACTGTCATCCATATTGCTGTAGTCTACAGACCTCCGACTCAGATTGAAGAGAGAGATAATGAATTGATTATAGATATTGCCAAGATAGCAACAAAGGGGGAAGCGATCATATTGGGTGAATTTAATCTACTTGATGTGGATTGGATTACTCCTTCTGCACATCTGGAAAGAAGCAAAAAAATTGTGGATGCTCTCCAAGATGCATTACTTAGACAAATGGTGATGGAACCGATCAGGGAAAGCTCAATGCTGGATGTTGTGCTCACCAACAGTGATAGCATGTCGAATGTTTGCATGAGTGCCGCTGTGAGCAACAGCGACCATCACACGGTGTGGTTTGAGATAAAAGTCATGGTACAGGCCAATCATAGCAAGCTCAAAGTCCTAAACTTCAAATACACTGACTTCAATAAAATGGCCGAGTACTTAAAGGAGGAGATGACGGGGTGTAAGGAGATAAGGGAAGTGGAATTGCAATGGGCTAAACTAAAGGTGGTAATAAAAGGGGCAACAGATAATATGTAAGAAAAGTAAATAAAACAAGAGGAGAAGGAATCCTATTTGGTTTTCCAAAGAGGTGGCTGCTCAAATAAAGGCAAAAAATACAGCTTTCGCAAAATTCAAAAGCTTGCAAGCAGAAGTACACAGAAATAAATACAGGATCAAGCTCAAAGAGTCTAAAAGAGAAATAAGGATAGCAAAATCAAAGGCAGAGGGCTAAAGATTTTAAGGGTGGCGACAAAACTTTCTTCAGGTATATTTGGGAAAGGAAGATCATCAGAGTTGGAATTGCAGGACTCAGAAGTGCTGGGAAAGGACTCGTGGACAGTGACACTGAAAAAGCGAAATTGCTAAACAAATACTTCTGCTCTGTTTTTACTAAAGTGGATCCTGGAGATGGACCAGCCGTGACTCCCAAATATAAAAATGGGAATGAAGTAACAACTTGCTAAACTGAAAGTGGACAAAGCCATGGGACCGGATGGGATACATCCCAGGATACTGAAAGAGCTCAGAGGTTCTTGCAGGACCGTTAAAGGATGTATTCAACAGATCCTTGGAAACAGGAGAGGTTCCTCAGGACTGGAGAATGGCTGATGTTGTACCTCTACACAAAAGTGGTAACAGGGAAGAAGTGTCAAACTACAGGCCGGTGAGCCTTACCGCGGTGGTGGGAAAAAGTAATGGAGGTGCTTCTGAAAGAGCGAATAGTGAACTTTCTCAAAACCAACAGGTTGCAAGATCCGAGGCAACATGGTTTTACCAAAGGACGGTCTTGCCAAACAAATCTGATTGAGTTCTTTGACTGGGTGACCAAGGAACTAGATCAGGGGCATGCAATGGATGTCATCTACCTGGATTTCAGCAAAGCTTTTGATACTGTTCCTCATAGGAGGCTTGTTAATAAACTCAGTAGCTTGGGGATGGATCCCAAGATGGTAAACTGGATTAGAAATTGGTTGACTGACAGACAACAGAAGGTGATGGTACATGGAGCTCACTCGGGTGAGAGGAAGGTGATTAGCGGGGAGCCCCAGGGTTCGGTCTTGGGCCCTGCATTTTTCAATATTTGTGAGTGCTAGTGCTGAAGGACTGAATGGAAAAGTCTGGCTTTTTGCAGATGACACAAAAATTTGCAACAGAGTGGACTCCCCCGAGGGAGTGGTTAACATGAGGAAAGATCTACAAAAGCTGGAAGACTGGTCTAATGCTTGGCAACTACGATTTAATGCAAGAAAGTGCAGTTTCATGCACTTGGGTAGCAGAAATCCAAGGGAAATGTACACGATAGGGGGCGAGAGGTTGATATGCACGGTTCAGGAGAAAGACCTTGGTGTGATTATCTCTGATGATCTCAAGGTGGCAAAACAGTGCGACAAGGCGGTGGCAAAAGCCAGGAGGATGTTGGGCTGCATACAAAGAGGGATTACCAGCAGAAAGGAAGCGGGTACTTATGCCACTGTACAAGTCACTGGTGAGGCCTCACTTGGAATACTGTGTTCAGTTTTGGAGACCGTATCTTGCAAAAGATGTAAAAAGACTGGGAACTGTTCAGAGAAAGGCAACCAAAATGATTTGGAGCCTGCATCAGAAGCCTTATAAGAAGAGACTTGAAGACCTAAATATGTACACTTTGGAGGAGAGGAGGGACAGGGGAGATATGATTCAGACCTTTAAATACTTAAAGAGAAATGATGAACAAACAAACCTCTTCCAAAGATGGGGAAGCTGTAAAATTAGAGGTATAACATGAAGCTGCAAGGTGGTAAATTGAAAGGCAATGTCAGGAAATATTTCTTCACTGAAAGGGTGGTGGGTGCTTGGAATGCCCTCCCGATGGAAGTGGTGGGGGCAAACACGGTGATGGAATTCAAAATGGCATGGGACAGACACAGTGGATCCCCTTTACAGCAACAGGATAAAAACAAAATAAATGGTACCATCTAACTTCTGAACCATCTAACGTCTCAACAAATACGGGTGTTCTACATGGAGTAGTGGGTTCACCCCTAAACAAAGACATGGGAAGGGGTGACATGCACAGAGCGACAGGTGCACCTACTCTTGCCTTCTTGCTGGGCAGACTAGATGGACCATGCTGGTCTTTATCTGCCGTCACTTACTATGTTACTATGTCACTATGTCATTGGTACCATCTTGTACCAAGACAGCAGACTGCTCCCCAGCACTATCTAAAACCTTGTCTAGGTGGCCCGTGAGGTCCGCTACCTTCGCACTAGGCAGACATATTACCAGTCGATCTTCACTTACACCAACCACCCAGCTCTCTACATGCTTAATGATTGAATCACCAACTATGGCCGTCTTAAACCCTTCCCTCATGGGCACAGGGCCTTGGAGACCCTTTCTCAGTACGAGAGGGTTTTACATCACTTGGAGGGACATGTCCTCGCTACAGATCTCTTCCTGCCACACCAAGGTGGTGATCTCCTTTCATGCAACCTCTCTTCTCCATGGCAACTGAGAGGCTGCCAGACTGGAGGTGGGGCTTCAGTAATATGTCCCTGTATGTCTCATTTATATACCTTTCTGCCTTCCTTATGTCCTCCAAGTCTGCTACTCTAGCCTCCAGAGATCAGACGTTCTCTGAGTTCAAAGAGCTCCTTGCAACTAGTGCACATGTAAGATCCCTCGCCAACTGGGAGAAAATCATACGTGTGATGCTCAATGCAAAAGATGTTCCCTAGCCTCTTGTTTCTCCTCAGAATTTAGTCTCCAGATAAATTGTTTTTTCTATGTATCCTTTCCTATTTTTCTCTCTTATTACAGTTTCTTTGTGTATAAATTGTTTACCCCTTTAGTCATAGTCCCTTTTAATCGTTGTAAAACCACCATGATGATATTTCTCAAATGGTGGTATTTCAGATTTTTGAAAATAAAAATAAATGTTAATGCTAGCTATCCGAAGCCTATTTTCTCCAAAGTCTTAAATATAAAATTCCAGTCCACTCTGTCAGTAGACTGGTAGTAGACTTGCTAATCTACTGAAGAGGGCTTTAAACTAGATTCGTTGAGGATGGGTGAAGAAAGCCCCCAGGTAAGTGAAAGCCCCCAGGTAGGTGATACATTAAATACCTTTATGGAAATGGGTAACAGGGGTAACTTATGGAAAGCAGTGTGTATAAATGCCCGTAGCATGGGAAATAAGATCTCTGATGTTGAAGCTTTGGTGGGAGTGGCTGACTTGGATTTAGTGGCAGTTACAGAAACATGGTTCACAGAAAACCATGATTGGGATGTACTATATCTGGATATACTTTATTCAGAAAGGACAGGGTAGGAAGAAGGGGAGGAGTAGTGGCAATATATGTAAAAACTACTATTAAAGCTTTGGAATTACAGAGCTTAAAAGGGAGAGAGGAGGCATTGTGGGTTAAACTAGAAAGAGGGAAAGAGAAATCTATTTGCATTGGTGTGATATACAGACCTCCCTCACAAGAGGAAGAGGTGGACAGAGAGTTAATTGAAGACATACGCAGCATTGCTAGGAAAGGGGAAGTGCTACTGATAGGAGATTTCAATATGCCAGATGTTGATTGGCACATTCCTGCTGCAGTATCATCTAGAAGTAAGGAGATCCTGGATTCTCTACAGGGAGAACTATTCAGGCAATTGGTAACAGACCCCACACGTGAAGGGACCATACTGGACTTGGTGCTTACCAATGGTGAAAGTGTTTCTGATGTTGTAGTGGGAGATCATTTTTGCATCCAGTGATCACCAGATGGTGTGGTTCAGTATTAGGACTAGGGCTGTTAGAATCCATTCCAAGGTGAGGATCTTAGACTTTAGGAAGACTAACTTTGCGAAGATGGGCCAATACTTCAGGGAGTCGTTAGTGGGATGGGAACAGCTGGGGGATGTAGAAAAACAGTGGGCAAAACTGAAAGGGGGTATTTTAAGGGCAACCAACCTTTTTGTTAAAATGGTAAATAAAGGCAAAAGGAAAAGGAGACCGCTATGGTTTTCGAAGGAAGAAGCTGAAAAAGTGAAGAAAAAGAGGGAGGCCTTCATGAAATACAAGAGATCACAGAGAGAGGAAGACAGGCATCTGTATTTGGAAAAACTTAGAGAAGCTAGCAAAGTAGTCAAGAAGGCAAAGATTCAAAAGGAGGAGGAAATAGCCAATGCAATAAAATGGGGGGATAAGACATTTTTCAGATATATTAGTGAGAAGAGGAAGGGCAAAAGTGGTATTGTCAGACTCAAGGATGCAGGGGGCGAATATGTAGAAGCTGATAAGGATAAAGCGGAATTGCTTAACAAATATTTTTGTTTCTGTGTTCACAGATGAAGAACCAGGAGCAGGACCTCAGAAAACACTCACAAATAGGAACAGAAGCGAGGGCATCTTGAACAATTTTCAGAAGACTGTGTTTGTGAAAACTAGCTCAACTTAAAGTAGACAAAGCGATGGGACCGGATGGGATACACCCTAGAATACTGAGGGAACTTGGGGACGTTCTAGCAACTCCACTGACTGACCTTTTCAATGCCTCGTTGGAGTCGGGAGTGGTGCCAAAAGACTGGAGAGAGGCTCATGTGGTGCCTTTACACAAAAGCGGAAGTAAGGATGTGGTTGAAAACTACAGGCTGGTTAGATTTACTTCGGTGGTGAGTAAATTATTGGAAACGTTGCTGAAAGAGAAAATAGTGAGGTTTCTGGAGTCCAGCGGATTACAGGATCAGAGGCAGCATGTATTCACCAGAGGCAGGTCTTGTCAGACAAATCTGATTGATTTCTTTGACTGGGTGACCAGGGGGTTGGACCGAGGGAGAGCTCTAGATGTGGTGTATTTAGATTTCAGTAAAGCCTTTGACACTGTTCCTCACAGGCGACTTATAAACAAACTGAGCACCCTAGGGATGGACCCTAAAGTTACTGCTTGGGTTAGAAATTGGTTGGGTGGGAGGTGACAAAGAGTACAAGTAAATGGAGCTCACTCTGAGGAGAAGGATGATCTCCAGGAACAAGCAGGAATAAGTCCTCACATATGGGTATCGTCGGTACCGACGGAGCCCGTGCGGGAAAGCTCCCCAGCTTCTTAGAATAGAAGCTTTTGGGACCTCCCACTGCACATGCGCACTGCCTTCCCGCCTTCCTGAACAGCTCTCCTCAGTTTCTCTTTTTCCGCGGAGCCAGCAGGTCGTGTTCCTGTCACCGCTGAAGAAATTGTTATTTTATTTGTTTCTTTAGACCGCGTACCTGCCTTCCCCATACCGATACCGGTATCGCCGGTCTTTTCTTTCTTTCTTTAAAAATTATAATTCTTTTTTCTTATTTTTAGCTTTTGGTCACTTCAGAGAGGCCTCTCGGCCTACTCAATTTCTCCTCATGGAGAAGCCAGCCCCTGGATTTAAGAAGTGTACCAAATGTAATGCTGTTATTTCAGTCACAGACACCCATGACTGGTGTCTGAAATGTTTGGGGCCTGACCATTCCATACCGGACTGCCCATCTTGCTCCCACATGTCTAAACGTGGGCTGCAGAACCGGGCCAACAAATTCCATGTGCTGTTTGCTTCAGAGAATACAGCATCACAGTCATCCAGGTCTTCTTCTCCGGATGGATCTCAGGTAACCAAACCTTCTGTGGGCAAGTCCTCAAAGAGCAAATCTCCTTCAAAGCATCGAGAGGCTCTTAGCTTAGAACTTGAGGACCCTGCCCCAGCCAAACAACCCCGGCGGGAAGTCCAACTTCCAAAAACGCCAATTCAGGGGTCTCAGGTTGATATCGATGCTACGGCCTCGACAGATCACCTGTTAGCCTGCTCTGGGGTACCGGGTCACTCCGGTACCGACATCCAGGCAGCTATGGCGTCCATGGGCGATACTGTACAGTCCATGCAGCAGGCCGTCATGGCTTTCATTAAAGCTGCAACGCCATCGGTTCCGCTTTCAGCGGTTCCGGGCCCGATACCGGTATCGTCCGCCATGCCGGTATCGAGGCCGTCCACCTCTAAACGCAAGTCGGTACCGTATGGGCTTTCGCTCCATACCGGTTCCATACCCGATACGCCCGATATCGATACCGATCGGTACGCGTATCGTGCGTTAGAGGAAAGCACCGATTCCTCTGAGGATTTTCACTCCTCTGATGATTCTGCTGAGTTTTCACTCAACTTACCTGAGGAGCCCTCTTCTCCTAAAAGGAGAATGCCCCCTCCAGAGGATTTGTCCTTCCAGGACTTTGTTTTAGATATGGCTACAGCCCTTTCTATTACCACATCCTCTGAAAAGGAACCCAGATCCAAAAAACTGGATATTTTGGGATACTCAAAGGCCCCTAAGGAGGCAGTTACCCTGCCTATCCATGAAATCCTTCAAGAACAACTGATGGATTTCTGGGAAAATCCTTTGACTTTGTCTCCTTATTCCCGTAGGTTGGACACCATGTATAGGGTCCCTCCTTCTCCTGGTTTCCAAAAGACTCAATTGCCCCACCACTCTATTGTGGTGAAGTCTGCAATGAAGAAGATTAGGAGTACCAAAAGGCACTCTTCCACCCCTCCAGGACGGGAATGTAAGACTTTGGACTCTTTTGGTAGGAAAATTTTCCAGGCTAGTATGCTTATAGCCAGGATTAATTCCTACAGTCTCTATATGGGCATGTTCCTGGAGGAACTTGCCAAAAAGGTGCGGCATTTTGCCCCCTTTATCCCTGAGGATAAAAAGCAGGGATTCCTTTCCCTAGTGAAACAACTCTTAGAGGTTTCTAAGTTCTCTAATAGGGCAGCATATGATTCCTTTGAGGGAGCCAGTAGGGCTTCGGGCATTGCTATTGCAGCCCGACGTCTTGCTTGGCTCCAGGCCTCTGATCTGGAACCTTGGGTTCTAGATGGCTTACGGAATCTGCCCTGTACAGGTGAGAACTTATTTGGGGAAGAGTGGCAAATCAAAGCCACCCAGATGGATGCTGAAAATGCCACCTTGGAAAGACTTTCAAAGTCCACTTCAATTCCTACTAAGAAAAAGTCTTTTAAAAGGCCTTACTATAAGAAGGCCAGAGTTGCTTCAAATACTGGCCAGCAGTCTTCTCAACCTCGCTATACTGCTAAGCGTCAGCAATCCAAACAAGCACGAGCTAAGCCTGCAGCAGCTACTGTAGCTCAGCAGGCTCCAACCCCTCAGGGGTTTTGACTTGCTCCTAGGGAACTTGCCACTTCTGGTTCTAACACAACCAGAACCTCTCACCATACCCGGAAGGTTGGTTCACTTTGCTCCCAGATGGGAACAAATCACAACAGAACAATGGACCCTCTCTATCATTCGAGAGGGTTACAAACTTCATTTCTCCAGCCTTCCTCCCCATCATATGGTGAGACCATTCAATTCTCCCCCATCTCTCCTAACCCTGTTGGGTCAAGAGGTTTCCTCTCTTCTTGCCCAAGGGGCCATAGAAGAGGTTCCTCTTCCTCAACAAGGGTCCGGTTTCTACTCCCCTTATTTTCTCATTCCAAAGAAGACAGGGGGATTCAGACCAATCCTAGATCTGAGAGAATTGAACAAATTTCTCTTCAAGGAGAAATTCAAAATGCTGTCTCTCGGCATTCTCCTTCCTTACCTCCAGGGTCAGGACTGGCTTTGTTCTCTAGACCTACAGGATGCGTATACACATATACTCATCCATCCATCCCACAGAAAGTATCTTCGCTTTCTGTTTCAGGGAAAACATTTCCAATACAGAGTACTCCCCTTCGGTCTAGCCTCTGCTCCAAGAGTATTCACAAAATGCATGGCAGTCGTAGCCGCATTTCTAAGAGGCATGGGAATCTTTGTCTTCCCATATCTGGACGACTGGCTCATCCGAGCTCCAACTCAGTCACAGGCCCAGATTTCCCTGGACCACACAAGGAGCCTTTTGCAGTATCTGGGACTGGTAGTAAACCTTCCCAAGTCCCAACTCATCCCTACTCAATCTCTAGAATTCATAGGGGCCCAGTTGGACACCATCACTGCAAGGGCCTACCTTCCACATGTTCGAGGCCAGCGCCTCCTGAGTTTGGCCTCCCAAGCTCAGTCCAGCACTCACTTGACAGCCAGGGAAATGCTACGCCTACTGGGTCATATGGCCTCCACAGTGCATGTGGTGCCCTATGCTCGTCTTCATATGAGAGCAGCTCAATGGACCCTGGCCACTCAGTGGACTCAGGCGTCAGGAGCGCTCTCAGACCAAATACAAACCTCCGATCGTCTGTTTTGGTCCCTCCACTGGTGGACTTCCACCAAGAATCTGTTGTTGGGGGCTCCATTTCAACCATTGCTACCCCAAGCAACCCTCACAACAGATGCCTCCCAAACAGGGTGGGGAGCCCATCTGCAAACTCTCTCCACTCAGGGCACTTGGTCTCTACAGGAGACCACCCTTCATATCAATCTTCTGGAACTGCGAGCAATTTACCTTGCCCTCAAGGTCTTCCACTCCCTCCTAGCCAACCTCACTGTCCTAGTTCAGACGGACAATCAGGTGGCCATGTTTTACATAAACAAACAAGGAGGGACGGGCTCTCTGTCGCTTTGCAACGAAGCTCTAAGACTATGGGCCTTCGCCAGAGAGCATCAGATTCACCTGCTAGCAGTGTATCTCCCAGGAGTTCAAAACTCTCGGGCAGACAGGCTCAGTCGAGTTCTGCTGCCACACGAATGGTCCCTACATTTGGACCAAATAAACCGAATCTTTCAGGAATGGGGGACCCCGGACATAGACCTCTTTGCAAGTCCGTGGAATGCCAAACTTCCCCCGTTCTGTTCCAGAACTCCGTGTCAGGGAGCTCAGGCTACGGACGCCTTTCTCCTGAATTGGAATCAGGCATTCCTATATGCCTTTCCACCCATTCCTTGATTCCCAAGACTCTGTTCAAACTCCAGAGGGATCATGGAACTATGATCCTCATAGCTCCACGCTGGCCACGCCAAGTGTGGTTCCCTCTACTTCTACAGCTCTCCCAGGGATCCTACTTGGATCTGGGAGCTGCGCCAGACCTCCTGTCTCAGGAGGAGGGGACTTTGTGGCACCCAAACCCCAAATCCCTTCACCTCAGTGCTTGGTTACTGAAGGCTTAAGCCTTCAAGACTTTCATCTTTCCCAACCAGTGAAAGATATCCTTTCTGCCTCTAGGAAACCCTCTACCAGGCGTTCCTATGCTTTCAAATGGAAACGTTTTCCATTTGGTGTGCTCAGCAGGGTCTTGACCCTCTGGCACTTCCTTTGAATTCTCTTCTTGATTATCTCCTGCATCTATCCAATGCAGGCCTCAAGACGAATTCGGTAAGAGTCCATTTAAGTGCTATTGCAGCATCCTTGAAACATATAAATGGACAACCTATCTCCTCTCATCCTCTTGTTGCAAGATTCATGAGAGGCCTGACTCTCACTAAACCTCCCATCAGACCACCCCCGGTCGCATGGGATTTGAATCTAGTGCTCGGTCAACTTATGAAGCCACCTTTTGAGCCAATGTTTTCCACCTCCTTGAAATTTCTTTCCTGGAAGGTCATCTTCCTCATTGCAGTCACTTCGGCTCGCCGCATCAGTGAGCTGCAGGCTTTAGTGGCTAATCCACCTTACACAAGATTTCATCATGATAAGGTGGTCCTTAGGACGAATCCCCACTTTATGCCTAAAGTGGTCTCGCCTTTTCATCTTAATCAAGAGGTATATCTACCTGTCTTTTTTCCAGCTCCTCATGCATCCAATGCAGAGAGGAACCTTCATACTCTGGATTGTAAAAGAGCTCTCGCTTTTTACCTTAATAGGACTCAGCCACATCGAAAGTCTTCTCAACTTTTTGTGGCCTTTGATCCTTCCCATTTGGGACTTCCAGTCTCCAAGCGTACACTTTCCAATTGGATTGCTCAGTGTATTTCTTTTGCTTACCAGAGCAAAAACATTTCTCTGGAAGGCCATGTCACTGCTCACAATGTGAGGGCCATGGCAACTTCTATGGCTCATCTGCACTCTGTTTCCATAGATCAGATCTGTCGAGCCGCTACCTGGGCCTCGGTTCATACCTTCACAGCCCATTACTGTTTGGACAAGGACTCCCGCCGGGATGCCTTGTTTGGCCAGGCTGTCCTCAAGCACCTGTTCCATTCCTAAACAACTCCTGCCCACCTTCCCAGAATGGATGCCTGAGATCCATACGAAGATGGCGAACCTTTACAGGGGATCCCATGCATCTAAGCTAGGGAGTCCCCATATGTGAGGACTTATTCCTGCTTGTTCCTGGAGATAGCACAGTTACTTACCTGTAACAGGTGATCTCTGGGAACAGCAGGAATTAGTCCTCACAACCCACCCACCTCCCCTAGGAGTTGTATCTTTTATCTATCTATCTTCCTGTCCTCTCTCTGTTGACTCAGCTATAAACTCGAAACTGAGGAGAGCTGTTCAGGAAGGCGGGAAGGCAGTGCGCATGTGCAGTGGGAGGTCCCAAAAGCTTCTATTCTAAGAAGCTGGGGAGCTTTCCCGCACGGGCTCCGTCGGTACCGACGATACCCATATGTGAGGACTAATTCCTGCTGTTCCCAGAGATCACCTGTTACAGGTAAGTAACTGTGCTTTACCAGTGGTGTGCCCCAGGGATCTGTCCTTGGTCCGATTCTTTTTAACATCTTTGTTAGTGATATAGCGGAAGGGCTGTCGGGTAAGGTTTGCCTCTTTGCGGGTGATACCAAAATCTGCAATAGAGTAGACACCCAGGAAGGTGTAGATAACATGAGGAGGGATCTAGCTAAGCTTGAAGAATGGTCTAGAATTTGGCAGCTGGGATTTAATGTTAAAAAATGTAAAGTCATGCATTTGGGCTTCAGCAATCCAAGGGAGCAATAACAGTATAGGAGGTGAAGTACTTTTGTCCACTAAAGAAGAGCGGGACCTAGGCGTGGTTGTGTCTGATGATCTTAAAGTAGCTAAACAGGTAGAAAAGGCGACGGCAAAAGCTAAAAGGATGCTTGGGTGCATACAGAGAGGAATAGCTAGCAGAAAAACGGAGGTGATAATGCCTCTGTATAAGTCTTTGGTGCGACCTCATTTGGAGTATAGTGTGCAATTCTGGAGACCGCACCTTCAAAAGGATGTGAACAGGATGGAGTTGGTGCAGAGGGTGGCTACTAAAATGATTAGTGGGCTTCATTATAAAGCATATGAGGACAGACTTAAGGATCTTAATATGTAGACCTTAGAAGAAAGGCGGGATAGAGGTGATATGATTGAGATGTTTAAATACCTCCGTGGCATAAATGTTCAGGGAGAGAGCCTCTTTCAGTTGAAAGCAAATTTTGCTACGAGGGGACATGGGATGAGGGTAAAGGGAGATAGACTCAGGAGTGATATGCGGAAATATTTCTTTATGGAAAGAGTAGTGGATCCATGGAATAGTCTCCCAGTGGAGGTGGTAGAGATGAGGACAGTAACTGAATTCAAAAAAGCATGGGACCAACACAGAGGATCTCTAAAGGTAAAAAGTGGACTGTTGTAGTTGTTGATATGAAAGGACAGACTAGATAGGCCATGTGGTCTTTTTCTGTCATCATGTTTCTATGTATCAAATTCCTTCTCAGCAATGATTGATATAAAGAAAGGGTCACTCTGCCGCTTAGCCATTTCATTATATTTAGCACCTGGCAAACATTATGTAGCGTATGCTGACCTAGAATAAAACCTGTTTGATCTTCATGAACAAGCTGATTTACTATCAAATTTAGCTTGTTCACGAATGCCTTTGCCAAGAGGTTTGCTTTCAGATTTGTCAGGGAAATCGAACAATAAGTAGCTCTCCCCTGGATCTTTTCTCTTTTGGGAGGACTGCAATCCCAGCCCACTCCATAGTCTCCTCCAATGGGAGACCTTTCAATAGAGCATTAAACAAACAAGTAAGAGGACTCGCCAAGAGATCCCCAAACTCTTATAGAAGCATGCCATAAGGATATCCAAGCTGCGAGCCTTGTCCACTTTTAAGTGATTTATTACATTATACCTCATCTTCCCCTATTGTGGCCAGTCAAGAGCCATCTGTTCCTAATCTGATAACTCCCCCAGTCGCACCGAGGACAAATAACTCTCAACCTCTGCTTCAGGAGCTCAGTGCATCTACTCATATAACTTGATAAAATTGAACAAAATGTGCTCTTTCACCCAATTCTGTAACCCACTGCCCACCTGCCCCCTAAAATGGCAGATCTTTGATTTAGCCCTTTGTTGCTTATGCTTATAGGCAGGGGCGACTCTATAATGAGGCAAAGTGAGACGGTGGCCTCAGGCGGCAAACTTTTAGGGGCAGCAAAAATGCCCTCAAAATAGCCGCCTCACTCTGCCTTCAGTTTAAAAACAAAACTCCAAAAAATGTGGAGAAACTGCTGCGTCCGCAATAGCGGTAATTTAAAATGAAAGGAAACTGGTGTGGAGCCTCCTGGCCCTATGGAACCACTACTGCTGTGTCCCACTCTAGCGTCACTTCCTTTTGGGGGCGGAATGCAGCTACAGGGGTTCCATAGGGCCGGGAGACTCTGCATTGTGTTTTTTTCTTTTAAATTACCGCTATCGCTGCTGCAGAGGAAAGGGAAGGAGCAGAACGGAGACATGGGCGGCAGGAGAGGGTGCAGAATGAGCTACACGGGGGGAGGGAGAGGGAGCGGAATGAGCTACATGGGAGGAAACGGAGCTGACATGAGTGGCAGGAGGGGGAGTGGAACGCAGCTACACGGGAGGGAAGGAGAGGGAGCGGAATGAGCTAAATGGGGGAAGGAGGGGGAGCGGAATGGGGCTGGCATGAGAGGAAGGAGGGGGAGCTGAACGGAGCTCCACAGGGGAGATGGAGAGGGAGCGGAACAGGGCTGACCCGGGGGGGGGGAGGAGGGGAGCTGAACGGAGCTACAGAGGGGGGGAAGGAGAGTGAATGGGATGAGCTACACAACGGAAGCCGGGGAGCTGAATGGCGCTGACAGCGGGGGAAAGAGAGGGCGGGAAGGGAACTGACAGGGGGCAAAGAGAGGGCTGGAAGGGAACTGCCAGGGTGGAAAGAGGGCTTGAAGGGAACTGAAAGAGGGGAAGGAGATGGCAGGAAGGGAACTGACATGGGGGAAAGGTGGGGGTTAGAAGGAAACTGACATGGGGGGAAAGAGGGGTTTGGAAGGGAGCCGACACCTGGGGATGGTACTGGAGGGGGATTGGAAGAGAGCTTGACAGCTGGGGGTGGGACTGGAGGGAGCTGACACTTGGGGATGGACTGGTAGCTGACTGGGTAATGGGGAGGAGGCTGGTAGGGAGGGGGCACTGGGACTGGAAGGGAGCTGACACTTAGGGAGGGTTACTGGGTCTGGAAATATGCTGATGGAAGGAAGGAAGGAATGAGGGAGGCGTGGCCTAGTGGTTGGGGCAAGTTACCTCGGGCCAGAAGGTCGGGGGTTCAAATCCCACTAGAGGACAGAAACCTTGGGCCGGAAGGACTGGGTTTTCTAGTCCCACAGGTGCTCCTTGTGATCTTGGGCAAGCCACTTAACCCTCCATTGCCCATGTTCCCTGTAAAATAGTTATCTCCAAGTTATAATGCCCTGTTCAATGTAATTTCAGTTTGTTCAATGTAAACCACCTTGATATCATGAAAGGCAGTATATAAGAAATGTTAAATAAATAAATAAGTGAAGAAAGAAGAGACAAGAAATGGCAGATAAAAGAAGACAGGTCCGGCATGACCAGAAAATAAAATGGTCAGACAACAAAGGTAGAGAACATAATTTTATTTTCAGTTTAATGATTGGACTTTGTGCTATCTTTATAGTTTACACAGTATGGGGAACTGCATCTCTTATATGGTGTTGCACTGCATACAGAGTCTGGCTTCTTGGGGTTTTGGTTTAATTTTTGTCTAAATATTTTATTTTTACTTTAGTTCGTGATCACTTAATCTCCAGGAACAAGCAGGAATGTAGTCTTCACATATGGGTATCGTCGGTACCGATGGAGCCTGCGCAGGAACGCTCCCCAGCGTCCAATTAGAAAGCTTTTGGGAGCATCCCACAGTGCCTGCGTGCTGTCTTCCCGCCTTTCCCAACTGCCTCTCTCCAGTTCTTCGTTTTCCGCGGAGCCAGCAGATCATTTTCCTGTCACTGCAGAAATTATCCCGTATTTTTCATTCTTTTTTGTGGTAGCGTCTGCCTTCCTCGACGCTATACTGGTACTGCCGGTTCGCTCTTTCTTTCTAAAAAAAAAAAAAATAATAATAATTTTCTAATCTTTTCTCTGGATTTTCCAGCCTTTTTCCTCTCGGGTGCCACGCGCCATTTTGGGCACTAGGCCCAAATTTTTCTTCAACATGGAAAAACCCGTTTCAGTTTTCAAAAAGTGTTCAAAGCGTGGTGGTACCATCTCCGTCACCGACACTCACGAGTGGTGCCTCAAATGTTTAGGTCCTGACCACTCCATCTTGGAGTGTGTTGCCTGTGGGATGATGTCGAAGAGGGGTCGGCAGAACCGAGCTGCTAAGCTTAGCACCGTTTTTCCCTCCGATGCAGCATCCGTGGAATCGACGTCTTCTAGGGCTTCGTCTTCCTCCCATAGATCTCAGGTAACCAAACATAAATCTGGTCAGTCCTCAAAGGGTAGATCTCATTCCAAGTATCGAGATGCCTCTGCCGGTGCCCTTGAGGAACTTGTACCGGCAAAATTGCCCCGGCGGGAGGCTTCGGCTTTCAAAGCACTATCCGGGGCTCCAGGATGTTCTCGAGGTCTCAACCTCGGCAGAACTACTGGTGCCATGCTCTGGGGTACCGGCTGCTTTGTCCAGTACCGACACCCAGGCATCGGCAGCGTCAATTGACCAGAGATTCCTGGCTATTGAGCGCAGTCTGGCAGCTCTCCTTGCGGCATCGGTGCCTTCGGGACCACTTCAGACAGTTCAACCGGTATCGACACTGGTTCCGGCATCGACATCAGTTCCGGTGCCGACAGCATCGACATCAGCATCATCATTCTGACAGTTCTGTCAATGCCGGAGTACTTTTCTCTGAGGAGCCTTCTTCTCCTAAATGTAGGATGTCTCCTCCAGAGGATATATCCTTTCAGGATTTCATCAGGGAGGTGGCTAGAGGTCTTTCCATCACAGTGGCTCCTAAAACAGAGCCCAGGGCAAAGGAGTTGGAGATTTTACAATATCCTAAAGCTCCCAAGGAAGCGGCTATTTTGCCTATTCATGAGATCTTGCATGATCTCATGTTAAGAATGTGGGAAACACCTCTTACCACCTCTCCTCATTCCTGTAGTCTAGGTACCATGTATCGAGTGCCTCCTTGCCCTGGATTTCAAAAAACCTCAGTTGCCACACCACTCCATAGTGGTGGAGTCAGCTATGAGAAGGATCAAGAGTGCAAAAAGACATGCATCTAATCCTCCAGGACGTGAATGTAGGACTCTTGACGCCTTTGGGTGTCGAACATTCCAGGCTTCTATGCTTTCTGCCAGGATTAGTTCCTACATCTTATATTTGGGAATGTTCCTTTAGGAGGTCACAGGAGATCTAGAGCTTATGAGCCCTCTCCTTCCTGATGATAAAAGGCAGGATTACCTTACACTTGTCAAACATGCCCAGGATGTTTCCAAGTTTGTTAATTGTGCAGCTTTTGACTGCTTTGAGTGCATAAGCAGAACCTCTGCCATTGCCATAGGGTCTCGCAGGATTGCCTGGCTCCAGGCAACTGACTTAGAACTCTGGGTAGAGAACAAGCTGGGGAATATCCCTTGTACAGGCAAAAATCTCTTTGGCAAAAATTGGCAAGAGAAAGCTAATGAGCTGGATGCTGATAACACCACTTTGGATAGATTATCCAAAGCTATAGCTGATCCTGCAAGGAGGAAATCCTATAAGAAACCATTCTTCTCTAAAAAGAAGAGATTTTACCCCTCTACCCAGCAGGTGCATTCTGCAGTTAAATCCACCCGAAAGGGACAGCAGCCCCCAAAGCAAAGGAAATCAAAGACTGTTAAGCCTCAACCGGCCCAGCAGACTCAGCATCCACAGGGGCTTTGACTCCCATCGAGAGAACTTGGCTTTCCTGGCCCTGAACGGGCCAGAGCCTTCCACCATCCCAGGAAGGTTGTGTCATTTTGTCCCCAGATGGGGGCAGATAACAGCATAAGAATGGACTCTTTCCATTGTAAGGGAGGGGGTACAAGCTTCATTTCTTCAACATGCCCCCTCCTACAGTGGTAAGACAGTTCAATTCTCAAGCGTCTCTCAACACTCGCTTGAGTCAAGAGGTCAATTTACTTCTTGCCAAGGGGGCAATAGAACATGTACCCATTTCCCAACAGGTACAGGGTTTTACTCCCATTATTTCCTTATTCCAAAGAAAACAGGTGGACACAGACCCATTTTAGACCTCAGAAATTCCTGTTCAAAGAGAAATTCAAGATGATTTCTCTAGGAACTCTGCTGCCATACCTTCAGAGTCAGGATTGGCTTTGTTCTCTAGATCTCAAGGATGCGTACACTCATGTTCTCATCCATCCAACTCACCGAAGATTCCTTTGTTTTCTTTTTCAAGGAAAGCACTACCAATACAGGTTGCTTCCTTTTGGCCTGGCCTCAGCACCAAGGGTGTTCATGAAATGCATGGCTGTAGTGGCAGCATTTCTCCGCACTCTAGGAATATTCATCTTCCCCTACTTAGACGACTGGCTCATTCGAGCCCCATCAGAGTAAGAGGCCAGAATTTCCCTAGCCTGCACAATGCGTATCCTCCAGTATTTGGGCCTGGTCATAAACATCCCAAAATCCAGCCTAACTCCCACTCAATCTCTAGAGTTTATAGGAGCTCTGCTGGATACCAGAAAAGCAAGGGCTTATCTTCCACAGGCTCGCTGCCTTCGCATTGTGCAGTTAGCCTCCCAGGCAGTGTTAAAAACACATCTCACTGCTCGGGAAATGTTACAACTACTAGGCCACATGGCATCTACCGTGCACGTAGTTCCCTATGCTCACCTCCATATGAGAGCAGCCCAATGGACTCTATCCACTCAGTGGACTCAAGCATCAGGCTGCCTATCAGACAAAATAGCAAACACAAGTCGCCTTATTTTGTCCCTACAATGGTGGCAGTCAACCCAAAACCTGTTGGTGGGGTCCCCTTTCCAGCAACCCCTTCCCCAGGTCACTCTAACAACAGACGCCTCACAGGTGGGTTGGGGAGCTTATCTGCAAGATCTCTCTACCCAAGGCACCTGGGCTCCACAGGAGACCTACTTACATATCAATCTCCTAGAACTCGGAGCAATCTTCCTTGCTCTTCGAGTGTTCCATACCCAGCTCAGCTACAAGACAGTCCTAATTCAGAAGGACAATCAAGTAGCTATGTTCTATCTGAACAAGCAGGGGGGAACAGACTCTCTGTCGCTTTGCAACAAAGCTTTGCGACTATGGGCCCTCGCCAGGGAGCATCAGATTTATCTCCTTGCGGTGTATCTGCCAGGCATTCAAAACTCTTGGGCAGACAGACTCAGTCGAGTTCTGCTTCCACACGAATGGTCTCTCCATGCAGACCAGGTAGCAAAAACGTTTCAAATTTGGGTAACTCCGGACATAGACCTCTTTGCAAGTCCGTTGAATGCCAAACTTCCCCGGTTCTGTTCCAGAATTCCGGCTCAGGGATCTCAGGCCAGGGATGCTTTCCTCCTCCATTGGGGTCAGGACTTCCTATATGCCTTTCCACCCATTCCCCTAATTCCCAAGACCCTATTCAAGCTTCAGAGAGACAAGGGCCACATGATTCTCATAGCTCCACATTGGCCACGGCAGGTGTGGTACCCTCCTGCTTCTACATCTCTCTCAAGCCACATCTCTGGAGTTAGGATCTGCTCCAGATCTCTTGTCTCTGGAGGACGGGATATTGTGGCATCCCAATCCCCACTCCCTGCATCTCAGGGCTTGGTTGCTGAGAGCCTAGACCTTCATGGTCTTAACCTTTCTCATCAAGTAAGGGATGTCCTTTGTGCTTCCAGGAAACCTTCCACAAGATGTTCTTATGCTTTCAGGTGGAAAAGGTTTTCCATATGGTGTTCGCAAAAGGGTCTTCACCCCTCTGCGATACCTCTGGAATCATTACTGGAATATCTCCTTCATTTATCTAATGCAGGACTTAAGACTAACTCAGTAAGAGTCCATTTAAGTGCTATTTCAGCTTCTTTAAAGCCTCTAAATGTTCAACCTATTTCCTCTCATCCTCTCATAGCGAGATTTATGAGTGGCTTTCTTCTAACTAAGCCTCCCATTAGGCCACCTCCAGTGGCATGGGACCTGAATTTGGTTCTGGGGCAGCTCATGAAGCCGCCCTTTGAACCTTTAGCTACTACCTCCTTGAAATTCCTTTCCTGGAATGTTATCTTTCTCACTGCAATCACATCAGCACGTCGCATCAGTGAATTGCAAGCATTAGTTGCTGATCCTCCTTACATGAGGTTCCATCATGATAAGGTAGTCCTTAGGACTCATCCACACTTTATGCCAAAGGTGGTCTCACCTTTTCATTTAAACCAGGCGGTTTACCTTCCTGTATTTTTTCCAAGGCCTCATGCTTCAAATGCAGAAAGGAATCTTCATACTTTGGACTGTAAAAGAGCGCTTGCCTTTTACTTACAAAGGACACAGCAACATAGAAAGTCTTCCCAGCTCTTTGTTGCTTTCGATCCTCATTTGGGACTTCCAGTCTCCAAGAAAACATTATCCAACTGGATTGCACAGTGTATTTCTTTTGCCTATCAGAGTAAGAACCTTTCTCTGGAGGGCCATGTCACAGCTCACAATGTGAGAGCCATGGCAGCCTCAATGGCTCATTTACACTCTGTGTCTATTGACGACATCTGTCGAGCAGCCACTTGGGCCTCGGTTCATACCTTCACAGCCATTATTGCTTAGACAAGGACTCCCGCCGGGATGCCTTGTTTGGTCAGGCTGTTCTACAGCACCTGTTCCATACTTAATCACTCCTGCCCACCTTTCCCGGTAGAATGCCAGGGATCCATGGGGGGAAGTGGAGCCCTTTCACACGGGCACACAACTTCTGGGGTTTCTCCCCTGGCATCTGTAGCTAGGGAGCCCCATATGTGAAGACTACATTCCTGCTTGTTCCTGGAGATAGCATGGTTACTCACCTGTAACATGTGATCTCCGGGAACAGCAGGAATTTAGTCTTCACAACCCACCCACCTCACCTAGGAGTTGTATCTCTTTTCTTTCCTTTCCCTCTCTCTCTCTCTTTGTCTCAGCTTTAAAACTCAACTGGAGAGAGGCAGTTGGAAAAGGCGGGAAGGCAGCACGCAGGCGCTGTGGAATGCTCCCAAAAGCTTTCTAATTGGATGCTGGGGAGCGTTCCTGCACAGGCTCCGTCGGTACCGACGATACCCATATGTGAAGATCAAATTTCTGCTGTTCCCGGAGATCACCTGTTACAGGTGAGTAACTATGCTTTCTGTACTTGGTGAGAGTCGGTGTACTGAGTGTGAGACCAAGACTATGTGTTCTGTTAACATGAAATTTATACAGAGGGATTTGTACTGTAGTAATTTGCCTTGTTCAGCTTTTTGAAATAGGTGTTAGATGTTCTAGGGCCTGCTGTACTATTTATAGTGCTGCTTTTTTCTGAGTAGGCATCTTGTATGAGTTTTGGACGTTTATGCTGGTAATGGTATGGTAGATTTGGGAGATCTTTGGTGACTCATGTAGGATTTTATATTAGTTCCCAATATGCCTGGTACTGGAGAATATTTGTTTTAATGAGATAAACCAGAATCAGATAATTTTTTTAAGATATTGAGTTCTGTGGGTGAATGTCCTAGTTCTGTTCTGCACCCACTGTTGAGGAAGGGGGTTCTGTGGATGCAAAATATTTGTTCAAAAAGAAAAAGCAAGAACCATAACGCAGTTCCTGGGCGGTCCTCCAGTTTAGGTCCTCCACATCTGGGTAGTGCACCTCCTCCCGCAGCTAGGAGACTGGACCAATCAGAGTCTTTTTCCATGTATGGATGTATGCTGCTGGAGCTCCCATCAGCCCCCAGTGTGTCCAGTCTCCTTGCAGCAGGTGGACGTGTGAGCCTGTTCTTGGGCTCACTTTAGGATCTTATAGGCAACACTAGTTTAGGTTTTTTGGGTTGTTTGTGCTGTTCTTTCTGCTTTCTTTTTATTTGGCTTATTTAGGGGTCCTGTCGCTTTAAAAAAAAAAAAAAAGAGCCGTGTCCACGGGGGAGCCGAGCTTGTACTGCCTTTCTGCTTCCTGCTTGGTGGAGGCACTTCGGGCACCGTCTCTGTGTGCGATCTCTCCCCCTAGACTTGCACGGGGAAGAGATTTAGCACTTCTTGGCATAAACGCTTGCTTTTTCAGCGTGCCTCTGTAGAGTCTGCGGTTCCTGTGGCTCGCTATTCCTGGTCGGTCTGGTAAGCGGAGCTTGTCTCCGGGGCACGTTGCTTCTCTTTTTTCCTGCTTGCTTGGCGCGCCGTTGCTTTTTTGCCGGGGATATCTTTAATTTATTTTCCTTTGATTTCTTTTCCTTTAATTTAGTGTCTCGCGCCTTTTTTCCGGCCGCGGGAGTGGCGGCCATTTTACTTTCATTTCTCCCGCGTTTTTTACCGTGGCTCTTACTGCGGCGTTTCTGGGCCGGCATGACTTGCTGAGGGCAGTGCTCTGGCTCAGGGACATACCGTGGACCCGCATTGGTCGAAGCCTAGCTTGCAGAGCTTGTGGGCTTTCCCCAACCTAGCTCAAACCCCCTGGGGAGTTCCAGCAGGTTTGTGGGGGCAGGATTTTCGTTGCTGTTCAGTTCTGGGCAGTGGGCCTCTCTCTCCCCTCCTTTTTTCACGTTCAGCGCCTTGTCCTTTGAGGGTTTTTTCTCATGTCGGGGCGTCCGCAGTGTGTAATCTGCGGATCCCGCAAGGGTCCGGTGTCAGACGCCGGGGTGTGCAAGGGCTGCGCTCTTGTTTCCCCCTCTCGGTCCTGGAGCCTCAAATGGAGGTCGGAGGGCCTTTGGAGTCCGTAGTCCCTCCAGTCTCGGCTGGGGAAGAGCCTTCTCCGTGGCTTCTCGGGCCCTATTCTCCTTCTCCTACTTCTGCGCCAGGGGGTGCGCCGACAAGGGGGTAGGCGAGTCATTTTTTGGGGGATTTCTCCCCGGGTTTTGTGCTTCTCATGCATTCAGGCTTTCCAGAAAGGACGTTTGGGAAAGTTGCCCGAAGTGTGTTCGCTGCCGCCTGCCCCTCCATCTCTCAAAGGTGAGGAGGCGAGAGGGGACGCCCCTAAGGTGGCCAAGCTGCTCCGTCCCTCGGATGATGTGGACTGGCAGGACACAGAGTGGTTGGACGTCGATCCCGAAGATGGAGTTGCAGACTTGGAGGAGGGGGAAATTCCAGAGCCTGAGGACCAGGCTCGGATTATCCGTGTGTTTCGCAAGGAGGACTTGGTCCCCCTGGTTACGGAATCCCTCCAAGCGCTTAATTTGGCTGCGGCGCGGCCTTTGGATGAGGAAGGTTTAGAGGATCCTCTGATTCAGGCGGTGCGCGATTCCCAGGTTGTGTTTCCGATCCATAGAGTGGTAGATCAGATGATTCAGGCTGAATGGGATCAGCCTGAGTCCGGTTTAAAGGGTATTCGGACGATGAATCGTCTCTATCCTTTGGCGGACAAGGACAAGGAAAAGTTTTGCTCGCCCCGGGTCGACGCTGCGGTGTCGGCAGTGACCAAGAAGACCACGATCCCCGTTGAGGGCGCTGCTGCATTGAAAGACATTCAGGATAGAAAGGTGGACGGTTTGCTAAAGCAGGCCTTTGAGGCCAATGCCTTATCGTTGCAGGCGTCTATTTGTGGAGCCTGGGTCTCCAGGGCCTGTTTGCGCTGGGCTCAACACTTGCGGCAGGACTCTCGTCTTGACCAGCAGGGGTTGTTAGAGGTCACCAGATTGGAATCTGGTTCAGCTTATTTGGCGGATGTTCATTATGATTTGATCAGAACCTTGGCGAACAGTATGGCTTCCCTAGTGGCTGCACGCAGGACCATTTGGCTCTGCAATTGGGCGGCTGATGGGTCTTCTAAGTTGCGTCTTAGCAAGCTCCCCTTTAAGGGCAAGTTGTTGTTCGGTCATGACCTGGATAAGTTGGTTAAGGACCTTGGGGAGTCCAAGGGTGGTCGTCTTCCGGAGGACAAGCCTAGACAGAGTAGGAGTGTGTCGTCTACTCGCGGTCAGTTTAGGGATTTTCGCAGGTTCCGTTCTTCCCGTTTGGGGGGTTTCCAGCGTGGCAGATCAACGACTAGGTCCATGGGCTTTCGGGGCTTTCGGGGGGCGGGGAGAGGGTTCTCGGCGTCCTCCGCCTCTCCCTCCTCTTCCTTTAGTCGCAAGCCACAATGAAGCGAGGGGGGCCCTGGGGGGGATGTCAGGTGATCGGAGCTCGCTTTCGAGACTTTCTTCCCTCCTGGGCCCAGATCACCTCGGACCAGTGGGTGCTCGAGATAGTGCGGGACGGCTACGCTTTGGAGTTTGCGTGTCCTCTCCCAGGATTCCTTTGTCCTGTCTCCATGCAAGGGTCCGCAGAAAGTGCTCGCGATTCGTTTGACGTTGGACTGCCTGGTTACCTTGGGGGCGGTAGTGCCGGTCCCAGAGGCTGAACTCAGAGTGGGTCGCTATTCCATTTATTTCGTGGTGCCAAAGGAGGACGGGTCTCTTAGTCCCATTTTAGACCACAAAGGAGTAAAATGTTGCCTGCGGGTGCCCCCATTTCGCATGGAGTGGAGACTCTGCGATCCGTCATAGTGGCGGTCCGCAAGGGCGAGTTCTTGACGTCCTTGGACCTTTCGGAGGCCTATCTCCACATCCCCATCCGGGCGGCTCATCAAAGATTTCTGCGGTTCGCGCTCCCTTGGGGACATTATCAGTTCCGGGCGTTGCCGTTTGGTTTGGCCACAGCGCCTCTCGTCTTCACCAAGGTCATGGTGGTAGTGGCGGCGGCATTGCGGAAGGAAGGCATTCTGGTTCATCCTTACCTCGACGATTGGTTGATTCGGGCAAAGTCCTGAGAGCGAGAGAGTCGGCAAGCTACCAGCCGGGGTGATGGAGCTTCTTCGGAGCCTCAGTTTGGGTGATAAACGAGAGAGAAGAGTCACGTAGTGCCAACTCAATCCCTAGAGTACCTCTGGGTACGCTTAGACACTGCGGAAAGGCTGGTGTTCCTGCCGGATCGCCGGGCGCGAGGCTGTGTTCTCTGGTTCATCAGTTCTTGAGCTTCCCAGCGCCGTCGGCTTGGTGGTACCTGCGTGTCCTTAGGGACGATGGCGGCGACGCTGGAGGTGGTGCCATGGGCCAGGTTCCATATGCGCCCGCTTCAAAGGGCCCTCTTACATCGTTGGTCGAATCAAACGGATTCGCTCAGCAGGCGTCTGCCTTGCCCACAGGGGGGTCCGTCTGTCCTTGTGCTGGTGGCTGAGCACGAAGTCGCTGCAGTTGGGGATGTCTCTGGAGGAACCGGTCTGGTTGCCGGTGCTGATGGATGCCAGCCTGATGGGCTGGGGAGCGCACTGTGCGGATCGTTTCGTGCAGGGGACTTGGTCAGCCCTGGAAGCCTCTTGGTCGATCAACAATCTCGAGCTGCGGGCGGTGATGCGGGCGCTGCAAGCTTTCGAATCTACAGTGACGGGCGCGCGCAGTGCGAGTTCTCTCGGACAATTCGGCCAGCGGTGGCCTATCTCAATCGACAGGGCGACACGGGCAGCAGAGCCATGGAAGGAGGAGGAGGATCTTCTGTTTCAGTGGGTGGAGTCCCGGCTCCTAGCTCTTTCGGGCAGCGCATATTGCAGGAAAAGACAGTGTGATGGCGGATTTCCTCAGCAGAGTGCAGGTGGATGCGGGGGGGAAGTGGGAGCTTCACCCGCAGATCTACGCTCAAATCGTGCGCCGGTGGGGGGCTCCGGTCATGGACCTCATGGCGACCTATCAGTCCGCGAAGACAAGTTGCTTCTTCAGCAGGCGGCGGGAGCGGATGTCCGAAGGCATCGACGCACTCATTCGGCCTTGGCCGGTTTCCGGTCTCCTCTACGTCTTTCCTCCATGGGCATTGATCGGTCGGGTGATTCAACGCATCGAAGCGCACTGCGGAAAGGTCCTGCTGGTGGCGCCCGATTGGCCCAGACGTCCTTGGTATGCGGATCTGGTTCAGCTTCTGGACGGGGCGGGCGGGGCGTCTTCCTCTGTTGCCGGGATCTCTTGCTTCAGGGTTCTCTCCGGATGCCCCAGGTGGATCGATTCTCGCTTACGGTATGGCCATTGAGAGGGCTCGGTTGAGGAAGAAAGGTTATTCGACTTCGTCATTGCCACGCTCCTTAGGGCGAGGAAGTCTTCTACGTCTCTCACTTATGTGCGGATCTGGCACATTTTTGAAGATTGGTGTTCACGCCACGATATTCGACGGCAAAGGCTTCAGTGCCAGCCATCCTCAGTTTCTTGCAGGACGGTTTCGACAAAGGTCTGGCGGCCAGTTCCCTGAAGGTGCAATTAGCAGCTCTCGCATGCTTCCGGGGTAAGGTCTTGGGGGTTCCCCTGGGAGCGCACTCGGAATGTGCAGCGTTTTTTGAAAGCTGGTGTTTAGGCTGCGACCTGTTCGCAGGGCGACGGTTCCTCCGTGGGATTTGAATCTCGTGTTTGCAGGGTTTGGTTCGGCCGCCCTTTGAGCCGCTTCACCAGGCGTCCCTTAAAGATTTGACGCTGAAGACAGTGTTTTTGGTGGCTATTTGTTTCAGCTCGACGAACTTCTGCGTTGCAGGCGCTATCGTGTAGAGACCCTTTCTTGTCCTTCTCTAAAGAGAGAGTAGTTTTGAGGCCTGTTCCCTCCTTCCTTCCCAAGGTGGTCTCTCCATTTCATTTGAATCAGTCCGTTTTTCTTCCCGTTTTTAAGTCTGTCGGGACGGATGTGACTGATAGTGGCTTGCATCGTCTCGATGTTCGTCGGGTGCTTCCGGCGCTACTTAGCGGTTTTGGAGTCTTACCGTTAAAACGGATCGTCTCTTCGTCCTTTTTGGTGGTAAGCGGAAGGGTGAGGCTGCGGCGAAAGCTCGATTGCCTGATGGCTTAAAGAAGCTATTGCATCAGCGTATATATTGCAGGGCTGGACGGTTCCCTTGGGTCTCCGGGCCCATTCTACCAGAGCGCAGGCGTCGTCGTGGGGGAAGCACAGTTTGGTTCCGCCTCAGGAGCTTTGCAGGGCGGCTACTTGGTCGTCGCTCCACGCTTTCAGTAAGCATTACCGGTTGGATGTGATGGCTTCTAAGGATTCTTGTTTTGGTTCAGCTGTTTTACGCGCGCGGTTGGCAGGGTCCCTCCCGTTGAGTACTGCTCTGGTACTTCCCAGATGTGGAGGACTAAACTGGAGGACCGCTTCAGGAAAATAGAAATTACACTTACCTGGTAATTGTAGTTCCTGTAGGGTCCAGTTTAGTCCTCCTTCCCTCCCGTATTGGCTGCCTTTTTTTGGCGCGGCGCGTTACTGCGCGGGTTGCGAGAGTGTGCTAAGTGTAGGTCTGTGATCCTCTCGTTTGAGGGGATCTTCCACTCTCCTTTGGCTGTTTGTTATTGTAGCCGCGACTGTGTCTCTTCCTTAGGTCTTTGGCGAGGCAGAGGCGATGTACAGGCTTCCGGCTCCCATCGTTTGGGGAGGGGGTCGCTGTTTGCAGGGGGGGGGTCTTTGTTTAACGGGACTGTTTTAGGTAAGCTTTTTCTCTCATGTGTTTGTTTTATGAGTCTGCTTTTGTTAATAGATCACTGGGGGGCTGATGGGAGCTCCAGCAGCATACATCCACACATGGAAAAGACTCTGATTGGTCCAGTCTCCTAGCTGCGGGAGGAGGTGCACTACCCAGATGTGGAGGACTAAACGGAACCCTACAGGAACTACAATTACCAGGTAAGTGTAATTTCTATTTTATAACAAATAAAAAGCAGTCATAATTTAGTTTTATAAAGTGTGCTGTGGTTCTCGCTCATTCTTTTAGTTTTCCTTGGATGTGCAAACATCTTGCATTTCCTCCATATTATCTAATCTGCTTTTTTGGTTAGGTTCAGTCCCTGACTCGAGTTTTGAGAAGGTACCCTCCCCCACACGCACTATGGGAGGAAGGGGCACCATCTCATCCCTCGCCTCAGGCAGCAGATTCCCTTGAGCCTCCCCTGCTTATTGGCCAGTAATTTACCAGTCCTATTATTGTCCTCAAAAATTCTTGTTTTTGCCTTAATCAAATCATGGTTAATTTGTATGACTTGCGCCAGCTGCAATTTCTCAAGCCCAGGCCAACCTCACTAGGAAGGCCTCCATTTTATGTCGATTCTGCAGCCTGCTAACCTCTTCCTCCAACCTGGCTGTCTCCTTTTCTTGTTCCCTCCTTTTGTGCAAAGATAACATAATCAATCATCCCCAGATAGTTGCCTTGAACCCATCCCACACCATTCGAGGAGCAACATACCTTTTAATCATTCAAATCAGATATTCCACTATACTATCTCTCACCCTTCTCCCCTATCACTGCTGAAGAAATTACAACTGGTTTAGAATACAGCTATTGGTCTACTGTCAAACACTGCCAAATATGATCATGTCACTCGGAGTCACTGATTTGCCTCTCATCTATCGGTTTCACTTCAAAGTTCTTATGCTTACACATCAGGCATATTATACAGCTTCCCATTGTAGCTGTTTGTCTCCTTCTCATTTCTTATTGTCCTATCTGGGCTTGTGCGTTCTTAAACCTTTAATTAGTGTTTCCCCTCAGATTTCTCGATCACAGTTGGAATCCACACGCCACTCAGCTTTCCTATTTCTTAGCCCCACATCTTGGGAACACCCTACCTGACTGTATATCCCATGAATCTAAGTTTTAAGAAATTTAAGAGTCCTTAAGGCATATTTTGAGAAGGCCTTCCCAGAGTATCTGGAGCGAGGATAGTACCCAGCTACCTGAGACTCAAGAGATTTTATTCCTTGTGCATTATTATGTTAAAATTTGTATTGTTTACTTCTGGTGATGTCATTGGGCCGCGCAGGGTGGTGAAGTGATCGCGCTCCGCCACCAAAGCCTGAAAAAATATTGAAAATACCCCTAGATGGAGGGTGATCTAGGAGGAATGTAGGGCATTAAACTAAATAAAGTACCACCAAAAAGCGGTTGAAGGTTTGAGGCGGGCAGAAGTGTCCTCCGGAGGCGGCAAGCAACGGTTGAGGTGTGAAAAGCTGATAGAGGTGACCTGTATGTGCACCGAGCAGCGAAAGAGGGAAACCTCGAGCGAGGGGCTGAAGGAACGGCAGACGGGAGCCGGCGGACTGCGGGATTTGCTGCAGGCGATCCGGCGAGAGCGAGGGAACGCAGAGCGAGCTGGGATCTCATCTGCCGTCATTGCGATGAAACTGCCAGTCAGAGTGGAGTGAGAAGGCTGGTGCAGGATGCAAGGAGCAGGAGCGTCTGTCGGGGGACGGTGGAGAGCGAAGCTGTGGATGCTGAGCTAGAGAGTGAAGGAGCAACCGCTGGGCAGCGAAGTGGCTGTGGTGGAAAGATCCAACGGCTGCAAAGCGGGAGGAGGTGAGAGAGGTGAAGATCGCCAGTGGTGCGGAGTGCAAGGGCAGTCAAGGGGCCTGGAGAGTGGAGCACGTGGTGGAGGAGAGGAGGCCCGGGCATTGGGGGGGAATCGAACCCGGCACAGAGGCTGGTGAATAAAAGCACCGGAGGATCGACGAGACAGCAGAGGGGGAGCAGCGGCTGGGGGACAGAGGTGCAAACAAAGTATTTGGAAAGGAACCGTGGAGGCCGGTAAGCCAAGGGGCGGGAGGAAGAATTGGAGCAAGACAGCAGGGCTCACCACAATAAAGAGCTTGAAGCAACTGTCTGGCTAACTCACCTAGGTGGGGGGAAAGGCAGCTGTGAGCTCTGTAGCAGGAGGCCAGATTGGGAGACAGCAGCAAAAGGCCCAGTGGTCAGCATACCCTAAGAGGCTTTGGGGTACCCAAGGGAGTGGAGCTGGAGAAGATGGAGAAATCCAAAGGTGGAATATCCACAAAGAAAAACTTAGTGGAATTTCGATCCTCATACGCCCCATTGAAAGGAGGGAAAGAAGAGGAGCAGGAAGGGAAACAGCAGGAGGAGCAGGTGACGGAGAGATGGGAGAAGATGGATGGTTCCTGGAGTCCGGGGGTTGCCGACATGATTTAAAACGTGGCTGAATGAGCTAAAAGAAGAAACTTAGTGGAAATTAGTGGAGCCACAACTGAATTAAGAGACATTGCAATCCCTGCGACAAGATATAGTGGATCTCGGAACCCGGGTTGAAGCAGCAGAAAATCAGATGGAACAGCAGGGGGCAGCAATGGGGGAGATGCAAACAGGATGGGATGAGTTAAAGCAAGTGCAAGAAGAATTGAAAGAGAAGATAGAAGATCTGGAAGATAGATCAAGGAGAAGTAATAGAAGAGTGAGAGGTATACTGGAGGGTCCCCAATACAAAAATTGTGAAGTCATTACAAAAGTGTTTGGAGTCTTGCTACCAGTGGTGGCTATGGAAGAGGGAGAGTCCTTGCAACCTGAGAGAGCCCACAGGGGGCTGGGGCCCATGAGAGAATCGACCTAGAGACATTGTGGTCAGTATGAAATCATTCAAAACTAAAGAGAACCTCTTGAAGGCTGCACGGAAACAGGGGCACTTTCAATGGGAAGGACATGTGGTAGAGCTATTTTCAAGATCTGTCTCTGGGCACATTGCAGCGTCTGAGAGAGACGAAGGAAGTGACAGCCTATCTGAGGAGGGAGGGTGCGAAGATATAAATGGCTCTACCCCTTTGGCCTTCTCATGACAGTAAATGGAATTTCGAGAAGGGCAAAGACCAGTGAGGAGACATGGGGAGCACTTAGAGACTTGGGACTGACTAATCCTCCAGTTGGGGCATAGAGGCCCAAGATGAACAAAGACTCATATGTCTGGGGGGCTGAGAAGGCAAGCATGAGTTGGCACAGAGTCCCAAACAACAGTCAGAGACCAGCGAGGCTGACCAAGGGAAGTCGGGGGAGAAAGCAGCAGCGAAGGACAGCGGCTGAGCTGGAAGACCTCGAGTAGCTGGGCACAAGAAGCATCTACAGTTTTAATAAAAATGTGGGACATTGCTAAAGGACTGTAATGAAAAGTGGTTGATAGGGTATGGGAGGAGGGAGGAAGGGGGGGGCTAGGAGGTGGAAATGGGGTTAGGGGGGAAGCGGAGACGAGGAGGGTCGGGCATATTCATGAGGTGGCATTGCAGTGGCTTGGGGGAAGGGAGGAGGAGGACAGGGGGGTGGCAATAGATGGGGGCGAGGAGGAGGAGGGCATGGGGACTGGGGGTTGAAGAGGGTAATAGAAGGGCAAGGACAGGTGTTGGCTCGATAGTACGTCAGTAATTAGGGAAGACGTGTCTCCAATGAGGGGGGTCCACCTCACAGAGACTTTTATTTTATTTATTTATTTTATTTAAAGTTTTTTCTATACCACACTATTAATCTTCAGTGTGGTTCACAAGTAACAAAATTGTGCATTGTAGAAGGTCTACACTGGACTTACAAGAAACAGGTAAACTATATACAGATTGTTAACAAGAGGTACCACACTTCATTTGGCAATATTCACAGGTTAGACAGTATAATTAATTGTATAAACATAAAATTTGCATGTCACAGGGTAGGGGAGCCTCAGCAATAGCCAGATTTGTGTCAGTAGGGAGGAGAATGGGGGAAGGGGAAGCGAGATAGGGAGGGAGGGGGGAATGGGGAGGGAGGTGTAGGGCCAGAGAGGTAGGGGGGAAGTAAAATTACAGGTGAGTTGAAAATAGTATCACTAAATGTTAAAGGATTGAACTGACCATTTAAAAGACAGAAATTGTATAAAGAAATAGCTTGCCAAAAGGCAGCAATAGTATTACTACAGGAAAAACACTTGACGAGGGGGACAGAACATTTGGTTAAGCCAAAAGGGTTATGGAACGTGTATGTATGCATCCAACACACTGGAAAAGAAAAAAGGAGGGGTAGCCATATTGATTGATACAAAGTTAAAGATGGAAATGCATAAGGTGGTGCGGGACAAAGAGGGGAGATATGTGTTAATTTGTTTAAAGGTGGGGAATGAAATGTATAATGAATGTATATGCACCCACTGGGGTACAAGGTGAATTTTGAACACAGCTGAATGAGGAGTTGGGGAAAATAGGGGAGGGTATTATTATCAGTGGGGGAGATTTTAATTTAACTTGGAATCCAGCAAGAGATGCAACAGGGACAAGGGAGGGAAAGAGGGCGGACCGGAGTCTATATCACAATTTTGCAACACAACACTGCCTGATAGATGCATGGCGCTTCCGTAACCCACGGAAAAAACAATTCTCGTACTTCTCACCAGTGCATGGCTCATATTCTAGAATAGACGCTATATGGATATCCAAGGAGGTGGGGGGGGTAGGATTACAGGGGCAGATATGGATTCAATAACGTGGTCCGATCATGCATTAGTGGAGGTTAGATTGACAATGGAGGGGGAGGGGAAGGGAGCACAGTTTTGGAAGTTAAACGAATCTTTACTAGAAGATGGGCGAGTACGAGCAGATATTGAGAGAGGAACAAGGGAATATTTTCAGTGGAATGATAATGGGGAGGTAGCGTGGGGAGGAGTATGGGATGGGTACAAGGCAGTAGTGAGAGGAATTTTAATTAAATGGGGAGGGGGCGCGGATAAAGAAAGAACGGGAGGGTAGGGAGAGGGATTTGAGGGAGAGATTAATGAAACTGGAAGAGTTGGATGCGGAAGGAAACCAAGGGGTCTACAGAGGTCAGGTGCTGGCGGTAAGAGTGCAGCTTAACGAACTTCAGGCAGAAAGGATAAGGTATCAGATGCAGTTATTGAAACAGGAATTTTTCGAAGGAGGCAATAAAGCGGGGAAATATCTGGCGCAGAAATTGAAGCAAAGGAAATTGAGAGCGCATATAATGAGGGTCCAGAACCAGGGAGGGGAGTTAGAATCCCCTAAATGCTTCCCTAATCTCCCCATCGTGATAGGCTATCAGGGGTTATATAAAGCAAGAGCATCCCCCCCGATAGAGCGAGTAACAGAGCTATCTGAACTCCCTAACAATGCCAAAATTAGAAGGAGACCAAAAAGAGTTAAATAAGGCCATTGCAGTAGAAGAGGTACAGAGAGCGATACAGCAGTTGAAAGTGGATAAGGCGCTGGGGTTGGATGGGCTCACAGCGAGATTCTATAGAAGTTTCAAAGTACTATTGACCATACCGCTAGTGTGGCTGTTTTAACCTGGCAAGAGAGGGAGGCGTTCTGGCTGCCACTATGGGGTGGGCGGGAATAACTGTACTTCCTAAAGAGGGAAAAGGCCCACAGGAATGTGCATCCTACCGGCCTATCTCTCTTATTAACTTGGATGCTAAATTATTGGCTAAAATACTAGCTACGCGTCTGAATAAGATAATAGGGAAATTGATTCACCCGGACCAGGCGGGATTTATCCCAGGTCGACAGGTGGCAGACAATGTTAGAAATATTTTAAATATGATATGGTCAATTGAACAAAGTAAAGATGAGGCCTTGCTGTTGTCCTTGGACGCGGAAAAGGCTTTTGACCAGGTGTCCTGGCCTTTTCTTTTCCAGGTGATGGAGAGAGTGGGTTTGGGGGGGGGGGGGGGAATTTATAGGATGGGTCAGAGCGTTACATCACACTCCGAAAGCCTGTGTAAGGGTCAATGGTGCTTACTCTCAATTTTTTGAGCAGGGGAGGGGAACGAGACAGGGCTGCCCGTTGTCGCCATTACTGTTTACTCTGTCTTTGGAGCCGTTTGCGGCACTGGTGAGAGAAAGGGCAGATTTGAAGGGAATACAGGTAGGAAGAACTGAATATCGAATATCTCTGCAGATGATATTGTGTTGGGGGTCACTAGGGCTAGCTTCTCGATTCCAATTTTGATGTGGAAATAGAAGAATTTGGAAGATTGTTGGGCTTTACTATAAACTGGACAAAATCGGAAATCTTGAACCTATCCTTAACTAGGGAGGCACAGGCTGAACTACAAAAGAAATACCCCTTTAAATGGGCCCGGGAGAATATTAGATATCTTGACATTCAAATAAGTAATAGACTTGATTCCCTTTATAGGCTTAATTATTTGAAATTATTTGGGTGGGTTGAGAGCATGTTGCAGGATTGGGGCAGGGATATTTATCCTGGTTTGGACGTATAGCGACAGTTAAAATGTTGCTATTGCCACGTTTTCTGTTCTTGTTTCAGGCGTTGCCAATAAAGGTGCCGCAACGAAAGTTAAAGCTCTTGCAAAGAATGGTTAATAGCTTCATATTGCAGAACAGATGGCCTAGAGTGGCCATGGCAGTTATGCAAGGAGCTAAAGGAGAGGGCGGGTTAGGGGTGCCCAATTTTAGAAAATATTTATGAAGCGGCACAATTGAAAACGATCTATGAGTGGCAATGTTGTCAACAGAAACAGTGGGTTCAAATGGAAGAAGAATTGGTAAGGGGAGTGGGCCTGGAAAATCTAGTGTGGAGGGGAAGTAAGGTATCAGGTAGTATTCTGAACCCTATAGTAGCACACATACTAACAGTTTGGAAACGTAACAGAAAAAAATTGGTACAGGACAAAGGTTACATACAGGGAATGACCCTGGAGGCATGTTTCGAGAGGGGACAGGGGCCAGGGGTGAGTATATTGAGAAGATGGGCAAACATGGGGCTTACACACATCTCACAAATAGTAAGTAAGGAGGGAGTTTGAGAGTTTGAGGGCATCAAGGACCTCTGTGGGTTGAGGGAGGGCGATTATTATGCTTATCTACAGGTTAGTCATTTCCTGAGACAGCAGAAGGTATGGCAGGATTTAGGGGGCCATAAGGGATGGTTTGAGGCACTCTGTTCAGGGAACCTCAGTTATAGGTGGGGTTTGTCCAAGATTTACAGGGGACTGATAGAGAGAGGGGAGAGTAAATTTGGGTATATGATAAAATGGGAGGAAGACTTGGGGGTGCAATGGAACGACGAGGTGTGGGATAATTTAATACAGACAGTAGCATGAATATCTATAGCCACTCAAGTAAAGAAAATGCATATAAAGTGCTATATAGATGGTATTGTACACCAGTCCATCAAAGACGAATGGGAAGGGGACAAACTGATTTATGTTGGAGGGGATGTAAGGAGAAAGGTGACTGGTTACATATGTGGTGGAGATGTGAACAGATTCAAGAGTATTGGGTGAAAGTATTGGATATGATTGCTGAAATGACAGGACATTGATTGCAATGGAAACCGGAGGTATGTTTATTGCACCAAATCAGGGAGGAGATATCACAACGAGACAGGGGGGTGCTGCATCATTGTATAGTGGCTGCAAGATGTGAGATAGCACAACACTGGAGGGGATCGGGTATACCACAAAGTGCAGGGCTTGTTAGAAGGGTGGCTGAAGTGAGCTTGATACATCGATTGACGGGGCTGCGACAAGGGAAGGGAGAACAGAGGGTAGAACAATGGAAGGGTGTGTGGAGGTGGTTGGAAACATGGAAGGAGGGGGTGCAGTGCGAAAATTAAGTGCAGCATACTACATATGTAAGCGTCGAGTGTGCCATATAGGTGAAGTACTGATTGGTGATGGTGGGTTTAGATGGATGATTCAAAAGAGGGAATGAATGAGAGGTAATTGAATGAATGAATACACAATGAGGGCTGGGGAGGGAGGGGGGTAATAGGTTAGTTAATATTTAAGGTTGTGACAGCAAGAAGGAGATCAGTTAAGTTGGCTTGAATACAGGAGGTGCAAAATGTCAGTTTAGTGTCACAAGATGTTTGTGCTTGTTATTGAAAATGTTAATATAAAGATAAAAATGGAAAAAAAATTGTATTGTTTAGTTCTACATTTAGTGTTTTACTCACATATGGGTGACGTCGGCACTGATGGAGCCCACGCGGAGCCTTTCCCCAGCTTTCAAAGAAAGCCTTTGGGAATGCTACCATGCATACGTGGTCCCTTTGAGTCTCCCAAATCATTTATCAACTTGTTGAGATCTTCTCCGAATCAGAGCTTGCTCCGAAAAGGGAGCTTACTCAAACATGACTTGGATGAAACACCCACTGACCAATTCCTGAAACACAGATAGCGGCAAGCGGCCACCAACACATTCATACTCTCAGACAAATCTCAGATCAAATCATAAAAAGTATCCACTAAATATGCCGCTCCGGATTCCAGCTTAACAGCCTCCGGCTGTTTTGGCTTAGAGCTCCCCACACTCTCTAAAATCCCTTGTGTCCATCTCAAACACGCCCTTGCAACAAAGACACCACAAACCAATGCCTGTAAGGACAAGGCATTGATATCAAATGCTTGTTTGAGAAGGCTCTCTATCTTTCTGTCCTGAATATCCTTAAGCGCCAAACTGCCCTCCATGGGAATTGTGATTGTCTTTGTAAGAAGCTCAAGAGCTCTCTGTCCCAGTTAGGTAGTGGGTAAAGAATGGCCATAGTTCACATCCCTTTCAGTGTAGCCTCTGTAACATCCTATTCATCCTGGATCATCTGCCAGATCATCTGGTGCATAGGGAACACTGTCTGCGACTTCCTGATAGCCTAGAAGAGAGGCTCCTCCTCTAGCAGTGCCGTGGAACCCATATTGAGTGCTCTCAAGGAATGAGAAATCAAAGCCACTAGCTCCTCTCTGTAAAAGACATGGACAAGGCAAGACTCCTCCCCTTGGGGAATTTCATCTTCCTCTAGCTGTGTCTTCTCAGCTCCCATATCCCCATCTGCCTCAGGCTCGTCCTCCAAGGGTCGTCATCCATCCTCCACCCTTTCCTCGGCTCTCGAGCTTCACCTTCTCCTTTCTTTCATTCAACCTTCTCCTTCCTCTCTAAAACAACTTCATCCCCATTTCCAAAGTACTGTTTCCTCTCTCCCTCGCACTGACATTAATCCCATCCATGGTCCCCCTTCAGTTCTCTCTCACTCCCATATTAGTTTCTCTCTCCAGCACCCTAATCTCATCCACATTCCTCTCCTTTCCTTTCCCCCTCTTCTCTCCCCCTTCTCATGTGCTTTATGGAATGCTCATTCCATTTCTAATAAACTTCCCTTTACCCATGATCTCTTTATCTCTTGCACTTTCCATCTTCTCGCTCTTACTGAAACATGGCTCCTCCCCTGATGACACTGCTTTGGTTGCTGCCCTCTACCATGCAGCTATCAGTTCTCCCACTCATCTCATCCCAATGGCTACGGCGGTAGTGTTGGGTTTCTACTTTCTCCTCCTTGCCAATTTCAAATTCTCCTTTTCCCTCAATCTCATTCCTTTCCCTCCTTTGAAGTTGGTCTTTTTAATCCCCTTCCTCTCCAGATTGCTGTCACCTTCTACCTTCCTCACTGATTTTGACTCTTGGCTCTCCTTATTCCTGGATTCTTCTTCTCCCTCCCTTATTCTTTTTGACTTTATTTTCATTTTGATAACCCCTCTGACACCTGTGTGTCCAAGCTCCTTTCCCTTACCTCCTCTTTTAACCTTCAGCTTTGCTGTTCTGCCCCCACTCATCAGCTTGGTCACTGCCTTGACCTGATTTTCTACTCTAATTGTTTACCTTCTAATTTCCATACTTCCACTCTTCCCTTATCTGACCATCACCTTTTAAGTTTCATTCTTCATTACCCCCCACCCCTCAATCTCACCCAATCTCCTCCTATCTTTTTAGGAATCTTCATGCTATCGATCCACTGACTCTATCCACTACTGTCTCATATCTTCTTTCTTCCACTTTGTGTTGATGAAGCCATAGCTTCCTATAATACTGCTCTCTCCTCTACTCTGGATACCTTTGCTCCGCCTATTCCACGTCCTGTGAGGCTTCAACTACCTGCTGCCTGTGTTCCTATGCCTACTCAGCTGAACACACTTGGCTCAAGTCCCCGCTCTCTCTCTGACTGACTTCACTTAAAATTCATGCTTTCTTCTTTCTAGTCTGCCATTGCACTCGCTAAGCAGAACTATTTTCTACATTTGACTAACTGTCTTGCCAATAACCCTCGCTGTCTCTCTTCTACTCTGTTTTCTTCATAAGGCATCTCCATCTCCAATCCCTCCTCTCTGCCCAAACCCTGTCAGACTATTTCCATGACAAAGTGCCTGTTTAGAATATATCTGTAAACTGTTCTGATAACACACAGTAAAGGGCGGTATATCAAGTGCCTAAAACCATAACCATAAATCTTCTTCACCTCCTCTTCCTCCTCTCCATTATTAACTTTTACCCTCAACCTCTATCTTTATCTTTATTTGCAAGGCTTGATATACCGCTCGTGCATAAGCGTCAGAGCAGTGTACAATAAAATGCAGGCTGTTAGAAAAGCAAAGAGAGAAAAGAACGCCATTAACTACAGGAAAGAGAAAATTCAGACAGGGAGAAGAAAGAGAGAGAGAAAGACCAACAAAAGACATCAAATATCAGGTTGCAGGGGGAGAGGGGACAGGGGAGCAAGGAGCTGTTATGGGTGCTATGACAATCGCGGCCTGTAGCTAAGGGTGAGTTAAGATGCTCTGGGCGGAGGGGAGGTCAAAGGCTTGGCAGAAGAGATGTGTCTTAAGAAGGGCTTTGAATCGAGGAAAAGAGAGCTCTGTGCAGAGTGAGTGCAGAAGTGAGTTCCAAAGGGCCGGGCTGAGGAAGAAGAAGGCAGAGCGGCGAGTGAGTCCAAGGTGGGCCTGGGACAGAGCCGAGAGAAAGAGATGGTTACCATGTGCGGAACGGAGAAGACGTGGGGCGGGCTGGAGGTGGATGAGATTGGCAAAGTACTGGGGTGTGCCAATGTGAAGAGCTCTGTAGGTAATGATGAGCAGCTTATAGCTTATATCACCCTTTCATCCTTTTCTAAAATCTGTTGAGCAAACCTTTCTTCTTCTTTCCTCCTCTAAACTCACTGCTTGTTCTTCGATCCTATCTCCTCCTCATTCATCCCTTTCATCCCTCGTATTAACCTTTCGCTTTCCACTGCAATCTTCTCTGCAGCCTTCAAGCATAGTAACATAGTAAATGACAGCAGATAAAGACCAGTATGTTCCATCTAGTCTGCCCAGCAATATGACAGGAGTAGGTGCACCTCTTCCCATGTCTTTTAGGGAGTAGGTGCACTCCTGCCCATGTCCTTGCTTAGTGGTGCACCCACCAGGAGCAGGTGCACCCCTCCCCATGTCTTCACCCCTCCCCATATCTTTGTTTGTTTGTTTAGGAGTGAACACACTGCTCCTCCCCCCATCGCTCCATGTAGGACACCCCTATTTGTTGAGAAATTAGATGGTTCATGATGTAATCATTCCTCAAGAAAACCCTCACTTGGCCCTAATAGTCCTTCTAATTATTGACCCATCTCCCTTCTGCCATTCCTTTCCAGAAATCTTGAATGTGCAGTTTTCCACCGCTGTCTCAAATTTCTTTCCTCTCAAGCTTTCCTTGATCCACTTCAATCTGGTTTTCATCCATTTCATTCTACTGAAACAGCTCTTGCCAAAGTCTCCAGTGATCTGTTCCTTGCTAAGTCAAAAGGCCTTTACTCTGTTCTCATTCTTCTCTATCTTTCTGCTGCTTTTGATACTGTTGACCATCTCCACCTCCTTGACACTTTATCCCCTCTTGGTTTTAGAGGCCCTGTACTGTCGTCGTCCTCTGCTTATCTCTACAGTTGCTCTTTCAGTGTCTGTTCTGGAGGTTCCTCCTCTACTGCCATCCCTCTCTGTTTATGTACCCCAAGGTTCTGTTCTGGGGCCTCTCCTTTTCTCTCTATACCCAGTCTCTTGGTGCTCTCATCTCTTCCCATGGCTTTCAGTATAATTTTTATACTGATGACTCTCAAATCTATCTATCTACACCTGACATATCTACTTACTTATCTGACATCGCCACCTAAAATTGAATATGCCTAAAATTGAACTTATTATTCCCCCTAAACTCTCCTCCCCCTTCCTCCTTTCTCTATCACTCTTGATATCACTCGTCGTCTTCCTGTTTCCTCAGCCCACAACCTTGGGGCCTCCTTTGACTCTTCCCTTTCCTTCTCCACACATATTCAACATATAGCTAAAACCTGTTGTTTCTTTCTCTACAACATTAACAAAATGTGTCCCTTCCTCTCTGAACACGCTACTAAGGCTCTTGTCCACTCTTTGGTCACTTCCCATCTTGACTATTGCAACCTCCTCCTTGCTGGTCTCTGTGTTCTCTTTTTCCTCTTAAATCTATCCAGAAGCCTGCTGCGTGGCTAATCTTCTGCCAGCCCTGATACACTCATATAACCCCTCTTCTAAAATCACTTCACTGGCTCCCCTTCTGTTTCTGTATCCAATTCAAACTTCTTATAATATATAAATGCATTCACTCTACTGCCCCTCATTACCTTTCCTCTCTTCTCTCTCCCTACACCCCTCCTCGTGAACTCTGTTCCTCTGGCTTTCTTCTCTCTGCCCTTTTCTTCTTCTGCAAACTCCAGACTTCTTTTCACCTTGCTGCTCCTTATGCATGGAACAAACTTCTTCTATCTTTACGTCAAATCTCTTCTCTCCCCCTCTTCAAATCCATGCTTAAAGGCTTGCCTCTTTGAGACTGCATTTGGATCCCAATTCCTGGTTCTCCTTGTTTCTCCTTCCCCATTTGAACCCCCTTGTTTCTCTTGTATTGTTCTGTCTGTCTTGATTAGATTGTGAGCTCTATGAGCAGTGACTGTCTTCTTTTATATGTTTGCACAGCGCTGCGTACTCCTTGTAGTGCTATATAAATGATTAATAATAATAGTAGTAGTAGTAGTGGTTGGGTCCAGGCTCACCCTCTGCCCCTTCGCTCGTCAGGGCATCGGATAAAGCTCTCTTCTTACCTTTTCCCTGGGAGCTGCCTGACCTGTCCTCCCCATGCTGCCTCAAACAAAAGGCCTTATGCATGAGGAGGACAAATTCCAGTGAAAACGCTCTTAGGAGACCTCCCGCAGGTGAATCTTGAGCTGAGAAGGGTTTGGAGGGTCTGGAGGATCTGCTGTCTCTTTTCTTAAATTGAAAGCTAGGCGGAGGCAAACTCTCTGTGCCCCCCAAACCGGGCATGCCCTCTCTGCTCCTGATGCAGATGACCCATGAGATCCTGAGGGTTGAGGAGAGACATCTAATCCCCCAGAGGATTTCACTAATTTTTCTAACCTCCACTCGAGGAGCCCCATCCTCAGCCAAATGAGATTTTGCTTCACAATTCTGGCAGAAGCCAGCAGCAGAGACTGAGCTTCTGCGCGAGCCACATGCAAGGTGAGCTGGTCATCAGCATCCTCGCAAACCCAGCAGTTCCCTCTCACTGTGTTTACATTGAATGAGTTGCTTATGCTGCTGTTCTTTTTTTTTTTTTAATAACCAAAAATGATTAAGAAAAAAAATAAAATTCGAAATAAACCACTAGTGTGTCCGCAAGTCTCCTCAACTCCTGGTCTGAGATGCCCAAAAAAAACCCAAGAAAAAAACACGGCATACAAATGGCGCTGGTTCCCGCACTTGGTGGAAACCTGTCACCAAGTGTCCCACAGACTGCTGATCATCCTCCTTTCTGCAGAATATGGACCTATGGCTTCCTCTTGGCAAAAAGGACCGCTTACTACAACCAGTGGGAACCGCTCGAATCTCCCGCCCCAGCGCTCAGCTTCCCCAGAAAGCTTCGGCATCATCGGGAGTGCCCAGAGCGACCATCGAGACAGGCCCCGATCAAGTGCGCCGCTTCTCTCCCCTAAGGGATCGGGAGCCGACCCTACCTCCAAGAGGTGATTGTAAGAATCCTGCGGACCTCCGCAAAGAGATGTTTTCTGCCTGCCACTTGCTCTTGTTGAATGGGAGTTCCTCTTTTTATTTTTTTTAAACTTCATTGTTCCTCCCAGCACCAGCCTGCGTTAAAAGGCCACACCAAATTTGACCAAAACAAAAACCGAAATTTCTCAGCCTTAATTGTTCCTTTAGAGCAGGGGTCTCAAACTCAAATTGCTTTGAGGGCCAAATGAGGACTTGTAAAGTAACCCGGGGGCCGCATAAGACGTGGGGCCTCATTTGCATAAGGGGCCTCATTTGCATAAATATTTGCATAATGTTACCATACACTAACTTTTAGTAAACATGCCTCTTAATGAGTATGGATAAAGAAAGACTAAAAGATTCAGAAATAGGAAGACAATAATTAAACTGGGAACCCCAAAAGCCAAACTTGGAATGTACAACAACACTGTAGAAATAAAACTATAAATTAATTTCCTCTTGTACTAAACAAAGCGCAAACATTAATGATGCACATTTCCCAGAGCTGACATATTCCAGTTAATAAATTCAAAATAAAGAGATATTTTTCTACCTTTTGTGCATTTTTTTTTCAGTTGCAATTGCTCCAGCCACTTCTGGTTTCTTCGTGTCTTCTGCTATCTCCATCGTCTGCTGTCCATTTGTCCTTTCTTCTCTCTTCTAGTTTTTTTTCCATTCTCTCTCCCTACATCTGCTTTAACATACTAATCTTTCTCCTTTTGCTCTTTCCTCATTCCTATTTCATCCACTCAAATTTTACCCCTCCATCCTCAATCCCCACTTACTCTCCCAATACCTGGCCAATTGTAGATTTGTCTTCTCTTCCAGACAAAATATTTTTCCCCTCTCCATTTCACTTTCCCAGCTCCATCCCATTCTAATCCTCCCCCAACATCAGCTCCCTTCTAGTTCCAGCCCCACCCAGCATCTGCTCCTTTCTAGTCCCTGCATCAGTCCATTTCCAGTCCTATCCTAGCCTCACCATCAGCCCATTTCCAATCCTAGCCCCCCATCAGCCCATGTCCAATCCTAGCTCCCTCCCCTCACAGCCCATTTCCATTCCAAGCCCCCCTCCCCATCAGCCATTTGCAGTTCAAGCCCCCCTTCCACTCAGCCCATTTCCAGTCCTAGCAACCCCCCCCAGCCCATTACCAGTCCTAGACCCCCCATAGCCCATTACCAGTCCTAACCTCCCCATAGCGCACTTCCAGTCTTACCCCCCATCACCCCATTTTCAGTCTTACCCCCCCATAGCCCATTACCAGTCCTAGTCCCCCCCATAGCCCACTTGCAGTCGTATCCCCCATCACCCATTTTCAGTCTTACCTCCCCTCATAGGCCATTACCAGTCCTAACCCCCCAATCAGCCCACCTCCAGTCCTAACCCCCATCACCCCATTTTCAGTCCTAGCCCCCACCATAGCCCCTTACCAGTTATAACACCCCCAGCCCATTACCAGTCAAACCCAACCCCCCCCTGCCAATAGCACACTTACTGTCCTAACCCCCATCAGGCCATTTTCAGTCCTATCCCCCACCATAGCACATTACCTGTCATAACCCCCCCCTGCCAATAGCCCACTTCCAGTCCTAACCCCCATCTGCCCATTTCCAGTCCTAGCCCCCACCATAGCCCATTACCAGTTATAACCCCCCCCGCCCATTACCAGTCATAACCCCCCCCTGCCAATAGCCCACTTCCAGTCCTAACCCCCATCTGCCCATTTCCAGTCCTAGCCCCCACCATAGCCCATTACCAGTCATAACCCCCCCCCTCCCCCTCCCCCCCCGCGACAGAGGAAAACAAAAAAACCCCAAAACCCTGGCTTCTGCCGTTGCCGCCGTGGCAGCGGCAGAATCAATTGTCAAATTAAAAAAAAAAGACTTCTGCTGCTCAAGCAGCAATATCACCTGTCCTGCGGCCCTTCCCCTGTGCCCGGAGATCCGAATCTGCTCTATCAGCGGCGTGCTTTTCAAGCCGCGAAGAGTATTCCCCTCTCGCGCGGCGAGGGGGGAATACTCTTCGCGGCTTGAAAAGCACGCCGCTGATAGAGCAGATTCGGATCTCCGGGCACAGGGGAAGGGGCCGCAGGACAGGTGATATTGCTGCTTGAGCAGCAGAAGTCTTTTTTTTTAAAATTTGACAATTGATTCTGCCGCTGCCACGGCGGCAACGGCAGAAGCCAGGGTTTTGGGGTTTTTTTGTTTTTCTCTGTCGCGGGCCGCACAAAGTTGTCTCGCGGGCCGCGTGTTTGAGACCCCTGCTTTAGAGAGTCCCTACCTATGGGATCATACCTCTCCAGCTGCTTGGAGACTGAGATACTGGAGTCTGGTGGGAGGTGCCAGCTGCCTATCTATCCTGATGGCATTTAAGATGACATGCTCTGTCTACAAAGCTGTTGGTGAGGTGAGACTTCCCACAGGTTGGAACTGGACTGGAGGAAAAATAAAGCACCTATTTTGGCCCCTCCCAAGTTTTTAAACAAAAAAAGAAAAAAGACTGAGTCGTGTCTGAGTGAGAAGCTTTACACAGACATGACCCTATTTATTACAGAAATGCTACATACTGCTATAGAAAAAAAAATGTAAAGCACTCATTCATATTTTATTTGGAACCTACCAAAGCATCTGTAATGCACATGTCTCAACATCACTGTAGATATTTTTTGCACCATCATAAACAAAAACAGTCACAACAGGTGAAGCTTTGCATAATACAACATCTGCCAGTTGTCCCCCTCCCCCCTTTTCCTCCTAATGCGCTCCTTTCTGATTAAGTGCTTAAACATCTCTGACATTTGCTCCTGTCTTCCCAGGGTGATGCATTCCCCGAGCTGAAGAAGGACCCAGATATGGTGAAAGACATCATCAATGAAGAGGAGACCCAGTTCCTTAAAACACTTAGCAGAGGGCGTCGCATCTTGGACAGAAAGATTCAGAGTTTGGGTGACAGTAAAACAATTCCAGGTTTGTGGATTCTTTTCTGATAGACTGTATTGTTTAAAGTAATGTCCCTTCATATTTCACCTTATGTTTATAGACCCAATAATTATCAGGGAAAACTGATTTGAGGGTTATTTATTTCTCCTCTGCCTGCAGGTGACACAGCATGGCTGCTGTATGACACGTATGGCTTTCCTGTGGATCTCACTGGACTTATCGCAGAAGAGCGAGGCCTTCAAGTGGATATGCAGAGCTTTGAGGAAGAAAGGAAAGCTGCCCAGGTATAGACCAAATTAGAAATAGGTAGGGATGGATCATTTTAAGTCATTCCCTCACCCTGGTAAGGATTTGGCCAATACAGACAAGAATTGAAATGAATGTTAAGTATCTTTCTCTGCGGTCAAATTATCTGCGGACAAATTTGAGTGTCCACATGCAGGAGGAGGTCTGGTTGCATGCATATAATGATGCAGAAATAAATTCTACTACTTTGAGGAGAGCATTTTGACAATTTTTAGCCATGGTCTTAAAATTGTAAAAATTGTGCTTCCTCATCATCCCTCCAAGTCTAGTCCAGATGTGTGGGTATGCTTCCCCACCAGCCGATGGAGACTGAGAACCACTGGTTTGTTGATGTCACGGTATAAGGGTCCTGTGCATCCCTTTGCTCACCAGTATTTTTTAGTCTCCAGCAGATGGAGGTTGTCTCATCCTGTGCACTCTATAAACAGGATTGAATGGACATTATAGAAATCTCTGAGCAGACCTTAGGGCATAATGTGGTTATGGCCAGCTATAGAGCCCTGGGGTGCAGATCAGGTGGTACTGGGTCCCTCCCGTACCCCCATCCATCAATCTCTCCATCCATCCATCCACACTCAGCTCTTTGAGCAGCCTACTTGAGGTGGTCTCGGCCTTGATAGAGGTATCCTCCCTTCTTCCTCCCCAACTTTTGGAAGGGGACAGGTGGCCTGAGTAGCTATGCCATCTCTTCCTCCGCCCCTTCTTGTGGGAGTGCTTCTTGTTAAGTAGTTACTGGTTTAAAAAAACAAACAAAACATCTGCCTCACCTTTCTGGAGAGTTGGAGCTAGGAGGCAGAGGTGCATCAGTCCTAGCTGTGATGGTCTGCCTGCTTTGGTAGAGGGGGATCCCGCTTCCCCCTCTTGGTGACCGAGTGCGATTGGGGCCATGCAGCCATAGTGGATAGGTGCCAGGAAGGAAAGAGATTGCTGCCACAAGACCCAGTAAGGCTGTGATATTAGGTGGCTATGTGTGGCAGTCAGAATGGCTCAGGCCGCTGTAGCTCAGTGCATTTGAGGGAGAAACCACAAAAGTGTTCCCTAAGGGGTTATTGGTGGGAGAATCGGGTCAGTTAACGAGGCTTTGACATTCTGCTGCCGCAGTGAAAAGACTGGGCAGCCCTTCTTTTGCACTGGGTTGAAGCAAGGAGGCATGATTCTTGTTTGGGCACCGCCACTAAGCAGCAGCTGGCTTCTGTACGTGGACGGTAGATTCTCCAGGACCAAGCAGGAAGTCAGTCCTCACATATGGGTGTCATCGGCGCCGATGAAGCCCCAGCGGAGCATTTCCCCAGCTTTCTATGAAAGCCTTTGGGAATGCAGGCACGCATGCGCAGTTCCCTTCCCGCCTAAAGGTGCCATCTTACCTCAGTCTCTTTTTTTCCGAGAAGCCCACCGGACGTGTGTCCTGTCATCCCGGATAAAAGTTGATTTTTTTCGGCGATACTCGCTGTTTTTTCTCCCGGTTCGACGCCGGTTTCCCCTCCCGCCGGGTTCGGTACACTGGTATCGAGCCCGATTCTTCTTTTTCGGTTTTTGCCCTTCATGGCTGGCGTTGGCGCCCTTTTTTTTGCTTTTTCCCTGGAAGGACGGTCCTTTGACGTCGCGGGGACTCTTTTTTTCCCCGATGGCTTCCAGCGGTTTCAAGAAGTGTGATCGGTGTAAGAAATTAATGTCTCTCACCGACACACACGACTGTTGCCTCCGGTGCCTCGGTCCTGATCACGACCCTAAGTCGTGTGGGCCATGTGGGAAGATGTCTTCCAAGACACTCCGAAGTCGCCAGCAGCAGAAAGACAGGCTTTTCTCGGACTAAGCCTCCGGCCGGGCCCGGACCTCATCTGAGACCTCGACATCTCGGGATTCGGATCCCGAGCGCCGTCGGAGCTCCTTGGACAGGGGGTCCCCCGACCGGGAACGCAAAAGGAAGAAGCGGCTCGCGAGAGCGTCATCAGAGGAGGTCCCTGGCTCCTCGAGGGCCAGGTCTAAGACCCCCGACCGTCGCCCCGGGCCCGTGGACCAAGAGAAGCCTGCCAAAGTTCCTCGTGTGGAGCCAGAGTCTGCTGGACACGTAAGCCCTGTAGTCCTCGGACTCTCCCCCCCAGGGAGCCGACGTCGGGCCCGGCGCCACCGCCGCCGCCGGGGCCCGAGTCAGTGGCTGCTGCGTCTCCCGAGCTGAGTCTCAGGATGACAGCCTTGGAGAGCAGATTGTCTGCCTTCATGGAGCAGCAGCGGGCACTGATGGCCAGCCTGTCTGGCGCATCTGCCCTGACCACCGGGACATCGACTTCGAAGTCGACCCCGGAGACCGAGCCGATACTCAAGTCCATCATGGCTCGAAGTCGACCTCGGTCGCGGTCTTCCTCGACCTCCCGCTCGGGACCGAGGGTGTCGACGCTGGTGCCTCCGGCATCGGGGCGGGTGCTCCAGGGCCCCGCGGGGTCGGACCCTGACTCCTTGTCGGACGAGTCCGTCTGGGAGACGGAGGATGAGGAGTCCCCCGATACGTTTAAGACTCGGTGCATCCCGTCGGACTCACCGCAGTCTGAGCCCCGGAGTAGATCCCCTCCGGAGGATACCCGGTTCTCGGAGTTCGTTCGGGATATGGCCACTGCCTTGGCTATTCCGACTGACCCCGAGGAAGAGCCTCGAGCTGAAGAGCTCGAGGCCCTGCAGTATGACTCTCCTCCGAAGGAGGCCTTTACTGTCCCGGTTCCTCCGATGCTGGAATGGCTCCTCTTCTGGATGTGGGAGGCACCGGCCTCGGCGCCGGTTTTAAGCAAGCGAGTCGACTCGATCTATCGACTCTGGAAGAGCCCTGGCTTTCAGAAAGCCCAGCTACCACACCATTCCATGGTTGTGGAATCGGCCATGCATCATCTGAAGAGCCAGAAGATGCACTCCGCGGTGCCCCCCGGCAGGGAGGCCCGGAACCTCGATGGCGTCGGTAGAAAGTGCTTGCAGGGCTCGATGCTTGCTTTGCCGTGTCCAGTCTTACCAGCTGTACATGGGCATGTACTTGCGGGACCTGGCCAAGGAGTTGGCTGGGTTCTCTGCTGGACTCTCCGGGGAACCCTTGCAGAGATTCAAGTCCTTGTCCTCGGGGATTCGGGACTGCTCGAAGTTCATGTCCCGCGCCGCCTACGATGGCTACGAGACTTCGGCCCGAGTTGTGGCAGCCGGCATCGCGGCTCGACGCCAGGCATGGCTGCAGTCATCGGACCTCGAACCATGGGTTCAGGACAAGTTGGTCGATGTCCCTTGCCGAGGTGAAAACCTTTTTGGCAAGCCCATGACCGAGAAGGCTGCCAGCTCGAAACACAGCACCTTACACGGACAAGGCTGTCTAGGAAGACCTCTGCCCCTTCTCATAAAAAGAAAGGCTCGGGTAGAAAGCCCTTTTACCCGAGGAAGGGCACTGCCTACAAACAGTACCCTCAATATCAGGCTACCCAAGCTGCACCCCAGGGTCAGCAAGCCAAGGGGCAGGGTAATGGGCCCCATAGGCAGAGGGCCCCCAAGCCTCCGTCCCCTGCTCCCACTCAGCAGAGTGGGGGTTTTTGACTCCTTGAGCGTAGCCTCTCCATCCCTGCTCTCCCAACACTGCACAGGAGGTCGCCTCGCCCTCTTTGCCCACCAGTGGCCCCTCATCACCGGGGACAGTTGGGTGTTGGACATAGTCCACAAGGGCTATGCACTACATTTTCACCAACTGCCTCCACCATACTTTCCAGGGGAGCCTCCAAGGCCTCCCCTGCACAAAGACCTTCTCCTTCAAGAGCTTCAAGGTCTGTTGGTGGACAGGGCGGTGGAGCCTGTGCCTCCCCACTTGCAAGGTCACGGATTCTACTCCAGGTATTTCCTGGTGTCCATTCTGGACCTCAGGAACCTCAACATGTTCCTAGAGAAAGAAAAGTTCAAGATGCTTACTCTTGGAACCCTTCTGCCCTACCTCCAGCAGGGAGATTGGCTATGCTCCTTAGATCTAAAGGATGCGTATACCCACATGCTCATTCATCCAGACCACAGAAAGTACCTCAGGTTCATTGTGGGAGGAAACCATTATCAGTACAGAGTCCAGCCGGTTGGCCTCACCTCCGCTCCCAGGGTCTTTACCAAATGCCTGGCTGTGGTAGTGGCCTACCTGAGAAATCAGGGAATCTTTGTCTTCCCCTATCTGGACAACTGGCTCATCAGGGGTCAGACGTACCAGGAGGCCATACAAGCCACCCTCAGAACTATTGCTCTTCTTCAAAGCCTGGGGTTTGTCATAAACTTCGCAAAGTCCACTTTGCTCCCCTCCCAGAACTTGGCGTTTATAGGAGCAAGGCTGGACTCCCTGCTGGTAAAGGCTTTCTTGCCAGCGGACACAGCCCAAAGACTGATAAACTTAGCAAACCAGTTTCTCAGCAGGTCACTGGTCTCTGCCAGACTCTGCCTGAGGCTGCTTGGCCACATGGCTTCGACAGTGCATGTGACCCCCAATGCCAGGCTCCATATGAGGCCTGCACAGTGGTGCCTTCGGACTCAGTGGTCACAGGCTACAGGCAGCCTCAGCGACAGGATAAGGGTGTCCAGACAATTTCTGAACTCCCTCAACTGGTGGCTGCACCCACCCAATCTACTACAGGGAGTGCCTTTTCAGATTCCTGGGTACACGGTGGTACTGACCACAGACGCCTCCCTGCAGGGCTGGGGAGCCCATTGTCTGGGCAAGTGCACCCAGGGCCTGTGGTCTCCTTGGGAAGCTGCACAGCAGATCAATCTCCTCGAACTCAGAGCTATTCGATTAGCACTCAAAGCTTTCTCTCCTACCCTGGCTCATCATTCTGTCCTGGTTCAGACAGACAACCAAGTAGCCATGTTTTATGTGAACAAACAGGGCAGGACTGGGTCCAGAATCCTTTGTCAGGAGGCTCAGGACCTTTGTTCATTTGCCCTCAAGCACAATATGCTCCTCAAGGCTGTCTACCTTCCAGGCCAGGACAACTACCTGGCCGACAGATTGAGCAGAATTCTGCAGCCCCACGACTGGCAGCTGCATCCTTCAGTAGTTCAGAAGATCTTCCTAAAATGGGGTCTCCCTTTGGTAGGTCTCTTTGCCAGCCCAATGAACAAGCAACTGCCAAAGTTCTGCTCCAGGCAACCGCATCCTCTGAGAATAGCAGCAGATGCTTTTCTGATTCCATGGTCTCAGGGCCTCCTGTATGCGTTTCCTCCCACGCCCTTGGTGGCCCGAACTCTCTTCAGAATTCTTCAGGACAAGGCCTCAGTCCTGCTGGTGGCTCCCAGGTGGCCGAGACAGCCTTGGTTTCCACTTCTACTCAACTGGCGGTGGATCCCCTACTGCCTCTGGGGTTGCAACCCGACCTTCTCTCACAGGAGCAGGGTTCCCTTCTGCACCCCAATCTCAAAGCTCTCAATTTGATGGCCTGGAGGCTGCAAGGCTAGTTTTAGCTCCTTGGGGCCTACTTCGGGAAGTTGAGGAGGTTGTTCTAGCCTTTAGGAAACAGTCCACTAGGAAAACCTATGCTCTCAAATGGAAAAGGTTTTCTGTGTGGTCTCAGCTACGTACAGAGGATCCTTTCTCCTGTACTGTGCCAGTAGTGCTTCAGTACTTACTGCACTTATCAAATCAGGGACTTAAGTCCAATTCTGTTCGGGTCCACCTCTCAGCTCTAGCAGCTCAGGGACCACTCTGTCAGTTCACCCCTTGGTGTCCCGCTTTCTCAGGGGCTTGCTTTTGCTCAAGCCTCCAATCCGTCCTCCTGCCCCTGAGTGGGAGTTGAATGTGGTCTTGCAGCAACTGACTCACCCACCTTTTGAGCCGATGGCTACTTGCCCACTACCCTTCCTCTCCTGGAAGACACTCTTCCTGATAGCCCTTACTTCGGCTAGGCAAATGAGTGAGCTTCAGGCCCTGGTCTGTGATAGGCCTTACACCAGGATCTATAGGAACAGGATAGTCCTCAGGACTCATCCAAAGTTCCTCCCAAAGGTTGTCTCCTCTTTCCACTTCAACCAGGAGGTGGTTCTTCCCACATTCTTCCCTAGGCCTCATGCAAGCCTGGCTGAAGCAGTCCTGCATACCCTGGACTGTAAGAGGGCCTTATCCTTCTACCTTGACCGTACGCAGGGGCATAGGAGGGCTACTCAGCTCTTCGTATCCTTTGACCCTAATAAGTTGGGGTTGGCTGTGTCCAAGCGTACCTTGTCCATCTGGGTGGCTGACTGTATCACCTGGGCTTACAGGGCAGCTGACCTTCCTTTGCAGGGTCGGGTCACGGCCCATCGTGTCAGGGCAATTGCTGCATCAGTGGCTCATCTCCGCTCTGTGCCCTTGGTAGACATCTGCAGGGCTGCAACTTGGTCTTCAAGCCAGACTTTTGCGGCCCATTACTGTCTGGAGAGGGAGTCCCGTAGGGACAGTGCTTTTGGCCAGGCGGTACTCCGGAATCTCTTTGAGGTTTAGGCAACTCCTGCCCTCTGTTGGGCTGCCGGTGGAGGTTGTGTCCTTGAAAAGCCTTTCTTTGCTGCTGAGGCTAGAGGGAGTTCTCTTGTTCAGCCTGGGTTCCTCGGTAGCCCAGAGCTAGGGAGTCACCCATATGTGAGGACTGATTTCCTGCTTGGTCCTGAGAAAGAGTAGTTATTCACCTGTAACAGGTGTTCTCCAGGAGCAGCAGGAATCAGTCCTCACAACCCTCCCTCCTCCCCTTGGAGTTGCAGTTGTACATAGTTTAATTTTTTCATTTTTTGTGTGCTGTTCTTAGCTATGTCATTTGACTGAGGTAAGATGGCACCTTTAGGTGGGAAGGGAACCGCGCATGCGTGCCTGCATTCCCAAAGGCTTTCTTAGAAAGCTGGGGAAATGTTCCACTGGGGCTTCATCGGCGCCGATGACACCCATATGTGAGGACTGATTTGTGGAGTGGAGGAGTGGCCTAGTGGTTGGGGCAAGGTACTTCAGGCCGGAAGGTCGGGGGTTCAAATCCCACTAGAGGACAGCAACCTTGGGCCGGAAGGACTGGGGTTTCTAGTCCCACAGGTGCTCCTTGTGGTCTTGGGCAAGCCACTTCACCCTCCATAGCCCATGTTTCCTGTAAAATAGTTATCTCCAAGTTATAATGCCCTGTTCAATGTAATTTCAGTTTGTTCAATGTAAACCGCACTGATGCAGAATAGCGCGGTATATAAGAGAATGTAAATAAATAAATAAATAAACAACAGGAATTTAGTCTTCACAACCCACCCACCTCCCCTAGGAGTTCTATCTCTCTATCTATGTCTCTCTCTTTCCCTCTGTCTCTCTCTTTGTCTCCGCTTTTAACTCAACTGGAGAGAGTAAGTTGGGAAAGGCGGGAAGGCAGCACGCAGGCGCTGTGGGATGCTCCCAATGCTTTCTAATTGGACGCTGAGGAACGTTCCCGCCAATGTTCCCTCTAATTTTCTGTAGGCTGTGTGCGCATAAAATATCAGCTGTGTGCAGCTTTTGAAGGAAGGTTAAATTTTTGTGCGCCACATAACGACACTCGGAGTTATATACTTTAAAATTTGACTACATGTCAGAAAACCGTATGTACACCACATTGATTTTAATCAAATTAAATGAAACTAGACGATTACTAAATGAAGTGGGAAATTTCTAGTAATTACAATCATAACTTTTAAATTTTAAGATGTCTGTGTTGTTTTCTATCAGAATCAGAGCCGTAATTTTTGTGCGCTCTGTTGAAAAGTATGTGCGCTCGCTCGGCGAGGTGTGTGCGCGCGCACACGCGCACAGCTTAGAGGGAACAGTGGTTCCCGCACAGGCTCCATCGGTACTGAAGATACCCATATGTGAAGACTAAATTCCTGCTGTTCCCAGAGATCACCTGTTACAGGTGAGTAACTATGCTTTCTCTATAGGGAGAATTATTCATGCAACTGGTAACAGAACCCACACATAAAGGGTCCATACTGGACTTGGTGCTTACCAATGGTGAAAGTGTTTCTGATGTTATAGTGGGAGATCATTTTGCATCCAGTGATCACCAGATGGTGTGGTTCAGTATTAGGACTAGGGCTGTTAAAATCCATTCAAAAGCGATGGTTTTAGACTTTAGGAAAGCTAACTTTGGCAAGATGGGTCAATACTTCAGGGAGTCATTAGGGGGATGGGAACAGCTGGGGGATGTAGAAAAACAGTGGACAAAACTGAAAGGGGATATTTTAAGGGCAACCAACCTTTTTGTTAAAATGGTAAAAAAAAAAAAAGGAAAAGGAGACTGCTATGATTTTCGAAAGAAGTAGCTGAAAAGGTGAAGAAAAAGAGGGAGGCTTTCATGAACTACAAGAGATCACAGAGAGAGGAAGGCAGGCATCTATATTTGGAAGAACTTAGAGAAGCTAGCAAAGTAGTCAGGAAAGCAAAGATTCAAAAAGAGGAGGAAACAGCCAATGCAATAAAATGGAGGGTAAGACATTTTACAGATATGTTAGTGAGAAGAGGAAGGACAAAAGTGGTATTGTCAGACTCAAGGGTGAAGGGGAGGAATATGTAGAACCTGAGGAGGATAAAGCAGAATTGCTTAACAAATATTTCTGTTCTGTGTTCGCAGATGGAGAACCAGGAACAGGGCCTTAGAAAGCTCCCACAAACAGGAACAGAAGCGAAAGGCATCTTGAACAATTTTCAGAAAACTCTGTTTGTGAGAAACTAGCTAAACTTAAAGTAGACAAAGCGATGGGACTGGATGGGATTTGATGGGATACACCCTAGAATACTGAGGAAACTTGGGGACGTTCTAGCAGCTCCTCTGACTGACCTTTTCAATGTCTTGTTGGAGTCAGGAGTAGTGTTAAAGGACTGGAGAGAGGCTGATGTGGTCCCTTTAAACAAAAGTGGAATTAAGGATGTGGTTGAAAACTACAGGCCAGTTAGTTTAACTTCGATGGTGAGTAAATTATTTGAAACGCTGAAAGAGATAATAGGTTTCTGGAGTCCAGCGGATTACAGGATCCGAGGCAGCATGGATTCACCAGAGGCAGGTCTTGTCAGACAAATCTGATTGATTTCTTTGACTGGGTGACCAGGGAGTTGGACCGAAGGAGAACCCTAGGCATGGTGTATTGAGATTTCAGTAAAGCCTTTGACACCATTCCTCATAGGCAACTTATAAACAAACTGAGTACCCTAGGGATGAACCCTAAAGATATTGCTTGGGTTAGAAATTGGTTGAGTGGGAGGCGACAAAAGGTACAGGTAAATGGAGCTCACTCTGAGGAGAAGGAAGTTACCAGTGTTGTGCCCCAGGGATCTCACCTTGGTCCGATTCTTTTTGACATCTTTGTTAGTGATATAGCAGAAGGACTGTCGGGTAAGGTATGCCTCTTTGCGGATGATACTAAAATCTGCAGTAGAGTAGATAACATGAGGAGGGATCTAGCTAAGCTTGAAGAATGGTCTAGAATTTGGCATCTGGGATTTAATGTTAAAAAATGCAAGGTCATTCATTTGGACTGCAGCAATCCAAGGGAGCAATATAGTATAGGCGGTGATATACTTTTGTCCACTAAAGAAGCGTTGGACCTAGGCGTGGTTGTGTCTGATGATCTTAAAGTAGCTAAACAGGTAGAAAAGGTGACAGCAAAAGCTAGAAGGATGCTTGGGTGCATAGGGAGAGGAATGTTTAGCAGAAAAAAGAAGGTGATAGTGCCTCTGTATGTCTTTGGTGCGACCTCATTTGGAGTATTGTGTGCAATTCTGGAGACTGCACCTTCAAAAGGATATAAACAGGATGGAGTCAGTACAGAGGGTGGCTACTAAAATGATTAGTGGTCTTCATTATAAAGCATATGAGGGCAGACTTGAGGATCTTAATATGTACACCTTAAGAGGAAAGGCGGCATAGAGGTGATATGACTGAAACGTTTAAATACCTCCCTGGCATAAATGCACAGGGGGAGAGCCTCTTTCGATTGAAAGCAAGTTCTGCTATGAGGGGACATGGGATGAGGGTGAAAGGCGATAGATTCAGGAATGATATGCAGAAATATTTCTTTATGGAAAGAGTGGTGGATCCGTGGAATAGTCTCCCAGTGGAGATGTTAGAGATCAGGACAGTATCTGAATTCAAAAAAGCATGTGACAAATACAGAGGATCTCTAAAGGAAAAAAGGGGACTGTTGTAGTTGTTGATATGGAAGGACAGACTAGATAGGTCATGTGGTCTTTCTGTCTTTTTTCTATGTTTCTATGTAAAAATGGTTTTATGAATATCATCATCGGTTCTTCTGAATTTGATATACATGATAAGCATCTTTGACACAGTGATATCAGTATTTTCATCAATTATGAGAGTATGGAAAGGAGATTCTAAAATTTCACTTTTAACAACACTAATTATTAATTCAATGAATTTGAAGGCATAGTTTTTGCTTCTCCAGCTAGCATGAATTTTAGCATAGTTGGCCATGTGTTAATGAATTTCCTGCGCAGACAGCTTGGATGAATTACTACTACTATTATTTAGCACTTATATAGCGCCATGCACGCAGCGCTATACAGGCATAAATACAAGAGACAGTCCCTGCTCGTCAGTCATGCTCGTCCAAGCTTACAATCTAGTTGAGACAATATAGAGCATTAGTCAATTCGGTGCAAAGCACAATATGGTCTTTACAATTCGGTCATGAAAATTGACGGGAATTCAACTTAACTGCAAGTAGCACATTGTCAATTAAATATTCTTCAATAGTCAAGCCCCCCCCCTCTAAATACTGAATACACTTTGCACCCTCACAAGTAATAATTAGTAGATCCACCAAGCCCTGCTAAGTCTATACAATATCCGATTTGCATGATATGTTCCTATAAATAGTTGATATAATGTTCCGTGTAAAAGCAATGTTGTGCTAAGTTTATTCAACACATGTATTTTTAGACTTGCTCCTGTAAATAGTTGAAACAACGTTCCATGTAAAATGTTCTGTTTTTGTTAAATGTAAACGGCCCTTGATCTCTGGAAGGGGTGGTATAGAAAAAACAATAAATAAATAAAAATAAATCTTGATCTCTTCTGGACTTGACCTATCTTGATTCACTTGTTCTGTTCTGGTATTCCGATCTTCAGGAGTTTCTCGTAAGAAATTCAGTAGAGATCCGCTGTTCTGATACTGAGGTTTTGTTACTGCATCAAAGTGACATTTGTGATTCACGTGATGCTTAAGATGCTCTATTTTCCACTCACTCCATTGCTTTCCGGTGCTCCAATTCCCATCTACTTCTGCTTTGAAACATATTTTGCAGACCTACTACATCATCTGTTTCATGATATTCAAAACTTTTTCAGTTGCACGTTAAGTCCAGGCACCTGTAGGGATCATGGTTTCAACAGACAACTCAGTCCACCATTCGCTCTTGAAACCATTACATTTTTTCTTTGTGAATCCACTGAACTGTTGATTATCAGCTTTTTGCTAATACATTTTCAAAGATTTTAAATAAAATTAATTTTAAACAAACTCACTTTATGAGAATATCGGCGACAATGCGAGTGTGACTGTGAACAACAAAAATGGCAGACTAACAAAGAACAGAAAGTGTCTTTAAAGCTTTCACTTGAACAGTTGCACATGCGATTGTTTTTATAGCGCATTGGTTTAGAATTTACCGCAGTGCATGATTTGAGTGCTTCCATTTTTTTATTTTAAAAATCCATAACAAATTTCATTGTTTTATCACCAGCTCGTGGGCTGAGCCAAAAATCAGTGCGCTAAGGGTTAAAAGTTTGTGTGCCAGCACATGCTAGCACAGTGTAATGGAAACATTGCCCCTTAGTGTCCAATATCACCTTTAAAAAATGCCTGTGAAATGGCTTTGAACTATATCCTCAAACGAATCATACTTACCACAGACGTTGCTTCACCACATGTACCTCTACCTTTGTGGTTTATTTGATCCAATGTAAATGTCCTTTGATCTACATAGGTTGGACTACACGCCCGATTAAGAGTCAGATAGCTGAACATGCTTCTCGTGTACGGCGGCAAGTGCTTTCTGCACCTATAGTTGAACATTGTGTGGAAAAGAATCATTTATTCAGTAAGTTGTCTTGGACGGTGATTGATCACGTCCCATTAGACCCACGAGGGGGTGATCGCACAGCTCGCTTACAATGGTGTGAACAATGATGGATTCATGTACTAAATTCTGTTCATCCTGTGGGTTTGAATCGAGAAATCGATTGGCCCAGCTTGCTTCCATTATGGACCAATCGGGTAAGGGGTTTCCCAAATTGTGTGGGATATCCCCTTCATGATTGGTGGCTCTTGACATCAGTTTTCACCAGTGTTTTTTTGGGGATCACCACAGCGTCATCAACTGGGGTTGTGATATGACAGCCTTAACCAACAAAGAACACCCTTCCTACAGTTAAATATGGTGGAGGTTCCATGATGATGTAGGGCTGTTTTGTTGCCTCAGGAACTGAAGGCCTGGAACGTATTAAAGGAATCATGAAGTCAGAGCACTACCAAGGTATTCTGGAGTGAAATGTGCTACTTAGTGTCAGAAAGCTAAGTCTTGGTTGAAGTTCATGGGTCCTCCAGCAGGACAGTGACCTAAAACATACATCCAAAAGTACAAAAGAATGCTTAAAAAGGAACAAATGGACTATTTTAAATTGGTCAACAGTGAGTCCTTATCTCAATCCAATCAAGAACCTTTGGAAAGAGCCAAAAGCTGACATTGGTAAAAGGAATCTTGAAAACATTCATGAGCTGGAACAAATCACAGTTGTAGAGTGGGAGAAACTATCAGCAGACAAATGTACTAGACTTAGAGATGGCTACAAGAAACATTTGGTGACTGTCATCACTACCAAGGATTGTGCAACCAAATATTAGCAAAGGGTGCCATTATTCCTGTCCAGTCATATTTTGTTTTTTTCTCAGAAACCTAATATGTCTATGTTGCACCAACATCTCTTTTTTTATTGTATACCTTTGAACATACTATTAAAATATTATGATGACATACAGCTGGAATATTTCCAATTATTTCTCAAGATATTGTACACAGCATACCTAAAATGCAAGGGTGCCAATAATGTTGACTACAACTGTATATACAGACAACCAAATCGCTGTGTTCTACATTAACCAAAAAGTGTTTGGGATCCTTCAAACTCTTCCTGGAAGCAGCCAGACTACAGAACCTTTTGCTTGTCATGAAGGCCACACTTTAAGCTACATTCCAAGAAGGCAATCTCAACTAAATAGCAGACCATCTGAGTCACAGGCTGAACCTCCTCAGGCTTTCGTGTGGACCTCTTAGCCACTGAGGACAACAAAACATGCAATCTCTTCTGCTCTATGAAATCTGCAAGATGACTAGAATGCAACACTTTCTCATGGAAACACAGCCTTCTCTATACATTTCCTAACTTCCCTTTGATATCCAGAGCTCTACAACAAGTAATCCAAGACAAGACCCAAGCAATTTTAGTAGTAACACACTGGCTAAGGCAAATCTGGTTCCCTTGGTTGCTGTTCCTGTCAACAGATCGACCAGTTGCAAACAGTAACGGAACCACCACACTAGATTCAGGCACCCCCAGTGGTGCAGTGTTCCTGATGCGCCCACTGGGGGAAACAGTATGTACTCACATAAGTTGCAACAAAAAGAACAGAAAGAGGAAAGAGAGAACCCTATGCCTCCTCAATCTCCCTCCCTCAAACCCCAACTTATCTTAACCAGGGGGTCCCATACTATCCCCCCACTCAAAAGCTACCATGCACATTTACAGTGGCCCCCCACTTGACTCCCACCTCTCTTCCCCGAAACCTTCAACCCTGTGGTTGCATGCAATCCCCCAGGCCCAAGCCCTATCAACTGGTCTTAAAGATTATTAAAGACCATGCTACACATCCTGGGTGATAAGGTGTTGATTTAATCCTCCCACATAGGCAAGAATTTCAGAACCCTCTGCCCTCCCCCTCAGAGCTCACAAGCGGTCATATTGCATAATTTGGTGGAGTGCATTCCGCCAGTGCCAAAAGCTCAGGGGCTCTATATCCACCCATGCGGAGAGCACTGTCTTTTTTGATGATAACCAACCCATCCTCAGCCATCGCATCTCTAGGAACAAGCAGGAATGAGTCCTCACATATGGGTACGTCGGAACCGACGCGGGAAAGCTCCCCAGCTTCCCAGAAAGGAAGCTTTTGGGGCCTCCCACAGTGCATGCGCGCTGCCTTCCCGCCTTCCTGACCAACTCTCCTCAGTTCTTCTTTTTCCGCGGAGCCAGCAGGTCGTGTTCCTGTCACCGCTGAAGAAATTGTTATTTTAATTTGTTTCTTTGACCGCGTGTCTGCCTTCCCCGATTCCGGACTGGTACCGCCGGTCTTTTTTCATTTATTTCTTAAAAAAAAAAATAATAATAATTTTTCCTCACTTGGTGTGTTTTTTCTGTGAGGCCTCTAGGCCTTCTCAGATTCTCCCTCATGGAGAAATCAGCCTCTGGTTTTAAAAAATGCACCAAGTGTACCAGTACTATTTCAGTCACAGATACCCATGAGTGGTGTCTTAAATGTTTGGGGCCTGACCATTCCATTCCAGATTGTCCATCCTGTTCTCTGATGTCCAAACGGGGCTTACAGAACACAGCAGCTAAGTTTCATATGCTGTTTTCTGCGGATACTCCAGCATCAACATCCTCCAGGTCTTCCTCTCCTGATGGATCTCAGGTAACCAAACATTCTTCAGGCAGGTCCTCACAGGGCAAATCTCCCTCTAAGCAGTGAGAGGCCCTTGGGTTTGACCCTGAGGACCCTGCCCCAGCCAAACAACCCCGGCGGGAAGCTCCGGCTTCCAAAGCTCCTCCTATGGGGTTACAGGTAGACATCGATGGCACGGCCTCGACCGATCTCCTGTTAGACTGCTCTGGGGTACCGGCTAACACCGGTACCGACATCCAGGCAGTTGTGGCGTCTATGGGTACTACGGTACAATCCATGCAGCAGGCCATACTGGCGTTCATTAACGCTGCAATGCCCTTGGTACCGTGACAATCGGTTCCGGTACCGCAACCGATACCGGTACCCAGAGCATCTACTTCCAGTAGTATGCCGGTTCCGGTCTTCGGTTCCGGAGATTTTCTCGATACCGCTCCGATTCCCGGTACGCCCGATGTCGATACCGGTCGGTACGCGTATCGATCTCTGGAAGCAAATATTTTATTTATTTATTTATTTATTTATTTAACAATCATTTATATCCCGCATCTTCCAGAGTTCAGATGTGGCTCACAATTGAACAACAGTCAACAAAGCAGGGCTTGTTTTACATGGAACAATTTATGACAGTAAACAATGTAATAGTTAAATACATAACAGAACGGTGAATGGTTAAATGCATAACAGAACAATGTAAAGGTTAAATACATAACAGAACAAGAACAATTTATGAACTATGTACAGATACAGGTTTGTAGGTTCCTTAGATTTAAATCATGGGTATTTACAAGAGGGTGCAAATCTGTTAATTATGAGGTTTAGCTATACTCAGTTGGGTGTTATTTAGCCTTTTTCTGGGATGATTAGTGTATTATCAATGTTGTTGTAGTGCATGGCAAAGAGGTAGGTTTTCAGTTTTTTGCGGAATTCTATAACTTCTGTTGTGGATCTTAGGTCCTCTGGGATGGAGTTCCAAATGAAGGGGGCCGCATGTGAGAAGGCTCTGTTATTAGTTAGTTTTGTTGCTTTTATAAAATCATTTGGAGTCCTTAATTTATTTGAGTGTCCTTTTCTGTGAGTGACTTTTTGAGATTCCTTGCTTAGAAGATTGCTTAATGGGATTGGAGCCATGCCATTGAGAGCTTTAAATGTGGTTATTGTGGTCTTATATATTATCCTGCTTTGTATTGGGAGCCAATGCAGGGTTGCTAATATTGGAGTAATATGCTGGAATGAGTGTGCTTTCATTACAATTCTAGCTGCTGCGTTCTGTGCTAGTTGTATTCTTTTAATGTTTTGTTTCGTTATACCTAAGAGAATTAGGTTGGAAAAATCAAAGTGTGGGGTTATGGTTGCCTGTATTATGTTAATGAAATCTTTTAAGTAAACTAAGGGGCGTAGTTGCTTGAGTATTTTGAGTTTGAAGTAGATTTTCTTTATAATGTTTCTAATGTGGGTGTTCATCGTAAGGTGAGTATCTAAAATGATTCCTAGGTATCTTATTTCGTTTTTTATTGTGATGTCATGGTTTTGTATTGTTATGTGGGTTGGGGGGACATATGAATGGTTTTTTGTTACAATTAATACCTCTGTTTTTGAATGGTTTATGTGGAGGTTTTTCGCTTTTAGCCAGGTTGCAATTTCGTTAAGACAATCTGTTAAGAGTTTTATCGGTACATCAGGGATGGTGAATGGAATGTATAACATAATATCATCTGTGTATAGATGATAGAGTACACCGAATTTTTTGAAAATGTCACAAACTGGTTTTATATATATGTTAAATAGGAGGGCTGATAGAGCTGAGCCTTGTGGGAGAGACCAATTTCTTGTTTATATGTGTTGGATGTCTGATTAGCTATTTTTACATTTTGCGTTCTATTATATAGATATGAAGTGAACCATTTGTGTACTGTGGCATTTATACCTATTTGTTTTAGGTTATTAAGCATTATAGTGTGATGTACACTATCAAATGCAGCTGATATGTCAATAAATAGGAGTATGAATGCTTTTTTGTGATTATCAATCCCTTTAAGGAGTGTATCAATTAAGACTGTTAAAAGTGATTCTACTCCATGTTGAGGTCTAAAACCATATTGGTGTTCATCAAGTGGGTAGTAAGAGTCTAGGTATTCCTGTGTCTGGATCTGTAAAACTTTTTCTATTATTTTAGCTAAGAAAGGGATACTTGAAATAGGTCGATACGATTTTGGGGATGTTTTGTCCAAAGTCCCATTTTTGAGAATTGGGCGGATTTGTGCATGTTTGAGTTTAGGAGGGAGGTAACCTTGGAGTAATGAGAGGTTAACTATAGGGAGGATGAAAGAGATTAGTATTGGAAGTGTGCTTTTTATCCATGTTACAGGGCATGGATCAAGGAAAGAGGTGGTAGTGTTGAGGTTGGAAATAATATTCTTTAGTGATTCTTTGGAAGTGGGGTGAAAAACTGACCATTCATTTGCGCAATTTAAGGCTACGTTATGATTGTCTATGGACATTATAGGTTGTGAGGATTTATTTTGATAGTAGTCAGCTAAAGTTTGTACTGATATGTCAGTAATTTCATTGTTATGTGTTTGAGGGTTATTAGTGAGATTTCTAACAATGGAGAATAGCTCTCGTGGTCTATTATAGGATTTTGATAAGATTGCAGCATAGTAAGTCTTTTTTGTGCTATCTATAGTGTCTTTGTATTTTGTAAGAATGGTATTATATATTTCCTTATGTATAGTTAGTTTGGTTTTGCGCCATTTGTGTTCTGATTTTCTTAGTTGTCTCTTCATTTGTTTTAGCGTATTGTCGAACCATGGAGCTTTTTTTGAGTTAGTGGGTTTTTTGTTACTTCGGTCAGATTTAGCTGCATCGGTTATTGTGTCATGCCAATTTTTGATAGCTTCATCTAAGTCCATTGGGGGAGACACCAGGAGGGGTATTATTGTATCTAGGAATTCAGTTTCGTTAAATCTTTTGAATTTTGTGGAGGAATCACTTCTTGAGTAGTTTTTAGTGCTATTGGTATGGAATGTGAGTTTTGATTTAATGATGTAATGATCAGACCAAGGAATTTGTGTGTATTCTATGGTATCTGGGTTGAATAGTTGAATAGGCGGTACTTTGAATCTTCTGAAGATTCTGATACCTCAGATGATTCTGCTGATGTCTCTTTTACTCTTCCTGGGGAGCCCTCTTCTCCAAAAAGGAGAATGTCTCCTCCAGAGGATTTGTCCTTTCAAGACTTCATTATTGAAGTAGCTAAAGGACTCTCCATATCTGTAACCTCTGAAAAGGAACCTAGAGCAAAAAAATTGGATATTTTAGGATACTCTAAGGTTCCCAAAGAGTCAGCCACCTTACCCATACATGAAATTCTTCAAGAACACATGATGGACTTGTGGGAGGCTCCTCTCACCCTATCTCCACATTCTCGACGTTTGGACACCATGTATCGGGTTCCTCCTTCTCCTGGTTTTCAAAAAACTCAGCTTCCTCACCACTCTATTGTGGTGAAGTCTGCTATGAAAAAGATAAAGAGTACCAAAAGGCACTCTTCTACCCCTCCAGGAAGAGAATGTAGGACTCTGGATGCTTTTGGTAGAAAAATCTTCCAAGCTAGCATGCTTATTGCCAGAATCAATTCATACAGCCTCTATATGGGCATGTTTTTGAAAGAGATTGCACTGAAGATACGTCATTTTCTCCCCTTTATCCCAGAGGATAAGAAGGAGGAGTTCCTTCTTTTGCTAAAGCAAACTCAAGATGTTTCAAAGTTCTCCAACAGAGCAGCCTTTGACTCTTTTGAGGGAGCTAGCAGAGCCTCTGGCATTGCCATAGCTGCTCGCAGACTTGCTTGGCTCCAGGCCTCTGATTTGGAACCCTGGGTACAAGAAGGCTTGGGCAATCTGCCCTGTACAGGTGAAAATCTGTTTGGCAAGGAGTGGCAAATCAAAGCCACTCAAATGGATGCAGAGAATGCTGCTTTAGATAGACTTTCTAAGTCTACCTCTACCCCTGCCAAGAAAAAACTTTTTAAGAAGCCTTTCTATAAAAAGACCAGATTTTCCACAAATACTGGCCAGCAATCTTCCCAAGTTCGCTTTGCTCCTAAGCGTCAGCAATCTAAACAGGCCAGAACAAAGTCTACAGGGGCTGCTACAGTCCAGCAGTCCCAACCCCCTCAGAGTTTTTGACTTGATTCTAGAGAACTTAACCTTTCTGGCTCTGCAACAACCAGAGCCTCTCACCATTCCAGGAAGGTTAACTCATTTTGCTCCCAGATGGGAACAAATCACATCAGAACAGTGGACCCTCTCTATCATCAGAGAGGGCTACAAACTACATTTCTCCAGCCTTCCTCCCCATACCATGGTGAGACAATTCAATTCTCCCCCATCTCTCCTGTACCTGTTGGGCCAGGAGGTGACCACTCTTCTCGCCCAAAAGGCAATAGAAGAGGTTCCTCTTCCTCAACAAGGGTCAGGTTTTTACTCCCCTTATTTTCTCATTCCCAAGAAAACAGGGGGTACAGACCCATTCTGGATCTCAGAGAATTGAACAAATTTCTATACAAGGAGAAATTCAAGATGCTTTCTCTAGGCACTCTCCTTCCATACCTACAGAGTCAGGACTGGCTTTGTTCTCTAGATCTCAAGGATGCGTACACACATATACTCATCCATCCATCCCACAGAAAATTCCTATGGTTTCTGTTCCAGGGAAAACATTTCCAATACAGAGTACTTCCCTTCGGTCTAGCCTCTGCTCCAAGGGTATTTACCAAATGCATGGCAATAGTAGCTACCTTTCTACGCACTCTGGGAATCTTTGTCTTCCCATACCTGGACGACTGGCTCATCCGAGCTCCATCTCAGTCCGAGGCTCAGACTTCCCTGGACCACACCAGATGCATACTGCAGTATCTGGGACTTGTCATCAATCTGCCAAAGTCTCAACTCACCCCTACTCAGTCCCTAGAATTCATAGGGGCCTGGCTAGATACCACCACTGCAAGGGCCTATCTTCCTCAGGCCCATTGCCACCGTCTAGTGCACTTGGCCTCTCAAATTCAGTCCAGAAGCCACTTGACTGCCAGGGAGATGCTACAACTGCTAGGCCACATGGCATCCACAGTTCATGTGGTGCCTTATGCTCGCCTACATATGAGAGCAGCTCAATGGACCTTGTCCACCCAGTGGACCCAAGCATCAGGAGCTCTCTCAGACCAAATAGCAACCTCAAAACGTCTTTTTTGGTCTCTCCAATGGTGGATATCCACTCAAAATCTGTTGTTGGGGGCCCCCTTCCAACCTTTGTTACCCCAAACAACTCTCACTACAGATGCCTCCCAAACAGGTTGGGGAGCTCATCTCCAAGACCTCTCCACTCAGGGCACTTGGTCTCCACAGGAGGCCACCCTTCATATCAACCTTTTGGAGCTGCGAGCAATTTTCCTTGCTCTCAAGGTCTTTCATACCCTCCTCATCAACATGACAGTCCTTGTTCATACCGACAATCAAGTAGCCATGTTCTACATAAACAAACAAGGAGGGACTGGCTCTCTGTCGCTTTGCAATGAAGCTCTAAAATTGTGGGCCTTCGCCAGAGAGCATCAAATCCATCTCCTGGCAGTATACCTCCCAGGAATCCAAAACTCTTGGGCAGACAAACTCAGTCGAGTTCTGCTTCCACACGAATGGTCCCTGCACATGGATCAGGTACTCAGAATCTTTCAGAAATGGGGAACCCCGGACATAGATCTGTTTGCAAGTCCGTGCAATGCCAAACTTCCCCGGTTCTGTTACAGAATCCCGTGTCAGGGAGCTCAGGCCAAGGATGCCTTCCTCCTTCATTTGGGTCAGGCCTTCCTGTATGCCTTTCCACCCATTCCTTTGATTCCCAAGACTCTATTCAAACTTCAGAGGGATCAAGGATCTATGATCCTCATAGCTCCACGCTGGCCACGCCAAGTGTGGTACCCTCTACTTCTGCATCTCTCCCAGGCACCCTCCCTGGATCTAGGAGCTGCTCCAGACCTTCTGTCTCAAGAGGGGGGGACTTTGTGGCACCCAAACCCCAAGTCCCTTCACCTCAGAGCTTGGTTACTGAAGGCCTAGACCTTCAAGACTTCAATCTTTCTCAACAGGTGAAGGATATCCTCCATGCATCTAGGAATCCTTCTACCAGGCGTTCTTATGCTTTTAAATGGAAAAGATTTTCCATTTGGTGTGCTGAAAAAGGTCTTAACCCTCTAGCACTACCTTTGAATTCTTTACTCGAATATCTCCTGCATCTTTCCAATGCAGGACTTAAAACCAATTCTGTAAGGGTCCATTTGAGTGCTATTGCAGCATCTCTTCAGCCTATCAATGGACAACCTGTTTCCTCTCATCCTCTTATTGCAAGATTCATGAGAGGTCTAACTTTAACTAAACCTCCCATTCGGCCTCCTCCGGTGGCATGGGACTTAAACGTGGTTCTTGGTCAGCTTATGAAGCCACCCTTTGAACCCTTAGCCACTACCTCCTTGAAATTTCTTTCCTGGAAAGTCATTTTCCTTATTGCAATCACTTCTGCTCGCCGCATCAGTGAACTGCAGGCTTTAGTGGCTAATCCACCTTATACAAGGTTCCATCATGATAAGGTAGTCCTTAGGACAAATCCCCACTTTATGCCTAAAGTGGTCTCACCTTTTCATCTTAATCAAGAGGTATATCTACCTGTCTTTTTTCCAGCTCCTCATGCATCCAGTGCAGAGAGGAACCTACATACGTTAGATTGTAAAAGAGCTCTTGCCTTTTACATCCACAGGACACAGCAACATAGAAAGTCTTCTCAACTTTTTGTTGCTTTTGATCCTTCTCATTTAGGACTTCCAGTCTCAAAAAGAACACTGTCCAATTGGATTGCTCAGTGTATTTCTTTTGCTTACCAGAGTAAGAACCTTTCTCTGGAAGGCCATGTCACAGCTCACAATGTGAGAGCCATGGCCACATCTATGGCTCATCTTCATTCTGTATCCATCGATCAGATCTGTCGAGCAGCCACTTGGGCCTCGGTTCATACCTTCACAGCCCATTACTGCTTGGACAAGGACTCCCGCCGGGATGCCTTGTTTGGTCAGGCTGTCCTCAGACACCTGTTCCATTCTTAAACAACTCCTGCCCACCTTCCCTGAATGGATGCCTGAGATCCATAGGAAGATGAGGAACCCTTGTAGGGGGATCTCCCCGGCATCTTAGCTAGGGAGTCCCCATATGTGAGGACTCATTCCTGCTTGTTCCTGGAGATAGCACAGTTACTTACCTGTAACAGGTGATCTCTGGGAACAGCAGGAATTAGTCCTCACAACCCACCCACCTCCCCTAGGAGTTGTATCTCTCTCTCTCTCTTTCCTTTCCTCTCTCTATTGTCTCAGCTTTAAACTCGAACTGAGGAGAGTTGGTCAGGAAGGCGGGAAGGAAACGCGCATGCGCTGTGGGAGGCCCCAAAAGCTTCCTTTCTGGGAAGCTGCAGAGCTTTCCCGCGCAGGCTCCGTCGGTTCCGACGTACCCATATGTGAGGACTAATTCCTGCTGTTCCCAGAGATCACCTGTTACAGGTAAGTAACTGTGCTTTCCATACCTGTCCTTCCACCGGGTTACTCTCTAAAATTGGAAATGGAACTGAGAGGGCGACCAATGAGCCCAAAGCATCTGCTGCAAGTACCAATGGACGTGGTCCCAAAATAGCTGCACTCGACGACGGAGCCAGAACATGTGCCCTAGGGTTGCTACCTGTTCGCTGCACTTCTGACAAGCCGGTGACTCACTGCATCCCATTTTAAAACGCTCTTGCCGGAGATATATAGGCCTAGCATAAAAGCTTATATTGCATGTCTCGTAGCACCACCATCACTGTGTGTTTAGGCATCTTAGCTAAGGCTTTCCAAAAGGTCTCACAAAAAATATCAATTCTCGGTTCCCTGTTCCATTTTGCCACCAACCCCTCACTGGCCATCTGAACTCGATCCCCAACAAACAAGGTCTAGGCCTTAGCAACTGTGATCCACACAGATACCTCAGACAAGAAAAAGTCCTCCAGCTGAGTGCATAAATCATTAGAGAGTTGTTCAGGGTCTAGGCTATGGATATAGCTCCGCAGCTGAAGATAAGGAAAGATATCCATCCCAGCTAGGTCAAATTGCATCTAGAGCTCTCCAAATGGACATAGTCTAACCTCATTCCCTCCCCCTCCCCCTCCGTACTGAGCCCTCTTTTCCACGATTCAAGTCCCTCCTTAAAACACACCTCTTTACACAAGCTTTTGACCTTCCGGCTTCCCTTTGACAGTATTGATTCCCTCACCCACACTTACTGCTTTCAATATCTTCAAGTACTTCATCACCATTTATAGAACCCTCCATTCCGGTATCCCCCACCCACACTTACCGCTCTCAGTCCCCCTTCTCATGTTGTAAGTCTCTATTTGTGTCGTTCTGCCCTTTCTATTCTCTTTTCTCCTTTTCTTATTCTCTCCTGTCATTACCATGGCATTCTTTTCTATCTTTATTTATCTGCATCCCATTCATTGTACACCGCTTTGATGCCTTATGGTTTAAGCAGTTTATCAAGAACCCGAATAAATAAATAAATCAGTGAGCACCTGCTCCAGTTGCAACAGACCATGAGCCCACCATGCCTGGAGGAAGGTCCGTGTTGCCTTGTATGGGTAGGTAAATTGACTGAGAGGGGGAATGATTCAGCCATTGACAGATCCACCTCCAAGTACACAGAAGTGGCCGGACCAAAACAGAACCCCAAATCGCCACCAGCACCCTACCCTGCACCGCATGGAGCACATAGGTAAGGGACAGAGGAGACAAAAGGACTATGTCACATGCCAAACATGTGTAATCCTCCGTGTCGAATAATCAGCCGTTAAGGTGATGCAATAAGCAGGCCAGATTATAGTTCCTCAAGTTCGGCAGGTTCATACTGCTGTACCAAGGTTTCTTACCCGTCCATAGTGTGAAGGGTCTGCTTCTTGTTGGTCACTCCAGGCCAGGGAAGTCCCGAACCCTCATCTGCGGTGTGCTGCTCCGGCTGGCTGGAATCCAGGGGAATAAAACTCACAGACCACACAGAAGGAAAAGTATGCAAGTTTATTCCAAAGGGTGGAGGGATTGTCCGTATTTTATACATTATCAGAAACATATTCATACGTCATCCACCCATCTTCTGGGGCCCACTATAGCTTATCAGTAACTATGCAAATACAAGTCATCTCTGAGTAGAACAATCAGTTTAGCTTAGCACAGCACATTCCTTTTCCATACCCACACCAGAATGTACAAAGGGCACATATATAGGATTCTGATTTTCCTTGTGCAGGCCTCCTGTATATGCACTTAAACTAAACATTATTATTTCCTAACAATCCCCCCTTTGGGCCTGCATAGGCCCACTATAAGAACAGCCTAACAATTTACTACAAAATAACTAAACAGGCATTATTAATGGAACATCTGTATGCGGCAGCTCAGGTACATCAGCCACCATAAAAGCAGGAGTATAGGAATACATAAAAGTGGTAGAGCTTTGTAGGGCCTTTCAACAACAGCCAAGAACAAATGAAAATATACAGCAAAAAAGAACAAGAATTATAAAACCGTTCAATAGGGCAATAAGCAGCCCTTTGAGACCACCCCAAAGAAAGATACATCAGAAAGTAATCATGAGAAACTTCCCTGTAGTTAAAGAACAGTATAGAGCAATATTAGACAGGCTAAAAGCAGAAACAATAAAACAATCTGTAGCATTAAAACTAGAGACAGTTTACAATGGGCAAGGGACCTAGTCATATCCCAAAGAGAGGCGAGTAACACCAATGTTATACAAAAAAGTAGAAAAAGAAACATGGGGCTGGGTGCAGTTTAAATTATCCAGTACAGTAAGCTTCTGCATTTCACACAGATTAGAAGATACAGTAATAAGACATGTTGAGAGAAAAGCTCCAGTTTGTAGCGATCTGCGCACACAAAAGGTAAGGCAGTCTGGGCAAGAAGTATTGCCGTATTAACAGTTCCCGAAATGGGCTGAAGGAGGCACCACATGAGTGGTAGGAGGAGTCAACACAGTCTTGTGCGTGATGGTCAGGAGGCTGGAACCGAAGATGTCAGTGGAGACGATACACGCTTGATTCTTGACGCATGGATCCACGAAGGGGAGGAGTCACACAGGATGGCTGTCCATGTGATGGCGATCACTGTAGTTTGGAGGTCCGTAGAGCGGGTCTAAGGTACCGTGCTTGTGAGGTGCTCTGACCTGTCACCAACCTTGAAGGGATATGTTGGTTCAGTACCTCTAGGCCAAAAGCTGCTTTTCTTCAGGAGTCTTCTCCTCTCCTCTCCAGTTGCTAGGGCCTTGGCTGCCCCGGCGTCAGCTACTTCTCATCCTGGTCCTGAAGCCTGATCTGTATATGGAGAATGTTTCCAGCGAGGGCAATAGCTTCAGGATCTTTTAGCCGCCACCTTCACTGCAATCGGTGTTATCAGAAGAACTTGGAACGGTCCCATACTGGAAAAGGGGCTTGTACCATGTGCTGGTGGTATGTCTTTACCAAAATCCAGTCTCCGGATTGAAAGAAAAGAGCTGAGTCATCCAGCAGAAAGGACTGGACCTGCTGAGCATACCTGTGGAGGGAAGAGAGTTGCCTCTGCTGCTAGGAAATACAAGAGATCAAATGTGAGGCTCAGGAGTATAAAAAATAAGCAGTCTTCCATATAACAGTTCAGAGGGAGAAAAAGTTCAGTCTACTCCCTTAGGGCAATTTTTTTTTTTTTGAACAGAGTCAAAGGCAAGTCAGTTTAATTTCTCAATTTAGCTAATATATTTTGACAAGATGCCCACACTTCCCCAAATTTTTCACAATTTTTAGAATTTTACCAATTTGTAAAAATTTGTGTAGGTAACTTTCCTCCTTTACCTTCATGTGTCGGGCCAGGACACATAGAGGCAAAAAGGGATAAAAGCATCTGAAAAGCACCACATGGCCAGTGTGGGTCTCCCCAAAGCTCATTAGGATGAAAAGTGCACTCAGCCTATCTCCAAGTGTCTATTTCCAATTATTGGGTATATCTCTGGGCTAGATGACTTCCAAAATTGGAGTTAATGGGGATGGCATAATCAAATATTGTAGAGTATTCATTGTCAGTTTTTTTTCTAGGTGGATACATCGGATACACCATTTCACATTTCAATTTACCCTCACCATTTTATAATGTTAATCTGAGTTCTCCTTTCCAACATGAATATTCCATCACACTCCTCTCAACACCACTTTTTTTTCACTTGCATCATTCCATCAAACTACATGCATAGGTCCTTCTGTCTTTTTTATACCATACTAGTGTATCCTTATTTGGCAAGGCTGCTAAGAACATCAATTAATTGTTAGAAACTTAGTATTTTTTGTAAACAAAAGGTATATATAAAATATAAATGTAGATCCTTTTCAATAAGCATAACAATATGAGTAAACAGTGCTCATTCTAATTAGCAACTGCCTAAACAAAATATAGGTAAAGTTCTTACAATATAGACTTGTGCTTCACGGCATTTTATAACATCAATCCCAATAGGAAGGAGTATGGCTTCTAACAGAACAGCCACATAATCTCTCAGGTGTGACTAAAGTCTATCTTATACCCGGTTCCCAGTGAGAGTGCTGTGGAAACTTAAAAATATTTGAGGACCGATCTTATAATTGCAGTGCCCACAAGGATCTGTGCAAGTTACTCACTAATCATGGTGTTTAAGAGATCCTTTTGAGGTGAGAGGCCTAAGAAGGTACAAGGCATTGGTGGTTGGGCCTCATGGCGATACGTCTTCAGGTTCTTCTTGGACTGCAAGGCATTTGTAGCTGGGCCTCATGACGATCCTCGGGTTCTTCTCGGCCTATTCCCCCCTGCCTATTCATGTCTCTTCAGAGGCATAAATATACAAGGTTCCTGTTCTTCAGGCCTTGTGGGTCCTCGAGGAGTCTTAGAGCAGTCAGAATTCTGGTAGCCCAGAGCATCACATTCGAAGCAGTACGTTTATTGCCTTTTCCTAGGCTGTAGCCTCACCTTCTGCCTCTCTCTCTTTTATTATTATTATTATTTATTTTATTTTTTTTAAACCTCTCCTAGATCGTTGCTAACAAGTAAAATTTTGTTTATCCAATCATCCCAAGTTAATATTATTGTTTTATTTGTCTACTAACTTTACAAATATTCTCATATTTCCTGGTAACTAAGCTCCATCTTTCCACTAAATGTGATCTATGTGCTTGGGAACAAAGCAATTGCAGATCAGCCTCTTTCCAAAATTCTATAATTTCTATGTGTACTGAACCTCTACATAATGTACTGCTACAACAAGTATTTTGGTAACATAAGGTGCAAGTGTGTAAACTAAAGAAAACTTGTATGTCATAGTGCTACAATATATTGTATTCCTAAAACTGAAATGTTAAAAAACTTTTTCTCTCTGGACCCCAACACATAAAATTCAAATACAGGAAAACAGATGAATTTATCCTAAAATCCAATATTGTTATAAGTCAATTCAGAAAGATCAATATAGCCAGCACCCATGGTGCTACTGTCCTGTTCGTGAGCCATCCACACCGAGCTTAACAATGCAAAGTAATTAACTTAAAATCTTACAGTTCAGGAAACAGACATTCAAATAACATGAAACTGCAAAGAGGTGAATTCAAAATCATGCTTTGTCACATTTAAATTAAAACCTTATACATAATACTTGAGACTGGTATCAAACTGATCTGAAACTATGAAATTATGTTAAAACAATTTGCTCTCATGGAAACGCTATGGGAAGGACTGGCCTCATTGAATCGCTCTATGAATAGACTTTGTGGGACGTTTCAGTCTGAACTTAATGTGGTTAGAGATTCATCTGATTCTTTATCTAGGGCTCATGAAGAGCAAGTTAGTAGGGTTAATACCCTAGAGAAGGAGGTGGGGGAGGTGCGTAACTTGCTTCATGCCCAGCTGAAGGATAGTACTGTGGCTGCTAGGAAAATGGAGTACCTGGAAAACCAGGTCCGGCGTTGCAATCTCCGGTTCCTGAGTTTTCCCAGGTCTCCAATACTATCAGCGGTTGAGATGCTGCGGAAGTATTTTAGGGAGGTTTTAAAAATCTCCCCGGAGCAGTATCCCCCCTTGACTAGGGCTCAGTACTTATCCTTGGGTAGTGGAAGTGGAGGAGGTGAGGCCTCCCCCGTTCATCCCGGTTTGGGGGATCTCACGGGTCTCCTTGAGAGTTCCTTGGAGATTGCAGTGGAAAGAACTACCCTCCTTGCCACATTTGCCTTAGAGACAGATAAAGTTTTTATTCTTAAAATGTATTTCCGAAATGCTAATGAAGAGTTTATGGGTTCAAGAGTTAGGGTATTTCCTGATTTATCACGTATTACTCAAATGAGAAGGAAAGAGTTTTTGGCTCTTCGCACTAGGACTTTGGCCCTGGGTGCTTCCTTCCAACTTAAATTTCCTGTTAAATGTTATGTTAATTTTAAACAAAAGATGTATTTGTTCTTTGACCCTAAGCAGCTGTTAGCGTTTTTGGAACTTAGGGAAAGAAGCGATATTGAGGCTGTTTTACCTTCTCATACAGCTGACGTATGAGTCTCCCATTCGCCTGTTATGATTATTTGTGTAATGGCTAGGATTTCTGTGTCATTATTTTCTATGTTTCCTAGTACTCCCCTATTTCTTAAATTTTGGGGTCTAAAATGGGAAAGATGAGTAGGTGATAGTTTATTTCCTTTTGAAAAATTTGGTGGTTGTTTCCATTTTTCTGTTTCATTCATGGATAATGTGTGGATGTTCAAGATTTATTAAACTTATAAATAAAAAGTTAAAAAAAAAAAAAAAAACAATTTGCTCAGAGTAACAGTTCAACCTTGATGTTATCTCAAACACAAATAGCAAAGTAAACAGCAGGTCTGTCTTGAGTCCAGATTCCTTCAGGCAAATGCAGATAGCTGAACAAGAGAGAGAGGAGTCCTAAATACTAAGAGTTTAAAAAGAAAAAGTGCTTGAGAATTGTCACTAATTGTGATTGCTATTAAATTCCTATAGTTACAACTCTATGTGTTATAATATATGAACAATAATTATGACCTCTGAGGTGCTTGCCACAAAATATAAAATTCATTTTTTTTAACTATTTAAGTTTACTCAATAGCATACACAAGCAAAGACCAGACACATAACATAACCTTCTTATTCACTCAGGATTCAAATCATTTTTTCAAGTTGCAGTCTTTTAATTACTGGCTCAGGATGCCCCATTGTCCTGACAGGGTTCCCAACCCCTACTATGAAGGTCAAAGGAAAACAGAACAGCTTCCACCAGACCTTTCTGACATCATCACAGCCCTTATTACACCCAGCCAAACGGATATCAGCTCTCTTAATTTAGGCAAAGGTAACTCCACAATACCCTTTATTCCCTCCGGATTTATTTTTTAGTTTCACTTTCCTTCACTTATAATGTGGCAGTCACCTCAAGATGAAAGGAATTCAGCCCCTGGCTAGTAAATATGGCCATGCTACAAAATGCATTGACAAACGGCCAGAGAAGGGCTGTGCTATAATCCAAAATCATTTGTGCCTTCTGTAGCCCACGGGAGGGGCTGCCCCCTTTCCCTCTCTCTCCTTTGTTCTCTTTGTTAAGTTTCTGGTTTCGTTTCTGATGTTGTAGGGGGAAGGGATAGCCCCAACCTAATTTTTTTTCCCAGGACACCCTGAAACCTTTCTTACCCAAGAAATGCATCAGATTGTGAATGGCTTCTATCACAACTGGTTTCTCCTGCCCTGAACTTGGAAGATCATCTACATAGTGCCTAGGGAGCAGGCTCAAACATATACCTCAAATCTACAATACTGAACCATTTGTGTTCATGCAAAATTTAGCTCAATATTTTTAACCAAAAGCATAAATATACAAATCAAGGGGTTTCTTTTGAAATAAGGCTTTCAAAGGAAAGTATCCGTTGCTAGGTCTGGACAATCTTATTCAGATTCCTTAAATCCTGCACCAACCAGCAAATAAAAGAAAAACAATATTTACTGTAAACAAAACTTTTTTTTTTTAGCTTGTTGGGAAGGACACTAAGGAGTTACTTATTTGGGAAACTTCTGTTTCAGTTCTTATTTAAACAAGAGACAAATCAAAGCTTACAAGTGCTTTCTTAAGAAACGTCACCCTGCATAATGAACTAGACCCTCGGGGTATTTGGAGCCCACCCCACTCCCCGGATTTCTCCACTATTTACATTATACATCTCACTCACACACAATCAGTCTCAGTTCCCAATAGAATGTACAAACCACCAAGGTAGAAACCAAAGTCCCACTTTTCCTTACCTCGGTCTGTGCACAGAATTTACTTGGTTGCTGCAGTGCCTGCTTTTAATTCACTGTCTATCACACTCCGATTCACAATACCTCTAGTCACCCAGGACCATTACAAGCCAGTAAAGAGACCTCTCCGCAGAGAAGGAGGTGAGACTGTTGAAATCAACAGGATGCGTCTTCGCACCTCCACTCAGCAGGAGTCACTCCACTGTGGGAAAATCCCGGCGAGCCCCAGCTGTTGTTTACACCTTTACCTGTGGCCAATTCACCTTTAGCCAACCTGGCCAATGAGACTCGGAGAGGGATATTGTGAAGCAGATTAAGAGCTCTTTTAGTATTTCATCATTCAGTACATTGCTATAGCAATGGGTGTCTAAATACAGACACACCCTATTACATATTTCAGTGACAGTCATACCGTCGTTGAGTACAAGAGTAAAATTATTTTTTTTCTATTTAGCTTGTCGTCTTACAATATGGCAATAAATAGACACTCTGCAAATAAATAATAATTTACTTTGTAACTTCAGGTTTCTGTTGTCTGCCTGTCCGTAGCCTTTGAACAACAAAGAACAGGAAGGGAGGGGGAGGGAAGAGCGGAGCATTGGAAGAATAAACAAACATCACTTGTCACTTGCATTCCAAGGACTCTGAGTCATCAGTTTTACCTTCGCTAGAGACCGGGGGGGGGGGGGGGGGGTGTCGTATAGGCACAGAGATAAACTAAGCACAGTAAACATGCTAACAGACTTTTTCAGCAGAATTAGCAAATGTCCTGTAACCCACACTTTGTAGATTACAAATCCCAGTAACGGTCTAGTTGTACAGAGTAAAATCACAATAGCTTCAAACAACTCTGTATTGTAAACTGAAAGTAAGATGTTTCTAAATAAAAGCTGTCAGTATAGATATTAATGAGACGTTAACTTATGAAACGTTATTTTATGGCAACCCAGTGGTCTCAGTATCTCGGGGTATCGGTTAAAAACTGAAACTCTTTACCCACGTATGTCACATCAATGACCACTAACGCTCCTGCTGCCTTTTTTTTATATTTTTAAAGTGATAAATTAAAAATGTCTTTATTAATATATATCCCCTGAGGAGCCCTAATCTGGAGAAACGCTTAGCGCTTGGTAGCGTTGGGAGTATATTCAACGAAGGATGGAATTAATGTTGCCATAACAGAAATGGTGTGAAAGAAGTTCATGATCCATCAACAAACAAAGCTAAGCGATTTATTATAGATATATATTAATAGAGACATTTTTAATTTATCACTTTAAAAATATAAAAAAAAGGCAGCAGGAGCGTTAGTGGTCATTGATGTGACATACGTGGGTAAAGAGTTTCAGTTTTTAACTGATACCCCGAGATACTGAGACCACTGGGTTGCCATAAAATAACGTTTCATAAGTTAACGTCTCATTAATATCTATACTGACAGCTTTTATTTAGAAACATCTTACTTTCAGTTTACAATACAGAGTTGTTTGAAGTTACTGTAACCCACACTGACAATTTATGTAGGATGGCTTTTGTTTAGCTGCAGTTTTAAACTTTATCACAACATGTAGCTGCACACGCACGCCCGCGGATTCTGAAGTGGTCCCCTTACCTTGGGACCCCCCCATCCTCTAATGAATTCACAACAAACGCACGTCTGGCCACTTGCTTTCTGCACAGTATCTATCACGAGCGCTATATCGCTTCAAAATACGGCAGGGGCGTCTAGCCAGACTCAAAACAGACACACAAGCACACTGCCCTCACAGCAGCCGCAGATGAGAAAGAAAAGAAATTTAGCTTTCCCACCGATTCCCACCCAGGGAACAGGAAAGTCTTAATAACCATGCTACCAAAGCAATAGGGACACTCCCAACCAAAGGGAGAATACCAGTTCTAATTTAAACCGTGCTACCAAAGCACAGGGATCCCTGGCCAACGGGAGTATCGACACTTCTGACACCAAATGTAAAGGGTCCGCTTCTTGTTGGTCACTCCAGGCCAGGGAAGTCCCGAACCCTCATCTGCGGTGTGCTGCTCCGGCTGGCTGGAATCCAGGGGAATAAAACTCACAGACCACACAGAAGGAAAAGTATGCAAGTTTATTCCAAAGGGTGGAGGGATTGTCCGTATTTTATACATTATCAGAAACATATTCATACGTCATCCACCCATCTTCTGGGGCCCACTATAGCTTATCAGTAACTATGCAAATACAAGTCATCTCTGAGTAGAACAATCAGTTTAGCTTAGCACAGCACATTCCTTTTCCATACCCACACCAGAATGTACAAAGGGCACATATATAGGATTCTGATTTTCCTTGTGCAGGCCTCCTGTATATGCACTTAAACTAAACATTATTATTTCCTAACACATAGGAATTTAGAGAGTAGGCTATCCATTAAGCACAAATCCGTAGCCAGTATCCAAAGAGGTAACATCTGGAGCACATATAACTACCTAGGAAAGCGCTCCATCTTGAAAAGTGCCATTTGACCACTCAATGTTTTGGACAGGCCATGCCAATGTCGAAAGGCAGCAACAGAATCTGTCGTCAATGGTGGAATATTGCAGCCATATAAATTGGACAGATCCCTGGGGAGAACAATACTCAAATAATGAAGAATGCCCTTAGCTCAATGGAGTGGGAACATCCCCTCCCAGTGCACATAAGTATCATCTTGTAGAGGTAAAGCTTTGGACTTACCTAAGTTGAGTTTGTAACCTAAAAAGGAGTCAAACACCCGAAAGCCCTCCTGGAGGGCTGTAATTGATCTCTGCGGTTCCATTAGGTGTATCAACAAATCATCCATAAAGGTAGAAATTTTAAGAGTAAGATCCCAAACTCCATAGAGAAGCTCTGATTATCAGTCTGCTCCCGAATAACATGTAGTAACAGTTCCAGCGTCAGTAAGAATAATAAAGGGGATGGGGGCACCCTTGTCGCATTCCTCACTGGAGGGAAAAACTTTGTCTGGGAGCTATTGATCAAAAGATAAGCACTCAACAAGGCACAAAGCAACAGTATCATTTTAAAAAATGGCCTCTGAAATCCTAAATGCTCCAGAACCAGAAACACATATTTCCAGTTAATACGATTGAACGCTTTCTCCGCATCAAAGCTAGTAAGTAGTGAGGGAATCGTCTTAGCTCAGCAATATTGCATGGTTGCCAAAATCTGTCAGACATTAACAACCACATGATGCCCCTTAACAAAGCCCACTTAAGGGTGGATCAGGGAAGGCATAACGGGGGCCAAGCGATCCACCAAAATTTTAGAAACAATATTCTGATCTAGATTAATCAACAAGATTGGGCAGTAGGAGCTCTGGGTCAAAGGATTCTTCGCAGGCTTTGGGATAACAATTATCAAAGCCTCATTGCAGCCATAAGGAATAAGATTCACATTCAATGAGCTATTGATACATGACCGCCAAAGGGGCACTAACCCTTTCCTGTAACAACTTGAAAAATTCACCACTGAACATCTCAGGTCCCGGGGCCTTAGCTATATGTAGGCCTTTAATCACACTCTGCACTTGTACAGCGTTAATGGGCTGGCTTAGAATTGCTAACTGATCCTCTGACAATTGCAAGAGTCCACATTTCTGTAGAAAGCTACACATCTCAATAACGTCCCCAGCCACTGCCAAATGTAAACGCTAGTAATATTCCCAAAAAGCCTGTTCAACAAGTTTTTGTTCAGAGCTCAAGTTCCCTGCTGCATTCTGAAGGGCCCCCACGTATCGAGGTCCCCTCTCTTTTTTTGATCAATGAGGACAGCAAGCATCCCAGTTTGTTCCCATAGTGGTAGAGGGCACATCTGTAATATAACAGAAATTGTTTAGTTTGGGAGTGCAGCAAAATATTGAGCTACAACTGTAAGACAAGTACTCTGACTGGGCCTCAGCCGGGAACAACCTCAACAAATCCTGTCATGCTCCCAATAGCCGCCAACCCAAGTCCGCGAGCCACCTACCAAGAATCCATCGTCGCCTGCTTGAGTACACAATAATCATCCCCCATAGATGCACATTAGTGGTCTCCCAAAAAAGTGGTAGGTTATCTACATGTTCTCAGTTAGTCTCTGCGAAAATATACCACTAATTACGCAAAAAGGATTTTAAAAAAACAGTCTCTCGTAAAGATGCAGCAGGAACCGCCAGCTTCTCAGCTGATCTGAACTCCCTCGCCACTCCAGGTCTAATCTCACTGGGGCATGATCCAAAATGTGTATGTTCTCAATATGAACCCCCAAGACACTGCCCATGAGTTCCCACAAGATCAGAAAGTAATCAAAATGGAACCATGTACTGTCTGCACAGGACAGATGAGTGCAGTCCTGCTCCGTAGGGTTCAGTACCCACCATACATCAAGGAGGTCACAACTCTCACATATACTCAACAGGCATCTCTGCTGCTTTACGTCGTTCTCCCCCCATCCGGAGGAATGATCTGGATTGACATCCATCACACAATTATAGTCACCCCCAATATGATTTTATGATTTCCCGCCCCCCCCCCCCGAGTTCAGGCCCTGTAGCAGGCCATCAAAGAACCGCTGCAAAAAATGTTGAGGCCATAGACACTCCCCAGTAGAATCAGGCTTCAGAAAAGCTTCCCCACCACGAAGATGTAACGCCCCCTCCACCGAGTCTCTCTAGATTGTGTCCAACTGGAAACCCAGTACTACCTTGATCAAAATTACAACCCCTTCTGCCTTCTCCCCGGAGGACACCCCATAGCATCCCTCTACCCACCATCTTTGAAGCTTAAGATGTTTCACTTCTGCCATATGGATCTCTTGAAGGAAGGCAATATCAGCCCCCTAATCACACAAAGCCCAAAGAAGCTTGTGCCTCTTAATCAGGCTCCCAATCTCGTAGATATTCTGCGTGATCACCTGCACACCCTTCTTACACTTAGGGGTATGTTTACTAAACAGCGGTAGCTGCTTCCATGCGATATCGGAGCCGCGGCCCCATTGAATTCATTGGGGCTGCGGCTTCGATATCACATGGAAGCCACTACTGCTGTTTAATAAACATATCCCTTAGAATTCAGCCCGGCGAGTCTAAAGAGGATCCCCATTCCTGAAACAATACACCCTTACTGGGACGGCCTCCCCAGCCTAAGGCTGCCTACACACCCATGCCTAGAGGTGCATGCAGCTCACCCTGTTCCTCCCTCCCAAACCCTTCCACCACCCCTGCCCCTTCCCCATTTGCCCCTGGTGCCTAAGTGCTGGCATCACAATCACTCCTAAGGTTTCCCAGTTCCCTCCCCCCACCATAGATGTATAGCCCCATATGTTTCCCCAACCTCCCATCTGTCTCTGTCACCCATGCATCCTGGTTCCCTGCGCAGGATCCTTACCCATGCTTAGCCCCCATAAAAACTCATGTCCACACCCCAAGTCATGGTAACATAGTAAATGACGGCAGATAAAGACCAGCATGGTCCATCTAGTCTGCCCAGTAAGATGGCAAGAGTAGGTGCACCTGCCACTCCGTGCAGGTCACACCTCCCCATGTCTTTGTTTAGGAGTGAACCCACCGCTCTGTGTAGGACACTGTTTGTTGAGAAATTAGATAGTTAAGCTTTTTTTTTTTTTTACTTTATCCTGTTGCTGTAAAGGGATCCACTCTGTCCCATGCCATTTTGAATTCTGTCACTGTATTTGCCCCCACCACTTCCATCGGGAGGGCATTCCAAGCATCCACCACCCTTTCAGTGAAAAAGTATTTCCTGAAATTGCCTTTCAATTTACCCCCTTGCAGCTTCATGTTATGCCCTCTAGTTTTACAGCTTCCCCGTCTTTGGAAGAGGTTTGTTTGTTCATTAATTCTCTTTAAGTATTTAAAGGTCTGAATCATATCTCCCCTATCCCTCCTCTCCAGAGTGTACATATTTAGGTCTTCAAGTCTCTTCTCATAAGGCTTCTGACGCAGGCTCCAAATCATTTTGGTTGCCTTCCTCTGAACAGTTTCCAGTCTTTTTACATCCTTTGTGAGATATGGTCTCCAAAACTGAACACAGTATTCCAAGTGAGGCCTCACCAGTGACTTATACAGTGGCATTAGTACCTCTTCCTGATTGTCCCTCCAGTCTAGTCCCGGAATCTCTGGGGTTGTGATCCTCCTCCAGAAGCTTGGAGACTGAGAAACATCACTCTTGTGATGTCACTGGTACATAAGCCCCAGATCCTCCTCCTCACACCGGTTATCTCGGTCTCCAAGCAGCTGGAGTTTGGTGAGCCCAGGAGTTCGGGGCTCACTGGAGAGACAATTAAGGAGAGTTTAGTTTTAGAATAGCTAAGGGGATTTAATTTAAAACAAAAAAAAGTCAAATGGGCTTCAGTTTTCCCTTGATCTGGTGCTAGGGGCGCAGGTGCTCTTTCCCTTCTGTTGATTTGGGGGTTTCGGTTAACCCCCCCCCCCCCGCCTTCCTTCCTCCCCTCCCTTCCATTCTCTGGGGGTAGCCTTGTGCTTTAGTGGGGAGGCTCAGGCAGGGTAAGAGAGAGGACAGTACCGATTGCCAATCCCACCAACGGGGGAGAGGAATCGGCAGCCTGCAGGGCTCATTGTGTGCAGAAGTTCTGCCTGCTAACGCGATTAGAGCCGCCGGATTGAGCTGCAGCTTTGAAAAAGGTTTACTCCGCCCCCCCCTTTCAGACGGTGACTGCAGCTCCTGGAACGAGGTAGAGCGCAGTGGAGGAGGCACCAAGCACACTGCTCTGGTATCAGACAAGATAGGAAGGAGAAGCCAGGGGAGGCGTGTCGCTCGCGCGGGAATCGCGTTGGGCATTATCTCTTCTTTAAGGCCGGGTAATTCGGCCGGGGAGCCTCGTTTTAATTCCGTTTCTTCATAGTTTAGCTTGGGAAACGTTTCTGAGGGTAATTCAGTTTAAAAAAAACAAAAACGGCCCATCAACAACGGGTGCAGGGATCTGTTGAGGGGCCTGGTTAGATCTTTGAGGAGCTCCGGGAAAGCAAGATGCCGTCTAGACCGCTTTGTTTGCTGTGTGGTGCTAGAAGGGGCTCAGTGTCACTGGAAAGTGTCTGCAGTGGTTGCTGTCAAGAGTCGCTGAATATGGATCAGGGTTCAGAGACTGGAGCAGGGGTTCAGGAGGGTGCAGCTGGGAGCCCTATAGAATCCGTCTTAGACACTGACCGCGAGGGAGCTGGTGCCCAGTACTTCTGCGGGTCTGGAACCCTCAACGGCACAACCTTCTTTGCCGGGAGGCTTAGCAGCAATTTTTGCGACAGATTTTGTAGCCTTGCTACAGCAGGCCTTCGGCAGCTTCCTAAATAGGACTACAGCCAGTTCCTCGGCAGCGGTGCTGGGAGATAAGAGGCCGGGGACGAAGAGACCAAGAGCAGACAAGTCAATCATATCGGAGGATCTAGGGTCGAAGGATCCGGAGCCTGACGTGGGCCAGGATGAAGATCTGGAAGAAGGCGAGATTGCGTAGCAGGAGGATCAGGCGAGGGTGGTCCGAGTGTTTCATAGAGAAGAGTTGCCAGCTCTCATTGCGGAGCCTCTCAAAACTCTTAATATGCCGTCAAATGGACCAGCAGAAGATTCTACTCTAGAGGACCCATTACTACAGGCCTTTCGAAAGACTGAGTGCTTTCCCGGTACATAGAGTGTTTAAGGAGATGATACAGGAGGAGTGGGACATGCCTGAGTCCGCGCTTAAAGGATCTAGGGTGATGACGCGTCTTTACCCACTGTTAGACCAGGATAAGGGCTTGTTTAGGTCTCCAAGGGTAGATGCGGCTATGTCGGCGGTTACCAAAAAGACCACAGTTCCAGTAGAGGGAAGTGCGGCGCTTGAGGATGCGCAGGACCGTAAGTTAGAGACCTTATTGAAGCAAGTCTTTGAAGTCAATGTGCTCTCTTTACAGACTTCTATTTGTGGAGCCTGGATGGCGCGGGCGTGCCTGCGCTGGGCGCAGCGGATTCAAGGGGACCCCTCCAAGGAGATGGCCAAAGAAGCGTCCAGACTGGAGTCAGGAGCGGCTTATCTGGCTGACATTCATTATGACCTTATCAGGGGATTATCAAAGAGTATGGCTTCGGTGGTCACGGGGCGGAGATGTCTTTGGTTGCGCAATTGGGCAGCAGATGGCTCTTCCAAGGCGAGGTTAAGTAAGCTTCCCTTCCGGGGAAAGCTACTGTTTGGTGAAGATTTAGATAAATTGGTGAAGGATTTGGGGGAGTCCAAAGGCGGGAGGCTGCTGGAGGACAAGCAGAAGCAGGGACGTTCCACTCCCTTGCCTCGCGGTTAGCAATGGGATTTTCGGCGTTTTCTTACCCCGAAGTTTGTTCAAGGTCAATGGGGGCGTTTTCCCGGTAGAAGCCAAGGTTTTCGTGGGTTTTGAGGAGCGGGCAGGGGGTTTGCGGTCTCCTCCCCTTCCTTGAGTTTCAAGAAATCACAATGAAGTCAGGAGGGCCCAAATGGGGCTGGTTCCCGTGGGAGGTCAGTTATGGGAGTTTTACCCTACCTGGGTCCAAATTACTTCAGATCAGTGGGTGTTAGAGGTTATTCGAGAAGGTTATGTGTTGGAGTTTCAGCGGCCGGTAGCCGATTCTTTCATTCTGTCGCCATGCAAAGCAAGCACAAAGCGCAAGGCTGTGCGGGAGACAGTGCAGAGACTGCTCTCCCTCTACGCCATAGTGCCTGTTCCTCCCCGCCCAGTTCGGTTGCGGTCGATCCTCTATTTATTTCGTGGTTCCGAAAAAGGAAGGGGCTTTTCGGCCTATTTTGGATCTCAAAAGAGTAAATCATTGTCTGCGGGTGTCTCATTTTCGGATGGAGACTCGCAGGTCCATTATAGTGGCAGTGAAACGGGGCGAATTTCTTACATCTCTGGACCTGTCGGAGGCATATCTTCACGTTCCAATTCGGCAGGACCATCAGAAATTTCTCAGGTTCGCGTTGCCTGTGGGGCATTTCCAGTTTCAAGCGCTTCCATTTGACCTAGCTATGGCGCCACGTACGTTCACCAAGGTGATGGTGGTGGTAGCAGCGGCCTTGCGAAAGGAGGGAGTGTTGGTACACCCTTATCTGGACGATTGGTTGATCAGAGCGAAGTCCCAAGCAGAGAGAGTGGCAGTTACGACCAAAGTGGTGACCTTTTTGCAGAGTCTCGGTTGGGTAGTTAACATGGCAAAGAGCAACTTGGAGCCGTCTCAGAGTCTAGAGTACCTGGGGGCACGCTTCGATACGAGAGTGGGGCGAGTTTTCCTGCTGCAGTAGCGGGTGCTGGGTCTCGGAAAGTTGGTCAGGCAATTTATCGGCAAGCAGGGCCCCACGGCCTGGGATTACCTAAGGTTGCTAGGGACCATGGCAGCGACGCTCGAGTTGGTTCCGTGGGCGAGGGCCCACATGAGACCTTTGCAGAGGGCGCTGTTGAGGAGGTGGTCGCATCAAAGAGATCAGCTGTCTCAAAGGCTGCCTTGTCCGCCGCAGACATGCAAGGCTGTTCAGTGGTGGCTGCGTCCGGGGGGTCTGGAAAAAGTGATACCCTTGGAGGTGCCTCCGTGGATATCTCTGACAACAGATGCCGGTCTTCTAGGCTGGGGGGCTCACTTTCGGGGACAATTTGCGCAGGGGCAGTGGTCTGAGCTAGAAAAGATGTGGTCGATCAACAGGTTGGAGTTGAGAGCAGTAGCGCTGGCGTTGCAAGTGTTTCGGCCGGCGCTCTGCGGAAAGGCCATTTGGATGTTCTCAGACAATGCAACCGCGGTGGCTTACATCAACCGTCAAGGAGGCACCAGCAGTGTGACACTGGAAGCCGAGGCCGAGAGTTTGTTAGAATGGACCAAGGACAATCTGATGGCGTTGTCGGTGGTGCATGTAGCAGGGGTAGACAATGTGGAGGCCGACTTCTTGAGTCGCATGAGGGTAGACCCGGGGGAATGGGTTCTACACCCAGAGGTGTTCGCGATGATAGTGCGTCGCTGGGGGACACCAGTAATGGATCTCATAGTGACTTTCCAATCTGCAAAGGTCGATCGCTTCTTCAGCAGAAGAAGGGAGAGAATGGCAGAAGCCTGGTTGCTCTTATACAAGCCTGGCCGGAGCAGCAGCTCCTCTACCTGTTTCCACCTTGGGTGCTGATTGGTCAAGTACTGCAGCGCATAGAGCTACACAAAGGTCAGGTGATTTTGATAGCGCCGGATTGGCCAAGAAGGCTGTGGTATGCGGACTTGGTGAGGCTGTTGGTAGGGAAGGCCCTGGAAGCTTCCGACTCGAAAGGATCTTTTAACGCAAGGGCCGCTGTGCATGCCTCAGGTGGATCGATTCTCGCTTACAGCTTGGCTCTTGAGAGGGTAGGATGAGAGCAAAGGGTTATTCGGCGGGGGTGATCTCCACCTTGCTGAAAGCTTGGAGGCAGTCTACCTCGTTGGCTTATGTTAGGGTGTGGCGTGTCTTTGAAGCATGGTGTGCGGACAGGGGGTTCGTTCCCTTAAAGGCATCAGTACCGCAGGTGCTGTCTTTCTTGCAAGATGGTTTTCAGAAAGGCTTGGCGGCCGCTTCGTTAAGAGTTCAGTTAGCAGCGCTGTCCTGTTATAGGGGAAAGGTGCAGGGCGAGGCGCTTGGAGGTCTTGCGGATGTTAAGCGGTTTTTGCGGGCAGTAACCCTATTGCTGCTGCCGTGGAAGCAAATAGTTCTGACGTGGGATCTCCCTTTAGTGTTGGAGGCGTTAGGGAGAGCGCCCTTTGAACCATTGGCGAAAGCATCTATGAAGGATCTCACTCTGAAGGTGGTTTTCTTGGTGGCAGTTGCTTCGGCGAGGCGAATATCAAAATTGCAAGCGTTGTCCTGTAGAGAGCCTTTTCTGGAGTTCTTTGATACTAAGGTGATTTTGAGACCAGTACCATCCTTTTTGCCAAAGGTCATGTCTGTTTTTCATATGAATCAGGTTGTATCTTTGCCAGTGTTCGTGGCACAGAGAGGAGGTCATGCTGCGGGGCAGTTACATCGGTTGGATATTCGGCAAGCATTGAAAAGGTATATCCGCAGAACGGTCAGTTTCCGTAAGTCAGATAGACTGTGGTGTTTGAGGGAACAAGAAAGGGTGAGGCAGCTTCTAAAGCTTCTATTGCCCGATGGTTGAAGGAGGCAATCACATCGGCATATCTGTTGAAAGGCCGGGTGTTCCCGGAGGGACTGAGAGCTCATTCCACTAGGACGCAAGCTGCCTCTTGGGCGGAGTGCAGTCTGGTGCTGGCGGTGGAAATCTGTAAAGCAGCGATCTTGGTCATCTTTGCATTCGTTTGTGAAGCATTACCGTCCGAATATTCAGACGGAGAGGGACACCTGTTTTGGATCGTCAGTGCTTCAGGCTGGTCTAGCAGGGCCCTCCCGTTGAATATGTTCACTACTTTGTTACATCCCCAGAGATTCCGGGACTAGACTGGAGGGACGATCAGGAAGATTAAATTAGACTTACCTGCTAATTGTAGTTCCTGGAGGAACTCCAGTCTAGTCCCGTATCCCACCCTGGTAGATGAGTGGACTATGGCCTGAAGCAGGACTAAGTTAACAGGTAAGTATCATAGGTGACTGTGTTGCAGCATAGTTTTGCCTAGTTCAGGGTGTAGTTGGGGAATGGTTGTGGAGTCAACATCCTTCTCAGGGGGAGAAAATGGACCTCAGCGTGTTGGGCACATTTCAAAGCATTTGTATATAGTTGGTTATGGCATTCTTTAGTGTTCAGTTAGTGGTTTAGCCTTGGGTTATGGTACAGTTTACTACTTAATGGTTGCTCCAGTGAGTCTGCTTTGTCAATAGGTAACTGGTGTGAGGAGGCGGATCCGGGGCTTATGTACCAGTGACATCACAAGAGTGACATTTCTCAGTCTCCAAGCTGCTGGTGGAGGATCACAACCCCAGAGATTCTGGGACTAGACTGGAGTCCCTCCAGGAACTACAATTAGCAGGTAAGTCTAATTTAATCTTCCTTTCTGCTGGAAATTCCTTTTTGTATGCAACCCAACATCCTCCTGGCTTTTGCCACTGCCTTGTCGCACTGTTTTGGCACCTTGAGATCCTCGGAAATAATCACGCCAAGGTCCTTCTGGTCCGTGCACACCAACCTCTTGCCCCCTATCGCATACATTTCCCTTGGATTTCTGCTTCCCAAGTGCATGACACTGCACGTCTTCACATTAAATCTTAACTGCCAGGCATTAGACCATTCTTCCAGCTTTTGTAGATCTTTCCTCATGTTATCCACTCCCTCAGGGAAGTCTACTCTGTTGCAAATTTTTGTGCCATCTGCAAAAAGACGGACTTTTCCATTCAGTCCTTCAGCAATATCACTCACAAATACATTGAACAGTGCCGGGCCCAGGACTGAACCCTGGGACACCCTGCTAATCACCCTCCTTTCATCCGAGTGAGCTCCATCTACCATAACCTTCTGTCGTCTGTCAGTCAACTAATTTCTAATCCTGTTCACATCCTTTAACGGCCCTGCAAGAACCTCTCTGAGCTCTTTCAGTATCCTGGGATGTATCCCATCCGGTCCCATGCCCTTGTCCACTTTCAGTTTTGCAAGTTGTTCTAACACATCATTTTCTGTGAATGGTGTGGTATCTACTTCATTCCCATTTTTATATTTGGGAGTCACAGGTGGTCCGTCTCCAGGATTTTCTTTAGTAAAAACAGAGCAGAAGTATTTGTTTAGCAATTTCAATTTTTCAATGTCACTTTCCACGAGTCCGTTCCCAGTATTTCTGAGTCCTGCAATTCCACCTCTGATTTTCCTCCTCTCCCGAATATGCCTGAAGAAAGTTTTTGTCACCACACTTCACATCTTTAGACATCTTTTCCTCTGCCTTTGATTTTACTTTCCTTATTTCTCTTTTTGTCTCTTTTAGTTTGATCCTGTATTCCTTTCTGTGTTCCTCTGTTTGCAAGCTTTTGAATTTTGTGAAAGCTGTGTTTTTTGCCTATATTTGAGCAGCCACTTCTTTGGAGAACCAAATAGGTTTCCTTCTCCTCTTGTTTTTATTTACTTTCCTTACATATTTATCTGTTGCCCCTTTTATTGCCATCTTTCATTTAGCCCATTGCAATTCCACTTCCCTTATCCCCTCCCACCCTGCCAACTCCTCCTTCAGGTACTTGGCCATTTTACTGAAGTCAGTGTTTTTGAAGTTTAGGACTTTGAGCTTGCTATGATTGGACTGCACCTTGGCTTTTATCTCAAACCACACTGTATGATGATCGCTGCTGCTCACATGGGCACCCACCCAGATATTCGACACGCTATCACCGTTGGTGAGCACTAAATCCAGCATTGAGCTTGCCCTGGTTGGTTCCATCCCCATTTGTCTAAGTAACGCATCTTGGAAAGCATCCACAATTGTTTTACTTCTTTCCAGATTTGCAGAAGGAGTAATCCAATCCACATCGGGTAGATTAAAGTCACCCAATATGATCACTTCTCCCTTTGTGGCTATCTTGGCAATATCTATAATCTATTCGTTATCTATTTCTTCAATTTGAATCTGAGGTCTGTAGACTACACCAGTATGGATGACAGTGCCATCTCCTCTTTCCAGCACAATCCAGAGCGCTTCTTTTCCCCATGCCCCCTGAATTTCAGTAGCTTTAATATTGCTTTTGACATATAAGGCTACTCCGCCTCCTTTTCCACTTTCTCTGTCTCTTCTGAATAGATTATAGGCAGTTATGGCTATATCCCATTCATGCAATTCATTAAACCATGTTTCTGTAATGGCCACAATGTCCAAGTCCATTTCCACCATTAGGGCTTCCAGGTCAGGAACTTTGTTGGCTAAGCTTTGAGCATTTGTGCTCATTGTTTTCCAGCATTTAACCCTTTGAAGGCCTACTTTAAATTTTTAATCCACATTCTGCAGCCGGGTTAATTTTGCATATTTCAGGAAAATTGTACCCGTCTTATTCAATATGTTCTAATAGTGATTTTTCTTCTGCTGTGGTCATGTATTATATACCATTTGATAGGAATATTTAGTCTGAATTTTGGATCCCGAGAGTTTTGGGCTCGGCCTGGAAAGGGTTAACTGGCTTGCATGTATTTTGCATTGATTTTGTTCTGCCAACTTCTTCCCACTTGTCGTTGATGTGTGGCTGTTTCTGATGTTCTGCTTTTGCCAGGAGTGACGTCCTGAACTTGTCCTTTCCCATCCGTCACCCCCTTTTTGTAGTTTAAATGCATTTCCACATACTGCCTGAATTTTTCACTTAGGATTCTTTTCCCTGCGACAGAGAGATGTAGTCCATCAGCACAATATAGTCTCTTGTTGATCCATCTTTTTCCCCAGTCGCCTATAAATGTGAATCCTTCTTGTTTGCACCAGGTCTGGAGCCATGTATTAAAGCTGTTTATGCGATGCAGCCTTTCTGCCCCCTTACCAAGAACAGGTAGAACTTCTGAGACTGCTATAGTGTTAACAATGGGCTTGAGTTTCTCTCCCAGAGTCTTGGAAGTCCCTTTGAACTGCAGAGGCACTGTTTCTAGCCAGTTCATTTGTACCCAAGTGGATGACAACATCAATTTTGGAGTGTTCACTTTCTGCGCTAAGTACATCAACAATATGGTTTGTATTCCTGCTGGCTGAAGAGCCTGGGAGGCATTTGACTACCTTCTCTCCTTTGAACTGTGTTCCCAAGTTGGTGCCTCTGATGATGGAATCTCCAAGTAGTAGTAGTTTTTTGTTTTGTGAGTTTTTCTTTATATTTGGTGCTTTATCAGTGGATTGGGCATTGACTGTCTCATTTAAGGGCCCTTCAGTTTCCATGGATTGGGCATCCTTGTTAACCAAAGCAGAGAAGGCATTATGCAGGGATATCTCTTGATGTATAGGGTGTCTCTGCATTACAGGTCCCAATCTACTAGAGCTCACTGTGATCCATTTGTTCCTGGGATGTTTGATTCTTTGTGGGAGCAGTGGTAGACTTTGTTCGGTTTGTGTCCTAGAAGAGGTTTGTTTCACTGCAGCTAGTTCTTCCCTTAGTAGAGTCAATTCTTTATGCATGGCAGTTAACTTGAGGCATATAAGACAAGCTCTTCGGTTTCAAATGATTCTTCTCATAATGAAAGCACCACAGTTATTGCACTGAATACATGACATGCTGATTAAGCTGTCCTATAAGGAGAAGAAGAAAAGGTGGATTCAACACCTAATTAAAAGGATAGATGTCAACGTAAGTGACCACTATATAGGTGGAGTGGAGGAGTGGCCTAGTGGTTGGGGCAAGGTACTTCAGGCCGGAAGGTCGGGGGTTCAAATCCCACTAGAGGACAGCAACCTTGGGCCGGAAGGACTGGGGTTTCTAGTCCCACAGGTGCTCCTTGTGGTCTTGGGCAAGCCACGTAACCCTCCATAGCCCATGTTCCCTGTAAAATAGTTATCTCCAAGTTATAATGCCCTGTTCAATGTAATTTCAGTTTGTTCAGTGTAAACCGCACTGATGCAGAATAGTGCGGTATATAAGAGAATGTAAATAAATAAATAGGCAATGCAGCCCTGGGGTGGGTGGAGTGAGGGGTAGGGTGGGCAGGAACCTAATTGTCCCTGGCCAGTAGGCCTTATATGAAGTGAGGGCACACTCGGATATCTGATTTAAAGGCTCTTCAAGGAATGTAGGCTGTCAGAATATTCCCAAACATGAATATATATCCAACAGTTAAATTCTATATTAGCAAACAAAACAGGCAATAGAAGGCTGAAAGCTTAGCTGTGTGGAATCTCTGGAAGCTGTGAAGACTAGCCATACTCACTCACTTTACCCTTAAGCCACCTGCAGCCCCCAAGTACCCCTGTGCCCTCTCAATCATGGAACTGATTACAAGGACCCCAGTGAACTGCACACAATCCCCGAGAGCACAACAACAATGTGTAGAGTTTCTTAGAGGCCTATAATTGAGGCATACAGCGAAACTGAAAATAGACAGCACCACCACAATCAGCGTCTGGCAGACCCCGCCAGAACTTCCATGGCGGAAGCAACAATAGAAAGAGAAGAGAGAAAAAAAATGAACAAAGTGTTAAATAAATAAAGGTGGGGTCTCCCCACATCGATATATGTATAAGTCAAGGCTTCGAATAGGGAGATACACATCAGGAGGTGCAAGTAACCCCTAGTATATATTGCCATCATACTGCACCTCCCCAGAGTCCCCCAGTATGGCAGAGAAAGAAGTCCAGGAGTCTGACCCAAAGAAAGGATGGGGGGGATGGGAGAGTCCCCGACCTATACAGGCCGCCCACGTCCCATAAGGTGTAGTAGGCTCTCCACCTATGGCCCCACTTGGAGTAGGATCAAACACCTCCAGAAGAGTCGTCAAACTCCGCTACAAGGAAGTGGCGGGTGAGGGTACAAACCCCAAAGGTTCAGTTCCCGGGTGTCCTTTGCAGGCAGACATCAAGTCTTGTATACCAGGGGGGGACACACGAGCCAAGGCAGAAGGTGTCCAGCATCCGAGCTGAATTTTTTGATCCACACAGAATTTCTTTACAGCTTTAAGTGACACACGGGCATGGGGGACTCCATCTTGGGTAAGTCATAGGCATGCTGGGTACTATAAAACAAAGTGCACATTATGCAAAAACAGCCAGGAACAAAGCGTGGAAAACTCCTTGTGCTTCTGCTTTGGAATAGTCCTGGAAGACTAGGATCTTATTGCTATTATGTCCCAAAGCCCGATTCTGGCAAGCAGCTTGTAGAACAGCCTCCTTATGTAAAAAGTTAAGGAATCGAGTGATGACCAGGCGAGCCTGGATGGTTGATCTTTTTGTGGCCCAATGTGGTACTCCCGCTCGATCACCATGGGGCTCAAGGCCTTGTCCAAAACTAAGGTGGTAGGTAGCCATGTCTCCAAGAAACTCTCAATTCCCAGTTTGTCACCGGCTCTGGAATCCCTAAAAAGTGCAATTTATTTCTCTGGGATGTTTTTTTTAGGTCATCCACCTTCGCAGCACAACATTCCAAGGCCTCCCATAGGGTAGTGACCTCCACTTCCTGCCACAGACTCAGTGCTCCCATACATGAGCTGTCACCTCCTCTAACTTGTTGTAAAGGTGCTCAGACTTCACCTCCAGGGCACCCACAACAGCCTCTTCTATCACATTGCCCGTAGAAAGCGCTGGGGAGCGATGGCCCAAAGGGTTTCCTGCTGCCATCTTGGACTCTCCCGGCTTTGGGTACTCCTGGTCTTTTTTCACCGCTTTGGATGCCACGAAATTGCAAGTCTTTCTCCCCAAAGGATGCGCAGCTCCTGCTCTATCAAGGAACCAATATCTACCCACAATGGGGGCCAAAATTGCTGAATTCTAACCAAGTAAGAGGAGAGGGCCTGGGAGCTCAGAGTAGGCACGACTTCCCCTTTCTCACACATCACTTGATACCCTGTTTTCTATCTTTTAACCTCTTCTCAGTCCACAATAGGATAATGCCTCGTATCCCATGACTTTGGTTTCCTCAGGAGTCTCTCATGAGGGACCTTGTCAAAGACTTCTCAAAATCCAGAAAGAGTATATCAACCGGTTCACCTTTATCTGCCTATTTACTCAACACCTTCAAAAAAAATATTACAGATTGGTGAGGCAAGATTTGCCTTGACTAAATCCATGTTGGCTTTACCCCATTAAACTTGACTATATATGTTCAATAACTTTATTCTTTATAATGGTTTCTGCCATTTTGCTCAGTACTGATGTCAGGCTCACTGTTTTGTAGTTTCCCTTATCTTCCCTGGACCCCTTTTTAAAAATTGACATTATATTAGACACTCTCCTATCTTCAAGTACTATTAATGATTTTAATGGTAATTTACAAATTACTAATAGCAGGTCTGAAATTTTTGTTTTAGTTCTTTCAGCACCCTGGGATGTATACCATCTGGTCCAGCGGATTTGCTACTCTTTAGTTTAACAAATTACTGTATTAGATCATCTCCAGGAACAAGCAGGAATGAGTCTTCACATATGGGTATCATCGGTACCGACGGAGCCTGCGCGGGAACGCTCCCCAGCGTCCAATAAGAAAGCTTTAGGGAGCATCCCACAGCTCCTGCGTGCTGCCTTCCCGCCTTTCCCAACCGCCTCTCTCCAGTTCTTCTTTTCCGCGGAGCCAGCAGGTCGTGTTCCTGTCACCGCAGAAGTTGTTCTTTATTTTTTCTTTATTCTTTTGTGTTGCGTCTGCCTTCTTCGACGTTGGACCGGTACCGCCGGTCTTTCTTTTCTTTCTTTCAAAAAAACCCAAAACGCTTTATTTCTACTGTGCATTTTCAGTTTTTTGGGCCCTAGGCCTACAATTTTTTTCCTCATGGAGAAGCCCGCTTCTGGGTTTAAAATATGCACAAAATGTGGCGGTACTTTTTCTGTCACCGACACTCATGACTGGTGTCTAAAGTGTTTGGGACCTGACCATTCCATCACGGATTGTATGTCCTGTACCATGATGTCTAAGAGAGGTCGGCAGAACCGAGCAGCCAAGCTCAGTACCCTGTTTCCCTCTGATGCAGCTTCAGTAGCATCAACATCTTCCAGGGCCTCCTCTTCCTCCCATGAATCTCAGGTAACCAAGCATAAATCTGGCCGGTCCTCGCAGGGTATATCTGCCTCTAAGCATCGAGATGCCTCCGGGCTTGCCCTCGAGGATTCCGCACCGGCAAAATTACCCCGGCGGGAAGCTCCGGCTTCCAAAGCATTATCTATGGGGTCACAGGTTGACATCGATGGCTCGGCCTCGACAGATCACCTGTAGCCGTGTTCTGGGGTACCGGTGGCTCCCACTGGTACCGACATCCAGACTCTGGTGGCGTCGATGGATCAGAAGATTCTGACCATGCAGCGCACCTTAACGGCTTTCATACAGGCTGCGACGCCTCCGGTACCGCAACAATCCCCGTTGCTGGTTCCGGTACCGGCATCGCTCCCGGTACCGGTACCGATTGCATCGACATCGGCTTCGGTGTCGACTGCAATGGTACCCTGTCCTATGATGCCCATAGGTACCGAACCGGTACCGATTACTCCCGATGTCAATCCCACTCGATACGGTTATCGGGCTTTACAGGAGCATCCAGACAGGCGATACTTCGATTCCTCTGAGGACTCTGATGAGTCTGAGGGTTCTGTAGAAGCATCGATACTTCTTCCTCAGGAGTCTTCTTCACCTAAACAAAGAATGTCTCCTCCAGAAGACTTGTCTTTTCAAGACTTTGTTAGGGAAGGGGCTAGGGGCCTCTCTATCACAGTGGCCCCTGAGACAGAACCCAGAGCCAAGGAGTTGGATATTTTACAATATCCTAAAGCTCCTAAGGAGGCAGCTACTTTTCCTGTTCATGAGATTCTTTATGATCTCATGTTGAGGATGTGAGAGACACCTCTCACCACCTCTCCTCATTCTCGCAGGTTAGACACCATGTATTGTGTCCCTCCTTGTCCTGGCTTCCACAAGACTCAGCTTCCTCACCACTCTATTGTGGTAGAGTCTGCCATGAAGAAGATAAAGAGTGCAAAAAGACACTCATCTAATCCTCCAGGGCGTGAATGCAGGACCCTGGATGCTTTTGGCCGAAGGGTTTTCCAAGCTGCTATGCTAGCTGCTAGGATCAATTCCTATAGTCTCTATATAGGAATGTTTCTAAAAGAAGTCACAGATCATCTGCAGACTTTAACCCCTTTCATTTTAGAGGATAAAAGAGAGGAGTTTCTCACTTGGCTCAAACATGCCCAAGATGTCTCCAAATTTTCCAACCGTGCAGCCTTTTGACTCTTTTGAGTGTGTAAGCAGAGCTTCGGCTATTGCCATAGGGGCACGCAGAATTGCTTGGCTACAAGCTTCTGATTTGGAGCTCTGGGTCCAAGATCAATTGGGAAATCTCCCTTGTACAGGTGAAAACCTTTTTGGTAAGGATTGGCAAGCAAAGGCCACTCAGATGGATGCTGAAAACTCTACTTTGGATCGACTTTCAAAGTCTACCTCTGCTCCTGTTAAGAAAAGATTGTTTAAAAAGACATCTTTTTCCAAAAAGGGAAGATACTATCCTGCTTATGGTCAGCAGGCATCTTCTGCAGGTCGTTTTGTTGCAAAGCGTCAGCAACCACCTAAACAGGCCAAGTCAAAGGCAGCTAGACCTTCCACGGCCCAGCAGCCTCAGCCTCTTCAGGGCCTTTAACTCGCTACTAGAGAACTTAGCCTTTCTAGCTCTGGAAGGACCAGAGCCCCTTACCATCCCAGGCAGTGTTCCCTCTAATTTTCTGTAGGCTGTGTGCGCATAAAATATCAGCTGTGTGCAGCTTTTGAAGGAAGGTTAAATTTTTGTGCGCCACATAACGACACTCGGAGTTATATACTTTAAAATTTGACTGCACGTCAGAATACAGTATGTACACCATATTGATTTTAATCAAATTAAATGAAAATAGATGATTACTAAATGAAGCGGAAATTTCTAGTAATTACAATCATAACTTTTAAATTTTAAGACATCTGTGTTGTTTTGTATCAGAATTAGAGCCGTAATTTTTGTGCGCTCTGTTGTAAAGTATGTGCGCTCGCTCGGCGAGGTGTGCGCGCGCGCACACGCGCACAGCTTAGAGGGAACAGTGATCCCAGGAAGGTTGACTTACTTGCTCCCAGATGGGAGCAAATCACACCTGGACGGGTACAAGCTTCATTTCTTAAGCCTTCCCCCCCACACCATGGTGAAACAGTTCAATTCTCCTACATCTCTCCTCAACCTTCTAGGTCAGGAGATTGCCATCCTTCTTGCCCAAGGGGCAATAGAAGAAGTACCTCTTCTTCAACAAGGCACAGGGTTCTATTCCCCTTATTTTCTTATTCCAAAGAAAACGGGGCTACAGACCCATCTTAGATCTCAGAGAATTGAACAAATTTCTATTCAAGGAGAAATTCAAGATGATTTCTCTCAGTGCTCTGCTTCCATACCTTCAGTCAGGACTGGCTTTGTTTCTCTAGATCTCAAGGATGCGTACACCCATGTCCCTCATCCATCCAACTCACAGAAGGTTCCTTCGGTTCCTTTTTCAAGGAAAGCACTACCAATACACAGGGTGCTTCCTTTTGGTCTGGCCTCTGCACCAAGGGTGTTCACGAAATGCATGGCAGTAGTAGCTGCATTTCTACGCACTCTAGGAATATTTGTCTTCCCATATCTGGACGACTGGCTCATTCGAGCTCCATCTCAAGCAGAGGCCAAGACTTGTCTAACCTGCACAATGCGTGTTCTTCAGTATTTGGGACTAGTATTAAACATCCCAAAATCCAGTCTCACCCCTACTCAGTCCCTCGGGTTTATAGGAGCTTGGTTGGATACCATAACTGCAAGGGCCTATCTTCCTCAGGCCCGTTGCCTACGCTTGGTGCAGTTAGCCTCCCATATACAGTTAAAGCCCCTTTTAACTGCTGGAGAAATGCTACAACTCTTAGGCCACATGGCATCCACTGTGCATGTGGTTCCATATGCTCACCTTCACATGAGGGCAGCTCAATGGACTTTGTCCACCCAATGGACTAAGGCATCAGGTTGCCTGTCAGACAAAATAGCAAACTCCAGTTGCCTTTTTTGCTCTCTCCAGTGGTGGAAGTCCTCTCAAAACCTGTTGCTGGGGTCCTCTTTTCAACAGTCACTTCCCCAAGCAACCCTTACAACAGATGCCTCTCCAATGGGTTGGGGAGCTCATCCGCAAGATCTCTCCACCCAGAGCATCTGGTCTCCACAGGAGACTTCACTACACATAAATCTCTTGGAACTCAGAGCAGTTTTCTTAGCTCTCAGAGTGTTCCACTCCCTGCTCAGCTACAGGACAGTGCTCTCCACACGGACAATCAAGTAGCCATGTTCTATGTAAACAAGCAGGGGGGGACTGGCTCTCTGTCGCTTTGCAACGAAGCTTTGCGACTGTGGGCCTTCGCCAGAGAGCATCAGATTCATCTTATGGCAGTATATCTTCCAGGCGTTCAAAACTCTTGGGCAGACAGACTCAGTCGAGTTCTGCTTCCACACGAATGGTCCCTCCACAGGGACCAGGTAGCCAGGATTTTTCAAATTTGGGGAACCCCGGACATAGACCTATTTGCAAGTCCGTGGAATGCCAAACTTCCCCGGTTCTGTTCCAGGATTCCGTGTCAGGGAGTTCAGGCCAAGGATGCCTTCCTCCTTCACTGGGGTCAAGACTTCCTTTATGCCTTTCCACCCATTCCCCAAACACTGTTCAAGCTTCAGAGAGACCAAGGTTCTATGATCCTCATAGCACCACATTGGCCACGCCAAGTGTGGTACCCTCTACTTCTGCATCTCTCTCAAGCTCCATCCCTGGAGTTGGGCTCTGCTCCAGATCTTCTCTCCCAGGAAGACGGAACGTTGTGGCACCCAAATCCCCAGTCTCTCCATCTCAGGGCTTGGTTGCTGAAGGCCTGGACCTTCAAGTTTTCCATCTCTCTCAGCAAGTCAGAGATATTATTCATGCTTCTAGAAAGCCTTCCACTAGACATTCCTATGCTTTCAAATGGAAAAGATTTACTATTTGGTGTTCAGAGAAGGGTCTTAACCCTCTTGCAATTCCTTTTAATTCTTTACTAGAGTATCTTCTGCATCTTTCCCATGCAGGCCTCAAAACGAATTCGGTAAGAGTCCATTTGAGTGCTATTGCAGCGTCCCTCAAGCCTCTCAATGGACAGCCTGTTTCCTCTCATCCTCTTATAGCAAAATTCATGAGAGGCCTTCTTTTAACTAAACCTCCCATTAGACCACCTCCAGTGGCATGGGACTTAAATCTGGTTCTTGGCCAGCTTATGAAGCCACCCTTTGAACCTTTAGCCACCACCTCCTTGAAATTCCTTTCTTGGAAGGTTATCTTTCTCATTGCAGTCACCTCAGCACGTCGCATCAGTGAGTTGCAAGCCTTGGTGGCTAATCCTCCTTATACAAGGTTCTATCATGATAAGGTAGTCCTCAGGACCAATCCACACTTTATGCCCAAAGTGGTCTCGCCTTTTCATCTGAACCAGGAGGTATACTTACCTGTCTTTTTTCCAGGACCTCATGCATCAAGTGCAGAGAGGAATCTTCATACTTTGGATTGTAAAAGAGCTCTCGCCTTTTACTTACAAAGAACACAGCAACATAGAAAGTCTTCTCAACTCTTTGTTGCTTTTGATCCTTCCCATTTAGGACTTCCAGTTTCTAAGAGAACACTGTCCAACTGGATTGCTCAGTATATTTCTTTCGCCTACCAAAGTAGGAACCTTTCTCTGGAAAGCCATGTCACAGCTCACAATGTGAGGGCCATGGCAGCCTCAATGGCTCACCTAAACTCTGTGTCCATCGACCAAATCTGTCGAGCGGCCACCTGGGCCTCGGTTCATACCTTCACAGCCCATTACTGTTTGGACAAGGACTCCCGCCGGGATGCCTCGTTTGGTCAGGCTGTTCTTAAACACCTGTTCCATTCCTAATCAACTCCTACCCACCTACCCTGGTTGGATGCCAGAGATCCATGGGTGGAGGTGGAGCCCTTTTCAAGGACACACAACTCTGGGGTCTCTCCCTGGCATCTGCAGCTAGGGAGTCCCCATATGTGAAGACTCATTCCTGCTTGTTCTTGGAGATAGCACAGTTACTTACCTGTAACAGGTGATCTCTGGGAACAGCAGGAATAAGTCTTCACAACCCACCCACCTCCCCTAGGAGTTGTATCTCTCTATCTATTTTTCCTTCCCTCTCTCTCTCTTTGTCTCAGCTTTAAAACTCGAACTGGAGAGAGGCGGTTGGGAAAGGCGGGAAGGCAGCACGCAGGCGCTGTGGGATGCTCCCAAAAGCTTTCTTATTGGACGCTGGGGAGCGTTCCCGTGCAGGCTCCGTCAGTACCGACAATACCCATATATGTGAAGACTTATTCCTGCTGTTCCCAGAGATCATCTGTTACAGATAAGTAACTGTGCTTTCCCAGTTTATGAATATTTCTTTCAATTCTTCCAATACATCACCTTTAAATACCATTTCTGGCATGAATAACTTCTCTATATCTTCTTCAATAAAGACCGAAGCAAAGAATTCATTCAGTTTCTCTGCTATGGCTTTGTCCTCTTTTAGTGTCCCTTATACCCCTCCATCATCTAATAGTCCACTGACTCTCACAGGTTTTTTGCTACAAATGTACTTGAAAAAGTTTGTAGTATGAGGTTTTGCTTTTACTGATCGATTGTTTACGCCATCAAAACATAGAAAGACTAGGGGACATGCAATGAAGCTACAGTGTAACCTGTTTAAGATTAATAAGAGAAAATATTTTTTCACTCAACACATAATCAAACTCTGGAATTCATTACCAGAGGATGTAGTAATGGCTGTTAGTGTAGCTGGGTTTAAAAAAGGTTTGGACTAGTTCCTGGAGGAAAGGTCCATAAACCATTATTAAAGGGGACCCGAGAAATCCACTGCTTGCCCCAATACAAGCATTATAGAACCTGTGTCCTTTGGGCAAATTGCTAGATACTTGTGACCTTGATTGGCCACTGTTGGAAACAGGATACTGGGCTTGATGGACCTTGGTCTGACTCAGTATGGCATGTCTTATGTGCTTATGTTCTTCTTTTCAAATTCTCTTTGCCTCCTTTGTCAATGCCTTACAACTAACTTGCCAATGCTTGTTATTTCCTGTTTTCATCATCTGACTCTTTTTTTCCATTTTCTGAAAGATGCTTTTTTAACCATAACAGCCTCTCTGACTTCACTTTTAAACCATGCCAGCAGTTGTTTGGCCTTCCTTCCACTTTTCTTAAAGCATGGTCTGGATTTCCAAGTTAATATTTTTAAACACCCAGGCCTGATGTAAACTCTTAACCTTTGCAGTTGCTCCTTTTAGTGTTTTCTTAATCATTTTCCTCATTTTATGATAGGCTCCTTTTTTAAATCAAATGGGTGGCCCAAGGGGGATGTGGGGCCATGTGCGAAGACTCATTGCAGAGCCTCATTTGCATAAGGGCTTCATTTGCATAAATATTTGCATAATGTTAACGTACTCTAACTTTTAGTAAACATGCCTCTTAAAGAGTGTCTGGATAAAGAACGATTACCAGATTTCTACATTACTATACTCCAGTGCCAACTGCCAGACACATTAGGAAGTACTATAAACACTGCCCATTTAGAACCCATAGCAAACCCGCTGTATCATAACAGCACTACCAGGACTCCCAAAGTACAAAACCCTACCTATCAAAAAGGCAACACTGCAAATATTAAACCAATACAGCTCGGAGAATACTGATACATCTTCTACTGGGGAAAGAGAACAAGTGGCACTGTCAAATAGACACTACATAAACAAAATACCTTAGCTCGGTTACACATGCAGAACATAGACCATCGCCAAACAAAGAACAAGGACTCACAATTTAGAAGTAGAAAGACAATAATTAAACTGGGAACCCCAAAGGCCAAGTTGGAACGTACAACAACACTGGAGAAATAAAACTACAAATTAGTTTCCTGTTGTACAAAACAAAAACGCAAAGACGTTAGCAATGCACATTTCCCAGAGCTGACATATTCCAGTTGTTAAATTCAAAATAAAGTATTTTTCTACCTTTTGTTGTTTGGGCAATTTAGTTTTCAGTTGCAATTGCTCCAGTCACTTCCTTCTGGTTTCTTCGTGTCTTCGGCTACTCTCCATTGTCTGCTGTCCATTTGTCCTTTCTTCTCTCTCTACATCTGCTTTAATATACTGATCTTTCCCCTTTTGCTCTTTTCTCCATTTCTTTCTTTATTTCTTTTTCATCCATCAAACTTCACCCTTCCATCCTCAATCCCCACTTACTCTCCAAATACCCAGCCAATCGTAGATTTTTCTTCTCTCCCACACAAAATATCTTTTCCCCTCTTCATCCTCATTCCCTTGCCCCATCACCTTCTAGTTCTCCCCCAACTTCAGCTCACTTCTAGTTCCAGCCCCACCCAGCATCCACTCCCTTCTGGTCCCATTCTCCCATCCCCATGCATCAGCTTATTTCCAGTCCTAGCACCCCCCATCAGCCCATTTCCAATCCTAGCCCCCATCAGCCCATTTCTAGTCCAAACTTCCCACCCCATCAGCCCATTTCTAGTCCAAGCTCCCCACCCCCCATCAGCCCATTTCCAGACCTAGCCCCCATCAGCCCATTTCGTCCAAACTTCCCACCCCATCAGCCCATTTCCAGTGCAAGGGCTCCCCATCGGCCATTTCCTGTCCTATCCTAGACCCCGCCCCCCTGAGGAGTCCCATGCCTATCTAAACTGCTTCAGAGGTGAGCCGGGAAAGCCTGCGTGAGGCCCCGGCTCACCTCTGCACAGCCACCAGTGTGAAAAGCGCCGTTTTCCCTAACTCCGGTGGCTGTGTTACTGTAAAGCATGCGAGTGCCGGGAAATGCCCTGTAACCTTTCCCAGCATTCAGCGCGCTTCACAGTAAATACAGCCACCAGCGTGAGGGAAAACAGCTCTTTTCACACTGGTCGCTGTGCAGAGGTGAGCCAGGGCCTCGCACGGCTTCCCCGGCTCACCTCTGAAGCCGTCCATTGTGCACGAATGAAGTTCGTGCGGGGCCTCCTGAAGCGTTGGGCTCTGTGCGAACAAGATTCTCGCACAGTGGATGGGCTGACCCTGATCCCAACACCTTTATCTCTCACACCAGATGCTGTGTTCCATTAAGGACTAGTTCTAAAATAGCTTCCCCTTGTGGTGTTTGTTTGTTTTTTGTTTTTTTAAATTAAGCATTTCAAACTATAACTTAAAACAGAAAATATTCATTAATCAAAGAGAAAAAAATAGCACCATATTAGGTAACAACATACACTTTTAAACCACAAGACGGGCCAAGAAAAAGAAATTTATGCAAAAACAAATTACATAAAAGACGGCAGGATGTCCCCTAACAGCCAGAGCTCATAAAACTAGGGAGACTCGGAAAGGGCCATTTCTTTCCCTTCCCATGAGACAGTAAAGTCCAAGGGCTGTTTTAGTTCAGCAAAGAATCACAAACAAGGAAATTTTGGTATGTAAGATGTGCCCAGGGTTTAGGGCCTTTGGATAAATGGCTAAGAATTCCCGGCGCCTAGCTTAAGTTGCCTTCGTGACATTTATTTATTTAGCAATGCTTAATTTTGGGGATGGCCCCTGAAAATTTATCACCAGGTCAAAGCGGTATACATTCAGGTGCGGTATATATTTCCTTTGTCCCCAAAGGGTTCACAATCTACATTTTGTACTTGAGGCAATGGAGGGTTAAGTGGCTTGCCCAAGGCCACAAAGAATGTCCTGTGGGACTAGAAACCCAAGTCCCTCTGGCCCAAGGTTGTTGTCTTCAAGTGGGATTTGAACCCCCAGCTCTCTGGTTTGAGGCAACTTGCTCCAACCACTAGGCCACTCCTCCCTCAGGGAAATTACAACTCACAGAACCCAAAGACTGCCCATTCATATGACAGAAGTAAAGACATAAAACCGTTCCTGTCCTGTTCAGAAGCAAAAGCCACTAGTAATGTGGATCAAGAGTCACCCGCTCCAGTGAGCTTTCCTTAAAACCAGTAGTCTGGTTGATTCTGCTGCTCTTTATTCAGTCCAGTGGCCCCTGTTACACTGGCTAGTGAAAGATGATAAGCGCGAGCGGTATGTGATAAATCTTCAGGGGCCATCTCCAAACTATTTTTTCGCCATCTCAACTAGACTAATCAGAGGAGTACATGGAGATTTCGGGAATCTCAAGTAGTTCTTGCGAGTCTAATTTTCCAAATACTCCAGCTTTCTCCACATCATAGTACTTTCCTTAATTCGAGCATCCCTTACTTCTCCCAGTCCTTATACTTGATGTTCCAACTGTTCGATCCTCTTGCTGTGGTGTTCAATTGCCATTTTATGGACACCCATGAACTCCACCATAGAATCAACTTTACCACCAAGCTTTTTCATATTTAACTTAAGGGTTGTATCAATAGCCTTAATTGAGTTCCATAGAACTTCTACTGTTATTGGAGTGCTTTTACCTCCACCTTCAGCAGTCAAGACCTCCTTTCCGAAGTGTTGTACTAGCGGTGATTTTCTCCACTCCAGCTTCATACCACATTCCCCGGGTTAGGACATTGCCAGTGGCAGTCCCATTGCCGTTTTTCGAGCAGCAAGCATTACCCCGCCTACATTCATAGAGCCCCGACCTCTGGCTGAACTACTTCCAGGCTGTGGAGGCGGCGCTTGCTCTTTGGGGCTGAGAGATCCCTTCTGTGCTCTGCTCTGGAGCTAAAATGCCAGAGTGGTTTGAAGCTCGGGGGCAGTCCCTACGTCCCCTCTCGAAATTTGCGCTCCGCTAACAAATTACTTCTATCAGTGCCTTTAACCTGCACCGCAAACTCCTGGCTGCACTCCTTTCACCTTGCTGCACCATATGCCTGGAACAGCCTACCTGCGTCCGTGCGCCAGGCATTCTACTTTGCCCTCTTCAAATCCAGGTTGAAGACCCACCTCTTCACCATTGCATTCAGATCCTGACTTCCATCCTCATCTTACCCTAACCCCCATCAATGTTTATGACCAAACTATAGTCCAAACTGTACCACACCGTACCTTGCGCAGAACTGACTAATGCTCTGTAATGTTCTAACTAGATTGTAAGCTCCGATGAGCATGACTCTGACGGGCAAGGACTGTCTCTTGTATGTTGGCTACCTCTTGTAGGTTAGCTGTGCAGCGCTGCGTGCGTGGCGCTTTATCAGTGCTGAATAGTAGTAGTAGTAGGGTGGACTTCAATCTGGTCCAGGGTAATCTGACTCTTTATCACCCAACCTTGTCAACCCTGACAAGACGGGTCGGGTTCTTGCCCTTTCTTTTCTGCTTCCACGGGCAAAACGGAAGAGCCAATCCAAGAGACAAAGTGGAGTTCACCACTAGCTGTCCCTGAATCTGCCATTTTGGTCCCCCTATATGTCGATTCCTGAGCCAGCTGCTCCATGAAGCAGTTACTTATTTCATCAAGAAACTTCATCTCCCTGATGTGACATTGATCCAGTTGATACTGGGGTAATTGAAATCATCCATTAATAGTGTGTTGTAAACTTTGTAGCTTCTCTAACTTCTGTTAGCATTTTGTCATCCATTTGTTCATTCTAGACAGGCAGACAGTGGTACACCTCCACTGCCATTTCTTTTCACACCAATTCAGGCAGTTTGAAAATTGCCCCAAAGTGAAAAAGAATTTCTATAGAAATGCACAGTTGTTATATAGTACTCATCTGATCTTAGAAGATGTTGCCTATGTTCTTTCGTTTAACCTGATGGTGAATCAACTATAAGTGTTTGTTTCCATGGTGGTATTGCTGTCTGATAAAATAGATCTAATTAATCTGTGAAAAAATATTTAGGTCTTAAAGAGACATGTAGTATAGGCAAATTATAATTTTTTTTATCAGGATTCAGGGCCCCTGGATATGCGAGGGATAAGTCAGGTCTTACCGGCACATGTAATGGAGGAAAGATTAATAAAACAACAACAAGAAATGGAAGATGATCAGCGCTGGCTTGAAAAAGAAGAGAGATTCCTGGTAAGAAAACTCTTGTACTACTTGAATGGAGCTAAGAGTTGCTGGTTATTATGATTTTTCAGCAAGTGTCCAGAGAGAGGTGTTGTCTTCATAGCAATACATCAAGATTCATGTTAAATATGCATGAGTAAATCTCAGTTGGGTAAACCTCATTCCCTTCATGTAATAATTCATCAAGTTTCATTGGCTAATCCCACCAAAATGTATTTTGACTGTACAGGCATACCTACTAAGCCCCACAACAGTAAAAGCGCATCCGGACTGCATTAATAGCATGGGGCTGCTTGCTACCTGCAGGATTTCTTTGACTTGGTAACCAGAGAACTGGAACCAGGGGCATGCACTCAAATGTGATCTACTGGAGTTTCAGCAAAGCCTTTGATACTGTTCCTTATAGGAGGCTTATGGATATACAGAGTAGCCTGGGGATGAGTCCCAAGGTGGTGAGATGTATCAGAAATTGGTTGACTGATAGATGATAGAGGGTAGTGGTAAATGGAATTCACTCAGCAGAAAGGAAGGTGTTAGTGGAGTGCCTTGGGGGTCGGTCCTGCGACCCCAGTAATACCATTCAATGTCTTCATGAGTGATATTGCCGAAAGGTTATGGTTGAAATGTGTTTATTAATACAAAAACCATTGCCCACAAGTAAACAGAGTCAGTGCTAAACATTAAAACTAGTACATACCACATGAGTCAACTAGTATGGGCAGTTCTGACAGGGCTGATGTCACATCCAAACATTTTAACATTATTTTTCCATTTTAAACCCCCCCCCTTCCCACCCAACCCCCCCCCCCCCCCAATCATCGTCACACTAGCACTATACCAATTTCAAAAGTCCAGGACATAGGCCCATTATCTTTCACATCCATCGTTCAGGGATGTTGGGAGGGCAAGAATATCCTGTGAAAGGGTTATCTTCCATGCAGACCAAAAAAGAAAAGAATTGAGGCCCCTTCCCTCTGCCCCTGTAACTGCCAACAGATATGCAACCAACTTGGCGGGCAAAGAGAGCCATCCCCATCCCCCACTAGCCCCCTACTCCCCTGTTCTCCACAAATGACCCTGGAGTACCTAGAAAAGCCCCCTACCTTGGCCACCAAGGCACACATGCACCACCAACGATTGGAAGGAAGGTAGGAATGTAAAGCACATGTAGCCTACAGTGTAAGAGCTGTCCTGTGCTATCACCTTGCAGAAGGGTTAAAAGGAAAGGTTTGCCTTTTTCTGGATGACAGATTTGCAATAGAGTGACACCTCATAAAAAATCTACAAAAATTAGAAGCATAGTCTAATACTTGGAGTTGAGATTTAATGGGAAGAAGTGCAGAATCATGCACTTGGGATGCAGAAATCCAAAGGAGCATTCTGCAGTAGGAGGCAAGAGGCCAGTGTGCACAGACCAGGAGAGGGATCTCAGGGTGATTTTCATCACCATGAGATCCTCAGGCACTATGTGACAAGATGGTGGCCAAAGCCAGAAGGAAGTAGGTTGCCTACAGAGGTATAACCAGCAGAAGGAAGGGAGGTATTAATGCATCTCTACAAGTCATTGTTGAGGCCCCACAGATATAAATGCACATATAGACACACACATACTGATATGCCCAGAGACATACATAGATGAGCATTCACACAGAAATGCACTGACACATGCAAACACATTCACTTGCATTTTAAACACACACACATACCAGACCACAAGGATAGACAAACACACACAAAACAGAAATACACACAACCAGACAAAACATAGACACACACATGCACACACAGAAGGGTTGGAAAGAGTTCCATGAGGTCTGCATGCATTCCCCACTTGTTTGTTTCTGCTTTCCACCAACAGCACTATTTTGCATGCAGACTTTGCACAAGGCATTCTTCATAACATAAGATGTACCATTAGGCTGAACTTGGATATTTTGGGAATTAGCATGAAGAGAGGAGACCCACAAAGTAGTGCTATACACTGATGATACCTTTTTATTCATGGAACACTTTTTCATTGTCCTTATAAGTGAATGTGGCACTTATAGCAGTATATGTGAATATAAACTAAATGAGACTAAACACATTTTATTTATTTATTTATTTATTTACATTCTCTTATATACCGCGCTATTCTGCATCAGTACGGTTTACATTGAACAAACTGAAATTATATTGAACAGGGCATTATAACTTGGAGATAACTTATTTTACAGGGAACATGGGCTATGGAGGGTTAAGTGGCTTGCCCAAGATCACAAGGAGCACCTGTGGGACTAGAAACCCCAGTCCTTCTGGCCCAAGGTTGCTGTCCTCTAGTGGGATTTGAACCCCCGACCTTCCAGCCTGAAGTACCTTGCCCCAACCACTAGGCCACTCCACTCCATTTTATTGCCTATTAATATCATGGGGGCCATGGAGGATGCTAAAAGACCCTATAATACTTTTCAGTGATTGACAACAGGTTTTAGATATATAGGTATGATAATTCTCCATGAACAAGCAGGAGATCAGTCCTCACATGTGGGTGACATCAGTACTGATGGAGCCCGCATGGAGCATTTCCCCAGCTTTCAAAAAAAGCCTTTGGGAATGCTACCACACATGCATGGTCCCCTTCCCGCCCAAGGGGTGCCATCTTGCTCAGTCGTCTTTTTTTTCCACGGAGCCGAATGGACGTAGGCCTCTACTTCCCCAGAAAAAGCGCCAGAAATATCACTCTTTCTCTGGTGCTGCATCAGTCTCCTTCCTGCCTCGAGACGGAACCTTCGGCACCGGCCTAGGCTCTCCTCTTTTTCTCAAGGTTTTTCCCTCGACCGGCCTTCATGCCATTTTTCGCCCGGAGGTCGTCAACCCTGGCCGGGTGTTCTCCCACCATGTCCCCTGGTGGGTTCAAGAAATGCAACTGCTACAGTCAGACTATCTCAGTCACTGACACTCATGACTGCTACATTCGCTGCCTGGGCCTGGACCACGACAGTTCCACCTGCGACTGGTGCCAGGCCATGACCCCTAAAATGAATAGGAGGCGATCTGAGTTGCAGGGGAAGCTCTTTCCAAGATCTGACTCTGCCCCAGCTTCCCCATCATTGAGCCCCAAAGCCAGCTCTTTGCAAGAGGTCCAGGCATCCTCGGAGTCCCGTAGCGGTGGCTCCTCCAGCGTAGCCCCAGACCCTCATAAAAAGAAGAAGAAGGCCTCAAAGGAGATGCCTCTGTTGAAACCTGGCAGAGTCCCTCACCAGGACTCGGGCGACCAAGCAGCGCCATCATAAAGTCTCGAGACAAGAGTCCTTGGCCAGTGGAAACTGCGCCAGGACCCTTGAGCCTATAGTCCTCCTCGAGGACACACTCTTGGGGTCCGCGCTGGGAGCTGCACAGCCAATGGGCCTCAAGTCCCGTTTGGCGGCCATGGAGCGGAGTGTCTCCTCCATCTTGGCCTTGCAGTGGACGGTGATGTCTGATCCCCTGGCATCATCTGCCTTGACTCCGGGTCCCCGGGTAAGTCCTCTGCGTCAATCGAGGTCTCAATCATGTTGCTTGGGTATCCGATCCTCCCCGGCAAGTTTCCGGGAGTTTGGCCCCAGGTCCTCCAGGGGGGGCCCGGTTCCTCAGAGCTGCCCGCAGGGCTGACTCCGCGATGCCCTCGGAGTCCGATTAGGAAACAGAGGATGAGGCCTCGCCGGAGACTTCCAGACACTGGGATGTCTCCTTCAAGCCATCTCCCTTGGAGCCTTGATGCCACTCCCCACCTGAAGACGTGTCCTTTCATGAATTTGTTTGTGACATGGCATGGGCTCTCTCGATCCAGTCTGAGTCGGAGGAGGGACCCACGCACTGAGGAGCTCGAGATCCTACAATGAGTCCTCTCCCAAGGAGCTCTCATGGTGCCAGTTCCACCCATCCTCGAGAGGCTGCTCCTCAGAATGTGGGAGTCCCCGGCCTCTGTGCCGGTAGTGAGTCGGCACCTGGATGCCATCTACCATGTCCGGAAGGGCCACTGGTTCCATAAGCCACAACTTCCCCACAGTTCGATGGTGGTAGAATCCTCCATGCAAAAACTCAAGTGTCAAAAGACCTACTTCTCAGTTCCCCCCCCCCCCCCCCGGCCGGGAAGCCCAGGCCCTCAACGCCATGGGTCGCAAGTGCTACCAGGGTGCCATGCTCGGGTGCCGAATACAGGCATACAAGTTGTATATAGGGATGTACCTTAAGGGCCTGATACAGGAGCTTGAGGGGTTCTTGGCAGGCCTCGCTAGGGAACCTCTGCAAAGGTTCCAGTCCGTAGTGACAGGCATCCGGGACTGTTCCAAATGCCTCTCCCGAGCCGCCTACGACAGGTTCAAGTATGCAGCCAGAGCAGAAGCTGCCTGCATCGGCGCCTGGTGCCAGGTATGATTACAGACCTCAGACCTGGAGCAGTGGGTACAGGAAAAGCTCTTGGATGTCCCACCGCAATGGTGAGAACCTCTTCGGGAAACCGATGTCAGATAAGGCTGCAGAAATGGAGGCCGAGGTAGTGACCCACCAAAGGCTGTCCAAAAAGACCTCAACCCTCCCCAGGAAAAAAATCCTCAGGGGGAGAAAGCTCTTTTTCCCGAGTTAAAAGGACTACCCCCAGACCGGCCACTACCAACCTTACTCAAGGCAGACTCACCAGGCCTCACAACCGAAAACCCACCATGGACACGGGCATGGGAAGCTTTTACTCCCTGGGCTTGGGCCTTCCCTCCCCCAGGAGTCCCAACTCAGCCCACAGGGGGTCGACTGGCCTCTTTTGCCCACAGATGGGTCAGCATCACCATAGACCAGTGGGTCCTGCAGGTGGTGAGGGAGGGGTACTTCCTCCATTTACAGCAAAACACTCCAGACTTCTTCCTAGGAGAGCCATCATAGCCTCTCCTCCACCAGGCCTTGCTCGCTACAGAACTCATAGGCTTGCTCAGGGACAGGGCGGTGGAACCTGTACCCCAAAACCTCTGAGGGCAGGGGTTCTACCCAAGATATTTCCTTGTCCCAAAAAGATCAGGGGGCCTCCGGCCCATTCTGGACTTATGCAACTTGAACAAGTTCCTGGTGAGGGAGAAGTTCAAGATGTTCTCCCTTGGAACACTGCTGCCCTACCTCCACCAGGGTGGCTGGCTGGCTCTGCTCCTTGGATCTCAAGGATGCTTACATCCACATCCTGATCCACCCCTCCCACAGGCATTACCTGAGATTTGTGGTGGAGGGGCAGCACTACCAGTATAGGGTACTACCATTTAGCCTCGCCTCCTGTTCAAGGGTCTTTACAAAATATCTGGCGGTCGTTGCCGCCAATGTGTGCCTCCAAGGGGCCCATGTCTTCCCTTACCTGGACAACTGGCTCATCAGAGGCAACACGCCCCTCAAGACCAGTCAGGCCACAAGGCTCACTATCCACACCTTGCAGCATTTGGGGTTCATCTTCAATTACCCCAAGTCCAGCCTCTCCCCGGTTCAAGACCTGGAATTCATAGGGGCCCAGCTGGACACTCTGCGGGTCAGGGCCTTTCTCCCTGTAGACAGAGCCCTCCGCCTCATGCAGCTGGCAAAGGAGGTGCAGGGCTGCAGGTTTGTGCCAGCTCGCCTGCTTCTCAGTCTGTTAGGCCACATGGTCTCAATGGTTCACGATATGCCTCTGGCTCATCTGCACATGCGGGCAGCCCAGTGGTCCCTCCATTCCCAGTGGACGCAAGCCACAGGCAGGCTGAGGGACTGGGTGAAGGTCACCCACCGGTTGGCGGCCTCCCTCTCCTGGTGGCAGTCCCAGCATCACCTCAGGGCAAGGATGCCCTTCCAGGCACCGACTTCTCAGATAGTCCTGACAATAGATGCCTCCCTTGTGGGCTGGGGAGCATACTGCGAGGGCCAGTGCACCCAGGGCACCTGGTCTTCAGAGGAATCTCTCCTGAAAATCAATCTTATCGAGCTCAGGGCCATCTTCCTGGCCTTTCAGGCCTTCTGCCACCTCCCAATCCTCATACAGACAGACAATCAGGTTGCCATGTTCTGTGTGAACAAGCAAGGGGGCATGGGCTTATATTCCCTCTGTCAAGAAGCAGTGGCCCTCCACTCCTTTGCGGTGCGCAACCATATGCTCCTGAAGGCGGTGTACTTACCAGGCCAGCACAACCACCTGGGCAAATAACCTCAGCAGGGTCCTTCGGCCACACGAGTGGCGCCTAAACCCCAGGATGACCCAAGGCTTTTCCACCTCTGGAGCAGACCCTGGCTGGACCTGTTCGCTTCCCCGGACAACTCACAGCTGCCAAAAGTTTGCTCTCCTCGGCCACACCACAGGAGGGTGGTGGTGGACGTGTGCCTAATCTCCTGGTCACAGGGCCTGCTTTATGCATTCCAGCCGACCCCTCTGATAGCCAAGTGCTTGTTCAAGATCCAGAGGGAGCACACTTCAGTAATGCAGATTGCTCCCAGGTGGCCCAGGCAGCCCTGGTTCTCCCTACTCCTCTCCTTGTCAGTGGCAACTCCAGTACCACTGGGCTGGGACCCGGACCTCCTGTCTCAGGAGATGGGTTCCTTGCTGCACCCCAACCTGGGGTCCCTAACGCTGACTGCTGAAGGGGTAGCACTGGCCCCTTTCAACCTCCCAGGTGAGGTCAAGGAAATCCTCCTGGCCTCCTGGAAGCCATCCACCAGAAAGACTTTATGCCTTCAAGTAGAGGAGATTCTCAGTCTGGTGTGCAGAAAGGAATGAGAATCCATTCTCCTGTCAGGTAAAGCTCGTGCTGCAGTACTTACTGCACCCCTCACACTCGGGCTTGAAGTCTAATTCGGTGAGGGTGCATCTCAGCGCCATAGCGGCTAACCATCACCCTATATAGGAGAAACCCCTCTCGGGCCAGCCTTTGGTCTCCGGGTTCCTCAGGGGCCTCCTGCTAGCCAAGCCCTCTCTCCGCCCTCTGGCAGTGGAATGGGACCTCAATGTGGTGCTCTCCCAGCTCACCAGGCTGCTGTTTGAGCCCTTGGCCACCTGCCACCTGAGATAACTTCCATGGAAGGTGGCTTTCTTGGTGGCTTTGATGTCCGCTCAAAGAGTAAGCGAGCTGCAGGCCCTTGTGGTGGACCCGCCCTATAACAGGTTCTATATGAACAAAGTGGTGCTTCGTACACACCACAAATTCCTCCCAAAGGTGGTGTCTGCTTTTCACCTCAGTCATAAGAATATAAGAACATAAGATATGCCATACTGGGTCAGACCAAGGTCCATAAGCCCAGTATCCTGTTTCCAACAGTGGCCAATTTAGGTCATATGTACCTAGCAGTATCCCCAAAAGACACAGGTTCCACAATGCTTGTATTGGGTCAAGCATTGATATCCTGGGTCCCTTTTAATAATGGTTTATGGACCTTTCCTCCAGGTACTTGTCCAAACCTTTTTAAAACCCAGCTACATTAACAGCCTTTACTACATCCTCCGGTAACAAATTCCAGAGTTTGATTACACGTTGAGTGAAAAAAAAAACCAGAAGCACTATTCACCATGAGAGATAACACATTCACCCCCATACCAATGAACAACATTCAAATAAACGTACGCCAAGAACTTAAATACCTAGGCGTCATTGACCAAAACCTCTTTCAAAACACAAATAGCTACAACCAAAGCAATATTCTACAAATCCAAGACTCTGCAATGCCTCCAGCACAACCTCGATTCATCAGATTTCCGCTCAGCCCTCCAAGCCCTAATCCTCTCTCATGCCGATTACCGTAACCCTATACTCCACGGTCTCCTGCAGGCCACCCTTCTCCCACTACAAACTACCCTCCACACTGCTGCATGCATCATACAAGAAGCATCCAAATACAAAAGAATCACCTCTATACTCAAACTCCTCCTTCTCCCCCACCTTCTTCCCACAGCCACATGCTGGCAGGGAGGAGGTCATCTTGCATACCCTGGATTGCAAGAGGGCCCTGTCCTTTTATCTACAGAGGACCGCGAACCATCGAAAAGCTCCTCGGCTTTTTATCTCTTATGACCCCAGCAGACTGAGGCTACCTGTGATCAAGCAAACCCTGTCCACTTGGGTGGCAGACTGCATTGCCCTGGCTTATGAACGGGCTGGTCTCTCTCTGGAGCACCGGATCACTGCATATTGCCTGAGGGCTATGGCCACATTGGTGGCCAACCTACCCGCAGTGCCGATGCAGGAAATCTGTAAAGCCTCCACATGGTCTTCAGTTGGTACATTCACAGCTCACTACCTCCTAGAAAGTGAGTCCTGCAGGGACACTGCCTTTGGCCAGGCAGTAATCAGAAGCATTCTTAGTGTATAGGCAACTCCTGCCCTCTGACCCTTCTATGTTCAGGCTATCAGAGTTATGGTGCTGCTGGACGCTGGGGTCTGCAGAGTCTCTTGGTAGGGACTCACCTCCTGCAACTCACGACCTTCCTTCGGTCACCGTTGATGCTGTTGTGATTCAGTCCCCGGCAGCCTGGAGCCAGGGAGTTCCATATGTGAGGACCGACTTCCCGCTTGTTCCTAGAGAAAGCGTAATTACTCACCTGTAACAGGTGTTCTCCAGGGACAGCAGGAATCAGTCCTCACAACCCTACCCCTCCTCCCCTTGCAGTTGCCTCCTTTACCTTCTTTTCTCTTTTGCCTAAGCTATGTCATATGACTGAGCAAGATTGCACCCTTGGGCGGGAAGGGGACCATGCATGCGTGGTAGCATTCCCAAAGGCTTTATTTGAAAACTGGGGAAATGCTCCGCGCGGGCTCTGTCGGTGCAGACGTCATCCATTTGTGAGGACTGATTCTTGCTGTCCCTAGAGAACATCTGTTACAGGTGAGTAACTACGCTTTATGGGAAAGTTGGATGGCATGTATGCCCTGCATTATCTCCCTGTGTTACAGAGGTGTAAAGAAGGCTTGCACTGGTGGTGGAACTTCTCTTCATCATTTCTTGCAAGGATCAACATGACTAAAATGAACCTAGCACCACAATTAGTTTTTCTTTTCATTATGCTGCCACCTGCTGAACTCTGGGGAGTTCTTCCTGGATGTTGAATAAACTTGTGATTTTTTTTTTTATCCAGAAAGAGAAAAAAGCATTGGGTTGCTTTTTTGATGCTAACTCAATCCTGGGAAGGGGGGTGGGGGTTCTCAGTACAAGACTTCCAGTAATACTTGTATGCTGTACAACTAAGAATAGGAAAAGCATGGGATAATAGTCACCCCAGCAAGCATTGGATAAATACGGAATCGGTGCTGGACTTAGGGACTGATCTTAGTGAACTTCTATTTATGGATTGAGATAAGGGACAAGCTGCCCTGAAGTCCACCCTTTAATACTATGGTCTGTGGTAAAACTTTTCACTGGGGTCATGTGAATTTAAGTATTATGATGAGTCATATAGAATAAATGTTTGGAATGCACTGATATGGTAGGAAACTAAAAAGTAGATACGAGAGTTTCCATGCTGTTTACTGTTAGGGATAAGCAGTGGTTTTCTCCAGATCTACCATTAATAATTCTTTATTAACTTTTCCTCCAGTTAGTTCTCCAAACCATTTTTAAATTCAAGCTATGCTAACTATATTTAACACATCTGGCAACTAGTTTGTGTCTAATTATATATTGAGTAAAAAAATGTTTTCTCCAGGACCAAGCAGGAAGTCAGTCCTCACATATGGGTGACGTCGGCGCCGACGGAGCCCTCGCGGAGCAATTTCCCCAGCTTTCAAAGAAAGCCTCTGGGAATTGCAGCGCGCATGTGCGGTCCCCTTCCCGCCCAAGGGTGCCATCTTGCTCAGTCTTCTTTTTTCCGCGGAGCCCTATAGACGCTGTTTGTGTTCGCCGCAGAAAAAGTTGATTTTATTTCTTATTCTTTTCTCAGTTCGATGCCGGATCCTTTTCCCGCCTGGACCCGCTACGCCGGTAACGGGTCCGTTCTTTATTTTTCGGTTTTTTGTCCTTCGTGACAAGCATTCGCGCCATTTTTTCTTTTTCACTGGCAGCCCTGTCTTTTGACCTCGCAGGGGCCCTTTTTCCCCCGATGGCTGCCAGCGGGTTTAAAAAGTGTGATCGGTGTAAGAAACTTATGTCTCTTACCGACACACACGACTGCTGCCTCCGCTGCCTCGGACCCGATCATGACCCGTTGATCTGTGGTCCGTGTGGCAAGATGTCCTCAAAAGCATTGAGGAGTCGGCAGCATCAAAGAGAACGAATCTTCTCTGACTCCGCGTCCGGCCGGGCCCAGACCTCGTCAGAGGCTTCGACGTCCCGGGACTCCGGTCCTGAGCATCGTCGGAGTTCCTCTGAGCGGGGGGTCTCCTGCCCGGGAACATCATAGGAAGAAGAAACCCGCGAGGGCGGCGTCGGTGGACGCTCCTGGTTCCTCGAGGGCCAGGTCGCATAGCCCCGATAGCCTTCCCGGGTCCTCGGAGTCGGAGAGGCCTTCGAAACATCCTCGTCTCGAAATGGAGTCGCCTGGACACGTGAGTACTGTAGTCCTCCTGGACTCACCTCCGAAGGAGCCGACGTCGGGCCCGACGCCGTCGGGGCCCGAGTTGGGGGCTGCTGGGTCTCCTGAGCTCGGACTCAAGTTGACGGCCTTGGAGAGCAGTTTTGCTGCCTTCATGGACCAGCAGCGGGCATTGATCGCTGGCCTCGCCAGTGCATCTGCCCCGGCCACCGGGACGTCGACGTCCAAGTCGACCCCGGAGACCGAGCCGATCCTCGAGTCCATGCGAGCTCGAGTCAATCCGCGGTCTCCCTCGACCTCCCGTTCGGGACCGAGGTCGTCGACGCCGACACCCTCGGCGTCAGGGCGGAGGGCATTGGTGCCCACCCGACCGGAGCCTCTCGATTCCTCCTCCGAGGGCTCAGCCTGGGAAACTGAGGACGAAGAGTCACCTGGTACTTGTCGGACTCGGTGTGTCCCATCGGACTCACCCGACTCCGAACCTCGGAGACGGTCCCCCCCGGAGGACACCCGGTTCTCGGACTTCGTGCGGGATATGGCCAAGGCCTTGGCATTCCCCGCGGATCCCGAGTAGGAGCCTCGAGCCGAAGAGCTCGATGCCCTCCAGTATGACTCTCCCCCAAAGGAGGCCTTTACTGTACCGGTTCCTCCGATGCTGGAACGACTTCTCTTCCGCATGTGGGAGAGCCCGGCGTCGGCGCCGGTGTTAAGCAAGCGGGTCGATTCCATTTATCGAGTCCGCAAGAGCCCCGGGTTCCAAAAGGCACAACTACCGCACCATTCCATGGTGGTGGAATCGGCCATGCATCGACTCAAGAGTCAGAAGATGCACTCCTCGGTGCCTTCCGGCCGGGAGGCCCGGAACCTGGATGCCCTCAGTAGGAAGTGCTTCCAGGGCTCTATGCTTGCTTGTCGAGTCCAGACTCCTTGGGAGTCTGCTCAGCAGATAAACGTCCTGGAGCTCAGAGCCATCCGCCTAACTCTGAGAGCCTTCTCCCACTTCACTTCTCGCCAGTCTGTGCTGGTCCAGACGGACAATCAAGTTGCAATGTTCTACGTGAATAAACGAGGCAGAACAGGCTTCTTCCTTCTCTGTCAGGAGGCACAAAAACTGTGCTCTTGGGCCGTCCACCACAGCATCCTCCTCAAAGCTGTCTATCTCCCAGGTCAGGAAAATTACCTGGCAGACAAGCTAAGCAGGATCCTCCAACCACATGAGTGGAGATTGGATCCATTGGTGGTTCAGCGGATCTTTCTCAAGTGGGGCCTCCCCACCATGGATCTGTTTGCCAGTCCTCTGAACCGGCAACTTCCCAGATTCTGCTCTCGACAACCGCATCCTCTCAGAGTAGCGGCGGATGCTTTTCTGATTCTATGGTCCACAGGCCTCTTGTATGCCTTTCCTCCCATGCCGCTGGTGTCTCGGACTCTCTTCAAAGTTCTCAGAGACAAAGCCTCGATGATCCTAGTGGCTCCCCGGTGGCCGAGACAACCTTGGTTCCTGCTTCTAATGCAGCTGGCGGTGGACACTCCTCTTTCTCTGGGGTTTCAACCCGATTTCCTGACACAGGATCAGGGGTCTCTCCTACACCCCAACCTCCAGTCCCTTCATCTGATGGCCTGGCTGCTGAAAGGGTAGTCCTTGCTCCCCTCCAGCTGCCTCGGGAGGTGGAAGAAGTTGTCTTGGCCTCGAGGAGGCCTTCCACCCGGAAGTCCTACGCTCTTAAGTGGCGTCGGTTCTCCATTTGGTGTGCTCAGCAGTCTGAGAATCCCTTCTCCTGCTTGGTGGCAGTGGTCTTGCAATATTTGCTTTACCTCTCCAATCTGGGCCTTAAGTCCAACTCTGTCAGAGTCCACCTCGGTGCTCTCTCTCTGCACATCACGCACAGGTGGATGGCAGGCCTCTTTCCAACCACCCTTTGGTGGCTCGTTTTCTCCGAGGCCTCCTTCTCCTTAAGCCTCCTTTGCGGCCTCCAGCCCCTGAATGGGATCTGAATGTGGTTTTGCAGCGGATTACCTGTCCGCCTTTTGAGCCTATGGCTACCTGCCCTCTTCGTTTTCTTTCCTGGAAAACTTTGTTTTTGGTAGCCCTTACTTCTGCTAGGCGCGTTAGTGAACTGCAGGCCCTAGTGTCTGATCCCCCTTACACTAGGTTCTACAGGAATAGGGTAGTCTGCGGACTCACCCTAAGTTTCTTCCGAAGGTGGTTTCTCCGTTTCATATCAACCAGGAGGTAGTTCTCCCCACCTTCTTTCCCAGGCCCCACTCCAGCCGAGCTGAGATGGTCCTGCATACCCTGGACTGTAGGAGGGCCTTATCCTTCTACCTTGACCGTACGCGAGAGCATAGGAGAGCTGTTCAGCTCTTCGTTTCTTTTGACCCCAATAAGTTGGGGCTGCCTGTCTCCAAGCGTACTTTGTCCATATGGGTTGCTGACTGTATCGCTTTGGCTTATGGGGCAGCCGGCCTCTCGTTGGAGGGTCGAGTCACGGCTCATCGTGTTAGGGCGAAGGCTGCGTCAGTGGCTCATTTCCGCTCTGTTCCGTTGGCAGACATCTTCAAGCCAGACTTTTGCGGCCCATTACTGCCTGGAGAGGGAGTCCCGCAGGGACAGTGCTTTTGGTCAGGCAGTCCTCCATAATCTCTTTGAGGTTTAGGCAACTCCTACCCTCCGTCCCTGGTGTTGGGCTACCGGTTGGGGGCGTTTTCAGAGAAGATTCCTTCCTTCTGTGCTACTGAGCTAGAGGGAGCTCATTTTTCCACTTGAGGTCTCCGGTAGCCTTAAGCTAGGGAGTCCCATATGTGAGGACTGACTTCCTGCTTGGTCCTGGAGAAAGAGTAGTTACTCACCTGTAACAGGTGTTCTCCAGGAGCAGCAGGAATCAGTCCTCACAACCCTCCCTCCTCCCCTTGGAGTTGCAGTCCTCTCATTTCGTGTTTGCTAATTTTTTGCTGTCTTTTAGCTATGTCATCAGACTGAGCAAGATGGCACCCTTGGGCGGGAAGGGGACCGCGCATGCGCGCTGCAATTCCCAAAGGCTTTCTTTGAAAGCTGGGGAAATTGCTCCACGAGGGCTTCGTTGGCGCCGACGTCACCCATATGTGAGGACTGATTTCTGCTGCTCCTGGAGAACACCTGTTACAGGTGAGTAACTACTCTTTCTCTTTTTTTTATATATATACTACTTTGTGGTGTGCCCCTTAGTTTTTGTACTTTTTGAAAGAGTAAATAATCTGTTTGGAGTTTACCCTTTCCACCTCACTCAAGATGTTTTAGATCTCCATAATATCTTCCCTCAGTCATCTCTTCTTCAAGCTGAAGGGCCCTAACCTGTTTAGCCATTCCTCATATGACAGTTATTCTATCCCCTTTATCATTTTGGTCACCCTTTTCTGTACTTTCACACCATAGAGCATGTCAGAACCTGCCCTGCATGGGAGCAGAGATGGAGAAGCTAGGCACAGGGCCAAAGAGTGAAGGTAGCAGGCAGGAGCAGGAACCAAGTGTGGTTCAGAAGCCAGGAGTCTCTAGCACGAAGCAGGGATAGAAGAAAGTGAGGACTTGGGAGTGAAAACTCCACTATGGAAATGAAGGGTGCTGTATTGTGACCGTAGGTGCAGGACCAGCCCATTGAAAACTGTTGAACTAACTTGTGTGTCTGACTGGCTCTCATAAGATATGGTCACTGATAAGATGCACCTCTTGGTAGCCCAATGGGTTCCTCTAGTTTTCTTTCTTCACCATCTCTAAGTATTATCTTTCCCATACTAGGCTCAGGCTATGTGTCCTCCATGGTCTCAGTCACAAGTCACTTGCCTCTGATACACAAGATCACATGTTTGACTCCCAGCTGACTTGACAATACCCTGCTTTTCCTGGGGCTTTAGGACTTGATTTCTCCAGATGAACCCTATGGAACCATGCTAGCAGGATCTTGGCCTAGATGTTGGTAGCTGGCTCCCAGCAGTGATCCTCTGGGCCATATCACGCCCGATCCACCAGATAATGCAGACGGCTCTGGAAGAATTTTAAATCAATGGTATTTTACACCACAAACTCTTGATGTTCCCTGATAGTTGCTGGTCTTGAAGGCAGGGGCTGCCGACCCAGAAAGGAATTGACAGGAATTCTGTTTAAAGGGCTTCTACAGGGCCACATGGATGGATCTGAAGATTTGCTCTGAGCTGCACTCAAAATGCCACTGGGTCTCATGAACTTCTGGTCGAGCTTACCACTTGGTTGATTATGCCTCAGATGTTTGGTGGAGATCCAGACCTTATCCCCAGCAGTGAATTAGGGCTTCTTTTGGCATCACTTGTCTGCATGCTTTTTCTGGTTTCTTTTGCCTTGTACAGTTCCTATTACACTTGTGCTTACTGTTTACTCAGGGTTTTGACCCAGTCTGCTCCTGCTGACTGTCTTGAATCTCTGATTTGACCAAAATGAAAACTATGGTAAATGCCATTACTAAAAAGAAAGAAAGAAATGGCAAAGACTTGATTGACAAATGTTTGAGTCGTTATATACAAATTCTGTCATAGGAACTGTTGTGATTAAGCTCCATTGAGTTTGTGTTGACTCATGGCAAACCTCTGGTTAGTTGACCTAAACTGTATTCGGTCATCATTTAGGTGGCTCATTGTTGATAGAGTGGCACCCATAGCTGCTGCTGTTGTATCGATCCATCTCATTGCTGGCCTTCCTCTTTTGTGTTGACCTTCTACCTTGCCAAGTATTATGTCTTTCTTTCTCTATCTCTCTCTTGCATGATGTGTCCAAAGTATGAAAGTCAAAGTCTTGTCATCTAGCTTCTAAGGAAAACATAGGTTTGATTTCCTCTGGTATTGAGTGGAGGAGTGGCCTAGTGGTTGGGGCAAGGTACTTCAGGCCGGAAGGTCAGGGGTTCAAATCCCACTAGAGGACAGCAACCTTGGGCCGGAAGGACTGGGGTTTCTAGTCCCACAGGTGCTCCTTGTGGTCTTGGGCAAGCCACTTAACCCTCCATAGCCCATGTTCCCTGTAAAATAGTTATCTCCAAGTTATAATGCCCTGTTCAATGTAATTTCAGTTTGTTCAATGTAAACCGCACTGATGCAGAATAGCGCGGTATATAAGAGAATGTAATAAATAAATAAAGTGACTGTTTTGTTCTTTGGGCAGTCCATGATATACCCAGTATTCGTTGCCAGCACCATAATTCAAAGGGATCAATTTTCTTCCTGTCTATCTTTTTCACCGTCCAACTTTCACATCTATATGATGATATTGAAAATACCATGGCTTGGACAAGTCGAATCTTTGTATGGAGAGAGACATCTCTGCTCTTGAGAATCTTATCTAGGTCCTTCATAGCCATTCTGCCAAGAGAAATGCATCGTCTGATTTCTTGACTGCTTGTTGCTTCTTTATTGATAGTTGATCTAAGTAGGTTAAAGGTGTCCACTAATTCAATTTCCTCTCCATCAACAATGAACTTATTGATTTTTGCCAATTGTCAGGATCTTTGTCTTTTCATTAAGGTGCAGGCCATTTTAAGACTATGTTCCTTGATCTTGAGAAGCAAATGTTTCAATCATCTTCACTTTTAGCCAGTAATGTGATATAATCAGCATAGCGAAGGCTGTTAATGAATCTCCCACCAATCTTCATACCTCCGTTGTCTTCATACAGTCCTGCTTCTCTGATGATTTGTTCTGCATATAAATTAAAGAAGTAGGGAGAAAGAATGCAACCTTTTTGCACACCTTTGCTGATTTTAAACCATTCTGTTTCTCCTAGTTCTGTTCGAACTGTTGCTTATTGATCGATGTAAAGGTTGTGCAAGAGAACTATCAGGTGTTCTGGTATGCCCATGCTTTTTAATGTGGCCCACTGTTTCTCATGGTTTACACAGTCAAAAGCTTTGCTGAGTCAATAAAACGTAATCTCCAGGAACAAGCAGGAATGTGGTCTTCACATATGGGTATCGTTGGTACTGACGGAGCCTGCATGGAAACGCTCCCCAGCGTCCAGTAGGAAAGCTTTTGGGAGCATCCCACAGCACCTGCGTGCTGCCTTCCCACCTTTCCCAACTATCCCTGTCCACTTCTTCGTTTTTCGCGGAGCCGACAGGTCGCACATCCTGTCACCGCAGAAAAATTCCCTTCTTATACTTTTTTTTTTGTGGTCGCGTCTGCCCTCCCTCGATGCTATACCGGTACTGCCGGTTCTTCTTTTCTTTTTTCCAAAAAAAAACAAAAAACCTTTGTTTCTGGAGTCTTTTTCCAGTAATTTTCTTCTCGGGTGCCACGCACCATTTTGGGCACTAGGCCCAACTTTTTCCCTCAGAATGAAAAAACCCACTTTGGGTTTTAAAAAATGTTCTAAGTGTGATGGTACCATCTCCATCACTGACACCCATGAGTGGTGCCTCAAATGTTTAGGTCCTGACCACTCTATTTCAGAGTGTGTTGCCTGTGGGATGATGTCAAAAAGGGGCCAGCAAAACCGAGCTGCTTAGCTTAGCACCCTTTTTCCCTCCGATGCAGCCTCCATGGCATCGACGTCCTCCAGGGCTTCATCTTCCTCCCATGGATCTCAAGTAACTAAACATAAATCTAGCCAGTCCTCAAAGGGTAGATCTCCTTCTAAACATCGAGATGCCTCTGGCGTTGCCCTTGAGGGACTTTCACCAGCAAAATTGTCCCAGCGGGAGGCTTCGGCTTCCAAACCACTAACGGGGCTCCAGGATGTTCTCGAGGCTTCAACCTCGGCAGAACTACTGGTGCCATGCTCTGGGGTTCCGGCCACTTTATCAGGCAACGATACCCAAGCATCGGCAGCGTCGATAGACCAGAGATTCTTGGCTATTGAACACAGTCTGGTGGCTCTTCTCATGCCCTCGATGCCCCTGAAACCACTTCAGACAATTCAACCGGTGCCGGCACCGACTCTGACTCCGGTACCGGCACCGGCACCGACTGCATCAACATCGGCAGGTATTCTACCGGGATCGGACCACTCCGATGCCAACTTCGATCTGTACCAGTACCGTGCCTTGCACGATCACCCGGATTGGAGATACTTCGAATCCTCGGATGAGCCTGAAGACTCTGAAAGCTCTGCCGATACCAGAGTACTTCTTCCCGAGGATTCCTCTTCTCCTCACCGTAGGATGTCTCCACAAGAGGATATGTCCTTTCAGGATTTTATCCGAGATGTGGCCCGGGGTCTTTCCATCACAGTGGCTCCTGAAAAAGAGCCTAGGGCAAAGGAATTAGAAATCCTACAATACCCTAAAGCTCCCAAGGAGGCAGCTACCTTACCTATTCATGAGATCTTGCATGATCTTATGTTAAGGATGTGGGAAACACCTCTGACCACATCTCCTCATTCTCGAAGACTCGACACCATGTATTGAGTTTCTCCTTGTCCTGGGTTTCTGAAGACTCAATTACCACACCATTCCATGGTGGTGGAATCAGCCATGAGACGGATAAAGAGTGCAAAAAGGCATGCATCTAATCCTCCAGGAGGTGAGTGTAGGACTCTTGACGCCTTTGGACGTCGATCCTTCCAGGCTTCCATGCTCTCTGCTAGGATCAGTTCCTATATCTTGTATATGAGAATGTTCCTTAAGGAAGTCACAGGAGACTTAGAGCTTATGAGCTCTCTCCTTCCTGATGATAAAGGGCAAGATTATCTTGCTCTTGTTAAACATGCTCATGATGTTTCCAAGTTTGTGAATCGTGCAGCCTTTGACTGCTTTGAATGCCTAAGCAGAACCTCTGCTATTGCCATAGGTGCACATAGGATTGCCTGGCTCCAGGCATCTGACTTGGAAATCTGGGTACAGGACAAACTGGGGAATATACCTTGCACAGGAGAGAATCTCTTTGGCAAGAGTTGGCAGGAAAAAGCTAATGAGATTGATGCTGACAATATCACTTTGGATAGATTGTCCAAATCTACAGCTGATCCTGCGAGGAAAAGATCCTCTAAGAAAAAACATGCTTGAGCAAGAAGAAAACGTTTTATCCCGCCTATACCCAGCTGGGACATCGTTCAGGTCGGTCTGCCCAAAAGGGACAGCAGCAACAACCTAGGCAACAAAGGAAGCCAAAAGCAGCTAAGCCTCAACCGGCTCAGCAGACTCAGCCTCCACAGGGGCTTTGATTCCTGTCTAGAGAACTTTGCCTTCCTGGCCCTAAACGGCCCGGAACCCTCCACCATTCCAGGAAGGTTATGTCATTTTGCCCCCAGATGGTATCAGATAACAGCAGAAAATTGGACTCTGTCTATTGTAAGAGAGGGGTACAAGCTTCATTTCCTCAGCATGGCCCTCCTACAATAGTAAGACAGTTCAATTCTCAGATCTCTCAACGACTGGTTAGGTCAAGAAGTCACTATGCTCCTTGCTCAAGGGGCAATAGAAGAGTTGCCCATTCCCCAATGGGGTACAGGGTTATCTCCAGGAACAAGCAGGAATGAGTCTTCACATATGGGTATTGTCGGTACCGACGAAGCCCGCGCGGGAACATTCCCCAGCGTCCAGTAGGAACGCTTTTGGGAACGTGCATCCATGCATGCGCGCTGCCTTCCCGCCTATCTACCTCCCTCTCTTCAATTCTTCGTTTTCCGCGGAGCCGACAGGACGTGAACCCTGTCACCGCAGAAAATTCTACTTTTATTTCTTATTTTTTGTGGTCGCGCCTGCCTTCGTTCGACGCCCACCGGTACCACCGGTGCTTTTTCTTTCTTTCTTTCTTTAAAAAAAAAAACACAGAACTTGTGCTTTTTCAGTCAGGGGTTTTCCCCTGCTTACTGCTTGGCGCCATTTTGGCCACTAGGCCTCTTCTTTCAGCATGGAGAAACCAACTACTGGTTTCAAAAAATGTTCGAAGTGTGCCAGCACAATTTCTGTCACAGACATCCAGGACTGGTGTCTTAAATGTTTAGGTCCTGACCATTGCCCAGCGGAGTGTCTCTCCTGCAGGAAGCTGACTAAAAGAAGTCTTCAGAATCGAGCAAATCAACTTGGTGCCCTGTTTGCATCGGACACAATGTCAGTAGCATCAGTGTCGTCCAGGGCCTCTACTTCTTCCCAGGGATCTCAGGTAACTAAACATAGGTCTAAATCAAGCCGGTCCTCGAGAGGTAGATCTTCCTCTGAGTATCGAGATGCTTCTGGCGTTGCCCTCGAGGATCCTGCACCAGTAAAACAGCCCCGGCGGGAGTCTTCGGGCTCCAAAGCACTATCGGGGCTCCAGGATGTTCTCGAGACTTCGGTCTCAATGGACGTTCCTGTTCCATGCTCAGGGGTTGTGGCCGCTTCTGTCGGTACCGACACCCCGGCATCGGAAATGGTAATGGATAAAAGACTCCTTGCTATTGAACGTAGTCTAGCGAATCTTTTGGCTACTTCGGTACCGCTAAAGTCACTGCAGACCGTTCCACAGGCACCGGTATCGCTGTCGGTACCGGTGCCGGTACCCTCGGTACCTGCTTCGGCAGGCTTACTTCCCCCGATGCCGAGTTTGGAATCACTCTCAAGCATGGGGGATCAAGTACCGACTCGCTTCGGTACCGACATCGAACGCTACCGAAGACAACTTTTGAAGGAGAACCCGGTGCTTCCTCCCTTTGAGTCTTCTGATTCCGATGACTCAGATGACTCCACTGGTACCAGAGCTGAACTTTTACAAGATTCAACTCTTTCTCCTCAACGTAGGATGTCTCCTCCTGAGGACATGTCTTTTCACGATTTTGTGCGTGATATGGCAAGGGCTCTTGCCATTACAGTGATTCCTGAAAAGGAGCCTAGGGCAGAAGAATTAAGAATTCTACAATACCCATTGGCTCCAAAGGAAGCAGCTATGCTACCTATACATCAGATCTTGCATGATCTAATGTTAAGGATGTGGGAAACTCCTTTATCAGTAACCCCACATTCTAAACGCCTTGACACTATGTATAGAGTGCCACCTTGTCCAGGTTTTCAAAAGACTCAACTACCACACCACTCTATGGTGGTAGAGTCTGCCATGAGATGCATTAAGAGTACAAAGAGACACTCTTCTAATCCACCAGGTCGTGAATCTAGAACACTGTATGCTTTTGGGCGTAGATGTTTTCAGGCCTCCATGCTTTCAGCAAGGATTAGTTCCTATATTTTATACATGGGAATGTTTCTTGAGGAGGTTACAAAAAACTTAGAGCTTTTGAACCCCTTCCTTCAAGATGATAAAAGAGCAGACCATTTATCACTAGTCAAACATGCTCAGAATGTCTCTAAATTCATGAATTGTGCTACCTTTGACTGTTTTGAATGCATTAGCAGGACTTCTGCTATAGCTATAGGAGCATGACGAATTGCCTGGCTCCAAGCTTCTGACTTGGAGGAATGGGTGCAGGAAAAGCTGGGAAATATTCCTTGCACTGGAGAAAATCTTTTTGGCAAGGATTGGCAATCTAAGGCTAATCAGTTGGACACTGATAATGCCACTTTGAATAGATTGTCAAAGATTTCTACTAACCCAGCTAAGAAAAAGACCTTTAAGAAAACTTTTTTCTCTAAGAAGAAAAGGTTCTATTCATCTTCCACCCAACAGGCATATGTTCCCCAAAAAGGGCAACAACAGACAAGACAAAGAAAACCCAAACCCCAACCGGCTCAGCAAACTCAGCCTCCTTAGGGTTTTTGACTTTTGTCCAGAGAACATACTCACTCTTCCTGTGTTAGGCCCAGGACCTCTAAACATTCCGGGCCGTATTTGCACTTTGCCAACAGATGGCAACAAATCACATCAGCGGCCTGGACTTTGTCCATAGTGAGTCTGGGGTACAAGCTTCGTTCTCCAGGACCAAGCAGGAAGTCACATATGGGTGAGGTCGATGGAGCCCTTGTGGAGCATTTCCCAAGCTTTCCATGAAAGCCTTTGGGAATGCAGGCATGCATGCGCGGTTCCCTTCCCGCCTAAAGGTGCCATCTTGCTTCAGTCTCTCTTTTTCCGTGAAGCCCACCGGACGTGTGTCCTAGTCATCCCAGAAAATAGTTATATTTTTTGGCGATCCTTCGCTATTTTTTGCTTCGGTTCGACGCCGGTTCCCCTCCCGCCAGGTTCAGTACACCGGTATCAAACCCAATCTTCTTTTTTCGGTTTTTGCCCTTCATGGCTGGCGTTCACGCCCTTTTTTTCTTTTTCCCTGGAAGGCCGGTCCTTTGACCTTGCGGGGACTCTTTTTTCCCCGATGGCTTCCAGTGGCTTTAAAAAGTGTGATTGGTGCAAGAAGCTGATGTCTCTCACCGACACACACAACTGCTGCCTTCGGTGCCTCGGTCCTGACCACGATCCTAAGACGTGTGGACCATGTGGGAAAATGTCTTCCAAGGCACTGCGAAGTCGTCAGCACCAAAAGGAGAGGCTTTTTTCTGACTCGGCCTCTGGCCGGGCCTGGACCTCTTCTGAGGCCTCGACATCTCGGGAATCGGATCCCGAGCACCGTCGGGGCTCCTCGGACAGGGGGTCCCCCGACCGGGAATGAAAGAGGAAGAGGAGGCTCGCGAGGGCATCGTCGGAAGAGGTCCCTGGCTCCTCGAGGGCTAGGTCTCAGACCGTCGCCCCGGGCCCGTGGAACAGGAGAAGCCTTCCAAAGTTCCTTGAGTGGAGCTGGAGTCTGCTGAACACGTAAGTCCTGTAGTCCTCATGGACTCTCCTCCCAGAGAACTGACGTCGGGCCCGGCACCACCAGGGCCCGAGTCGGGGGCTGCTGAGTCTCCTGAGCTGGGTCTCAGGCTGACAGCCTTGGAGTGCAGACTGTCTGCCTTCATGGAACAGCACTGATGGCCAGCACGGTCTGGCGCATCTGCCCCGACCAACCGGGACATCGACATCGAAGTCGACCCATGAAGGCTCGAGGTCGACCTCTGTCGCGGTCTCCCTCGACCTCCCGTTCGGGACCGAGGGCGTCGATGCCGGTGCCTTTGGCATCGGGGCGGGTGCTCACAGGCCCCGCACGGTCGGACCCCAATTCCTCATTGGACGAGTCCGCCTGGGAGATGGAGGACGAGGAGTCCCCCGACACCTTCAGGACTCGGTGCGTCCCATTGGACTCACGGCAGTCTGAACCCCGGAGTAGATCCCCTCCGGAGGATAGCCGGTTCTCGGAGTTCGTCCGGGATATGGCCACTGCGTTGGCTATCCCTGTGGACCCCGAGGAGGAGCCTCGAGCCGAGGAGCTCGACACCCTGCAGTACGACTCTCCTCCGAAGGAGGCCTTTACTGGTCCGGTTCCTCAGATGCTGGAACGGCTCCTCTTCCGGATGTGGGAGGCACCGGCCTCGGCGCCGGTTCTAAGCAAGCGGGTCGATTCGATCTATCGACTCTGGAAGAGTCCTGGCTTTCAAAAGGCGCAGCTACTACACCATTCCATGGTGGTGGAATCGACCATGCATCGCCTGAAAAGTCAGAAGATGCACTCCGCGGTGCCCCCTGGCAGGGAGGCCCGAAACCTCAATGGTTTTGGTAGAAAGTGCTTCCAGGGCTCGATGCTTGCTTGCCGTGTCCAGTCTTACCAGCTGTACATGGGCATGTACTTGCGAGACCTGGCCAAGGAGCTGGCCGGGTTCTCTGCTGGTCTCTCCGGGGAACCCTTGCAGAGGTTCAAGTCCTTGTCCTCGGGGATCCGGGAATGCTCCAAGTTTATGTCCCGCGCTGCCTACGATGGCTTCGAGGCTTCGGCCCGAGTTGCGGCAGCCGGCATCGCGGCTCGACGCCAGGCATGGCTGCAGTCATCGGACCTCGAGCCATGGGTTCAAGACAAGTTGGTCGATGTCCCTTGCCGAGGTGAGAACCTTTTTGGCAAGCCCATGACCGAGAAGGCCGCACAGCTCGAGACCAAGCACCTCACGAGGACAAGGCTGTCTAGAAAGACTTCTGCCCCTTCTCACAAGAAGAAGGGCTCGGGTAAAAAGCCCTTTTACCCGAGGAAGGGCACTGCCTACAAACAGTACCCACAGTACCAGGCTGCCCAAACTGCCCCTCAGGGTCAGCAAGCCAAGGGGCAGGGTAATGGGCCCCGTAGGCAGAGGACCCCCAAGCCTCCGGCCCCTGCCTCCCACTCAGCAGGGTGGGGGTTTTTGACTCCTTAGGCATAGCCTCTCCGTCCCTGCTCTCCCAACCCTGCACAGGAGGTCGCCTCGCCCTGTTTGCCCACCAGTGGCCACTCATCACTGGAGACAGTTGGGTGTTAAGCATGGTCCACAAGGGCTATGCACTACACTTCCAACAACTGCCTCCTCCATACTTCCCCGGGGAGCCTCCAAGGCCTCCCCTGCACACAGATCTTCTCCTTCAAGAGCTCCAAGGTCTGTTGGTGGACAGGGCGGTGGAGCCTGTGCCTCCCCACTTGCAAGGTCAAGGGTTCTACTCCAGGTACTTCCTGGTACCCAAAAGAACCGGTGGCCTTCGACCTATTCTAGATCTCAGAAACCTCAACAAGTTCCTGGAGAAGGAAAAGTTCAAGATACTTACTCTTGGAACACTTCTGCCCTACCTACAGCAGGGAGATTGGCTATGCTCATTAGATCTAGAGGATGTGTATACTCACATCCTCATTCATCCAGACCACAGAAAGTACCTCAGGTTCATTGTGGGAGGAAACCATTATCAGTACCTTTTGGCCTCACCTCTGCTCTCAGGGTCTTTACCAAGTGCCTGGCAGTGGTGGTGACCTACCTGCGAAATCGGGGAGTCTGTCTTCCCATATCTGGACGACTGGCTCATAAGAGGTCAGACGTGCCAGGAGGCCCGACAGGCTACTCTCAGAACTATTGCTCTTCTTCAAAGCTCGGGGTTGGTCATAAACTTCGCAAAGTCTACTTTGCTCCCCTCCCAGAACTTGGAGTTCATAGGGGCGAGGTTGGACTCTCTGCTGGCAAAGGCATTCTTGCCAGAAGACAGAGCCCAGAGGCTGATAAACTTAGCAAACCAGTTTCTCAGCAGGTCATTGGTCTCCGCCAGACTCTGCCTGAGGCTCCTTGGTCACATGGCTTCGACAGTGCATGTGACCCCCAATGCCAGGCTACATATGAGGCCTGCACAGTGGTGCCTTCGGATTCAATGGTCACAGGCCACAGGCAACCTCAGAGACAGGATAAGGATGTCCAGACCATTTCTGAACTCCCTCAGCTGGTGGCTGCACCCACCCAATCTACTACAAGGGGTACCTTTTCAGATTCCTGGGTTCACAGTGGTGTTGACCACGGATGCCTCCCTGCAGGGCTGGGGAGCTCATTGTCTAGGCAAGTGCACCCAGGGTCTGTGGTCTCCCTGGGAAGCCTCACAGCAAATCAATCTCCTGGAACTCAGGGCTATTCGGTTAGCCCTGAAGACTTTTTCTCAAACCCTGGCTCATCAGTCTGTCCTAGTTCAAACAGACAACCAGGTAGCCATGTTTTATGTGAACAAGCAGGGCGGAACTGGGTCCAGGCTCCTTTGTCAGGAGGCACAGGACCTTTGCTTGTTTGCTCTCAGGCACAACATGCTCCTCAAGGCAGTGTATCTGCCTGGCCAGGAGAAACTACCTGGCAGACAGGTTGAGCAGGATTCTGCAATCCCACGAGTGGCAGCTCCATCCTTTGGTAGTTCAGAAGATTTTCCTGAAATGGGGACTTCCATCCATAGACCTGTTTGCCAGTCCTCTGAATAAACAGCTGCCAAAGTTCTGCTCCAGTATCATGTAATAAATGTTATCGCTCCACTTTTCACCAAAAGAGGTTTATCGAATTGGCAACCAGGTCTCAGACTAGAAAGGAGCTTAATGATAAGTTTGAGATAAAATCTTAAACTCTATGCTCACTTGTTGCATCAATGACCTGTTACGTTGCCTTTTGCTTATAGCTTTTTATGCTTTTTCTGTCAGCTACTTAGTTGGATATATTCAGGGTTTGCCTTCCAGCATGTTGTCTGAATAGCTTTTAATGCACTAGAGCTACTTGGCCTGTACCAGATTCGCCCACTATCAACATACTTCAAATTCAATACAATGGTGCTGTGGTACTTAGCTGGTGTGGCTGTCTTTCCCTAACGCCAACCTGTGCGCCGTTACGTTTCACTAGCGTGTTTTGTCAAGGGGTCATACTTTATTTATTTATTTATTTTTCTTATATACCGCGCTCTTTAATCAGTGCGGTTTACATATGAACAAATATAAACACAATGGTACAAAACAGCATTGGTTTTTTTACAGAGAACAGGGTACATAAACTAGGTGGTAAAACAAGGGTAACTATCTAACAGATAACTATATACATGGCAACAATATACATGGTTATTTTGGTTAATTAGATGGGGAGGCGGATAAGATAACTATAATACGGTGGAAGAAGTTAATTAAAGTACATAATAAATATGAAAATTATTGTGAGAATAAAATATGGCATAGTATAGTGGGCAGGTAATAATCATCATAATTACCCATTCTCTACCGGGGTCAAGTATGATGGATCTGCATGAGGGCTATTGTCAATTAGAGTAGCTTCGGGGTAGTATGTTAGGAACAAATAGTGTTTTAATGCCTTTCTGAACTGCATTAGACTTGAGATGGCTCTGATTTCAGGTGGAAGGGCATTCCAGGCTCTGGGTGAAAACAGAGAGAAGGCTCTGGAGGCTGTTGATTTAGAACATTTTGTGAGGGTTTTTGGGAGGTCAATGGAGTTTAATGTAACAGATCTCCTGGATCTATTATTTGGAGTGATATGTATCATATTGCTGAGAGGTGATAGAGATGGGCACTTTGAGGCTTTAAAAGTCATGACCAGGGTCTTGTATAGAGTTCTGGCCTGTAGGGGTAACCAATGTAAACTCATCAGAATTGGGGTTATACGCTCTGAACGTGGAGCACCTACGAGGATTCTCGCGGCTGCATTCATGGCCAGACGGAGGGGATTTAGGGTGGATTGCGGAAGACCGTGTAGAATGATATTGGCGAAATCCAAGTGTGGTAATACCAGGGCTTGGAAGATAGTGCGGAAGTCGGAGTAGTTAAGTAAAGGTCGAAGATTACGTAAGGATCGCATCTTGTGGTAAATTGCGCTCGTTGTTTTCTTAATGTGGGCTGACATATTAAGCTGCTGATCTAATATAATTCCTAGGTAACGAATTGTGGGTTGAGCTTTCAGCTCAATGTTATTTACATGCAGGGAGGCAGGGGGTATGAATGTTGGGTTCCGTGTAACGAATAGAACATCTGTTTTGTTGTGATTTATCCGTAAATTCTGATTGAGGAGCCAGTTTGATACAGCTTCAAAGCAGTGGGCTATTGGTGCAAAATCTGGTTGTTTTATATTGAATGGAGCATACATCAGGATGTCGTCAGCATAAGCAAGGCATTGTATGTTGAAGGTGCGTATAAGATCGCAGATTGGCTGCATATAGATATTGAACATTAAGGCGGACAATGAGGAACCCTGAGGGACACCTTGTTTAAGGGGGAATGGATCAGACGTTGCTTCTCCTGTTCTGACTTGCTGCTGTCTATCAGATAGGTAGGATTTACACCAGTTCAGGGCTAGCCCTTGGATGCCCTTGTCTTGGAGGCGCTGTAGGAGAGTATTGTGGTTTACTGAATCGAATGCTGCAGCTATGTCGAGAAAGATAAGAATGAACCCTTGGTGGATATTATCAATGCCTATGATTAGGTTATTGATCAGTGTTGTGAGAAGGGTGTCAACGCCATGTTCTTCTCTGAAACCATGTTGTGAGGGGTCCAAAGGAGATTTGAAGTCAACATGTTGCTGTATTTGTCGCTGGACTACTTTTTCCATGATTTTTGCTAATAGAGGGATGCTGGAGATGGGTCTGAAGGACTCAACTTTTGTTGGGTCAAGTTTACTGTTCTTCAGGAGTGGACGAATGGATGAATACTTCAGGCTCTGAGGGAAGGAACCAGTTGAGAAGGAATAATTAACAATCTTGCTAATAGTTGGGCTAAGTTCATGTCGTAGTTCCTTGATCCACCTGGCTGGACAGGGATCATTTGGTGCGGTGGTTAAGTTAATAGCTGCTATGATGTCTTCGATCTCTTTGTGGGATACCTGGGAGAATTTGTCAAGCGGTGCTAATTGGACCACGGTCTGTGGGGTAAAAGGTGCTGATGTTGTGGGAATCGAACTAGTTTGTATCATTTTTGATTGTAGGTATATGGCATAGTCTTGGGGGTGTGGCATAGGTGGTTGGGTTGTAGTTGGGTCACCTGTTAAGGATTTAACAATATTGAAGAGGTCATGTGGCTTGTTTAAGGACCTCATTAGTGTATCTGAGTGGAATTTCTTTCTTCTTCTCAATTGTCATCCTCCGGTGAGTTTGTAGGTATGAATTGTATGAGCAGAGTGCGTCGGGAGATCGAGAGGAGCGCCAGCGTCTCTCAAGTCTGCGCAGGTGAAGGAGAGATTCTTGTAATTCAGCGGAGAACCATGGTTTATGTTTGTCCTTGGTCTTGATCCTGTCGGTAACAGAGATGCAGGCAGCGGCATTTAATGTATTGTCCCAGATGGTTACTAAGTCATCTTGAGAAGGTAAGTCTTTGTGGAGAGCAGGTAGGATTTTCTCCAGGACTTCGATCTTATTGAAAGGACGGAAGCGTGTTTCAAGGGCACTTGGGGGGCGACATGGTTTGTTGCTATCAGTAGTGGAATGATCAGTGGGGATGTTAAAGAGGAGTAGATTGTGATCAGACCAGGGTACAGGGGTTATAGAGATCAGGAGCTTCTGAGATGTGTTGGTTATCACTTGCGGAGCGAATATTAAATCCAGTGTGCTTCCTCTGGTATGGGTGGGGGCGTCAGTAAGTTGTTCATAACCTAGTTGGTGCATGGCTTCGAGGAATGCTGAGGCGTGTGAGGCTTGTAACGAAGGTAGGTTAAAATCACCAACTAGCCAGTTAGGAGATTGTGGGTTTGGGAAGTTACAAGCCAAGTTGATTATTGATGAAAGGTCATCTGAGGAAGGTGATGGTGCTCGATAGAGTAGGTTGATTGTACAGGACCTATTAGATATTGATAGGGCATCGAGATGTGATGTGCTGGAGGTATTGATCTGTTTGAATTGGAGGTCCGCTTTAGCAAGGATGAGTGTGCCACCCCCTCTCTGATTGGATCTGTGGCAGGTGAAGATGGAGAATTCTGGTGGAATCATCTGGTTGATGAGGACGTTGTCGTTGTCAGTTAGCCATGTCTCAGTTATCAGCAATATATCCAGGTTATGTGCTGCTATCAGGTCAATAGCTACAGGCCATTTGGAACGTATAGATCTGGCATTAATTAAGGCGCACTTGAGTAGCCTATTGGTCTTATGTTTCTCAGTAGGGTCCTTGGTAGTGGGCAGTAACGGGATATGTAGGAGGTGTGAATATGGTATTTTGGTTCCCAAGGTGGCGCGGCAGGGATCTTCCGTTGAGCGCCTTCCCATGCTATAAAGTATAGGGATCTGCTTGATTCCGGGATCTAGTGCGAGGGTTATGGCGGGGGTTGCTGCGATAAGCAGGATAAGTATCAAATGCAGTATTTGATACATGGTAGGAGGCATGTTATGAGCAGCGTAGTAAATTGGCAAGGAGATGCTAGAGTGCCCTGGACCAGACAGCGGTGCAAACGAAGCAGAGCAATGGAGACAAAATATATTACTAGCTGTATAGCTTGTTTCCTTAGTAGAGTGGTTAACGTCACTTGAGGCTTTACATTATCTCTGTAGGCATAGGGTAGAAGTACTACAGTGATATATTACTTGATGCTTGATGCTTTACATTATCTCTGTAGGCATAGGGTAGAAGTACTACAGTGATATATTACAGATGGAAGACAAGACCACAATGATGTATATCAGACAGGTGGTGCAATAACAGATACAGGCTATTCACTATAGAGACTGGTTGTATAGATTAATAATGAGGTTAAAACGTTGCAGGTGGTAATGATATTAGTTAACAGCAGTAGAAATGTACAGGCTAGTTTACTAATGGCTGCTGAAAATGGTATGACTAGGCATGACTAGATAAGCTAGCAATAGTAGTTATGCAAACAGTATTTAATACAAACAGTTTATTTGGATGTGGTGTACTTGCAGTGTCAGCAGGTTGATAAGGTCTGTTGAGTAGCCCGCTGAGTTGCTAGGTAAGCGGTCATAGAGAGTTGTCACTGCAGTCAAAGGAGGGATGTTGTTGAAGTCGAGGGAGCCACGATTCAGCGTTTCTTCTAGGGTCCACGCCTAAGGGCCACGCCAAAGGGCCCTCTGGCGAGGCCCTCAGGCGCGGCCTTATAAGGCCTGTGGATGAGCCCGGATTGGGTGCTGCTGCCGACGCTGCCCTCCTGCCTTCGGAGGCTCGATCCCCGGACTGGGGAGAGCTGAGGATGGTGGCAGGAGGTGGAGAGACCACGCGCCAGTGCCGACGCTGCCCTCCTGCCTTCGGAGGCTCGATCCCCGGACTGGGGAGAGCTGAGGATGGTGGCAGGAGGTGGAGAGACCACGCGCCCGACTGGCGCCCGCACTAAGTGTCTCATTCACATGCCGTTTTGCGGATTCGGCTATGGCTGTCGTCGTCGTCTTCTGCAGTACCGAGTTTGCTTTTGAGATGCCTCCGTAAGTTCTGCTCCAGGCAACCGCATCCTCTGCGGATAGCAGCAGATGCTTTTCTGATTCCCTGGTCTCAGGGCCTCCTGTATGCGTTTCCTCCCACGCCCTTGGTGGCCCGAACTCTGTTCAAGATTCTTCAGGACAAGGCCTCAGTCCTGCTGGTGGCTCCCAGGTGGCCCAGACAGCCTTGGTTTCCACTTCTGCTTCAGTTGGCGGTGGATCCCCCACTGCCTCTGGGGTTGCAACCCGACTTTCTCTCTCAGGATCAGGGTACCCTTCTGCACCCCAATCTTAAAGCTCTCAATTTGATGGCATGGAGGCTGCAAGGGTAGTTTTGGCTCCCAGGGGCCTACCTCAGGAAGTTGAGGAGGTTGTCCTAGCCTTTAGGAAACAGTCCACTAGGAAAACCTATGCTCTCAAATGGAAAAGGTTTTCTGTGTGGTCTCAGCTACGTACAGAGGATCCTTTCTCCTGTACTGTGCCAGTAGTGCTTCAGTACTTACTGCACTTATCAAATCAGGGACTTGAGTCCAATTTTGTTAGGGTCCACCTCTCAGCTCTAGCAGCTCACCACTCACTGTTGGAAGGACATTCTCTGTTGGTTCACCCCTTGGTGTCCCGGTTTCTCAGAGGCTTGCTCTTGCTCAAGCCTCCAATCCGTCGTCCTGCTCCTGAGTGGGAGTTGAATGTGGTCTTGCAGCAACTGACTCACCCACCTTTTGAGCCGATGGCTACTTGTCCACTACGCTTCCTATCCTGGAAGACACTCTTCTTGGTAGCCCTTACCTCGGCTAGGCGAGTGAGTGAGCTTCAGGCCCTGGTCTGTGACAGGCCTTACACCAGATTTTATAGGAACAGGGTAGTCCTCAGGACTCATCCAAAGTTCCTCCCCAAGGTTGTCTCCTCTTTCCACCTCAACCAGGAGGTGGTTCTTCCAACATTCTTCCCTAGGCCTCATGCAAGCCAGGCTGAAGCAGTTCTGCATACCCTGGACTGTAGGAGGGCCTTATCCTTCTACCTTGACCGTACGCAGGGACATAGAAGGGCTACTCAGCTCTTCATCTCTTTTGACCCTAATAATTTGGGGATAGCTGTGTCCAAGCGTACCTTGTCCACCTGGGTGGCTGACTGTATCACCTGGGCTTACAGGGTGGCTGACCTTCCTTTGCAGGGTCGGGTCATGGCCCATCGTGTCAGGGCAATGGCTGCCTCAGTGGCTCATCTCCACTCTGTACCGTTGGTAGACATCTGCAGGGCTGCAACTTGGTCTTCAAGCCAGACTTTTGCGGCCCATTACTGTCTGGAGAGGGAGTCCCGTAGGGACAGTGCTTTTGGCCAGGCAGTACTCCGGAATCTCTTTGAGGTTTAGGCCACTCCTGCCCTCCAGCCCTCCGTTGGGCTACCGGTGGAGGTTCTGTCAGTGAAAAGCCTTTCTTTGATGCTGGGACTAGAGGGAGTTCTCTTGTTCAGCCTGGGTTCCTTGGTAGCCCAGAGCTAGGGAGTCACCCATATGTGAGGACTGACTTCCTGCTTGGTCCTGGAGAAAGAGTAGTTACTCACCTGTAACAGGTGTTCTCCAGGAACAGCAGGAATCAGTCCTCACAACCCTCCCTCCTCGCCTGGGAGTTGCAGTTGTACATAGTTCATTTTTTCATTTTTGTGTGCTGTTTTTAGCTATGTCATTTGACTGAAGCAAAATGGCACCTTTAGGCGGGAAGGGAACCGCACATGGGTGCCTGCATTCCCAAAGGCTTTCATGGAAAGCTGGGGAAATGCTCCGCAAGGGCTCCATCGACGTCGATGTCATCCATATGTGAGGACTGATTCCTGCTGTTCCTGGAGAACACCTGTTACAGGTGAGTAACTACTCTTTTCCTCAGCTTACCACCACCCACACTGGTAAAACAGTTCAACTCTCAACCTCTAGGCATAGACCTCTTCTAGCTCAAGGAGCTATAGAAGAGGTCCCTTTATGCCGACAAGGTACAGGGTTTTATTCCCCCTATTTTCTCATTCCAAAAAAACCACAGGGTTTAAGACTAATCCTGGATCTCAGAGAGCTGAACAAATTTCTAGTCCGAGAGAAGTTCAAAATGCTTTCCCTCGGCTCTCTTCTGCCATACCTTCATAGGCAAGATTGGCTATGTTCTCTAGATTTAAAAGATGCCTACATGCATATCCTTATTCATGTAGATCACAGGAAATTCCTTCGGTTCCTGGTCCAGGGAAGACATTTCCAGTACAGAGTCCTTCCCTTTGGGCTGGCTTCGCCTCCAAGGGTCTTCAAAAAATGCATGTCAGTAATAGCAGCATTCATGAGGACCCTGGGGATTTTTGTCTTCCCTTACTTGGACGATTGGCTCATCCGAGCACAGTCATCTCAAGAAGCTCATCAGGCCCTTTTACGAGCAAAACAAATACTCCAGTATTTGGGATTGGTCGTAAATCTTCCAAAGTCTCAGCTCGCCCCATCTCAGACCCTAGAGTTTATAGGTGCTCGCTTGGATACACAGCTTGCAAGGGCTTTCCTGCCCCAACCGCGCTGTCTGCTAATCATCGAGCTAGCATCTCAAGCAGCGCTGCAGACCTTCCTCACTGCTCGACAGATGCTTCGCCTGCTAGGTCACATGGCATCGACCATCCATGTAATAGTTTATGCTCGTCTTCATATGCGAACGGCCCAGTGGACCTTGGCTTCCCAGTGGTCCCAGGCCTCAGGAGGCCTCTCAAACAAGATCAGGGTTACCACACGCCTGATTCTGTCTCTCCGTTGGTGGCAATCTCTGGAAAACCTTTTAGTAGGTGCTCCTTTCCACAGCCACAACCTCAAGCTATCCTCACAACAGATGCCTCCAAGATGGGTTGGGGAGCCCACTTGGACAGTCTATCAACGCAGGGCCTTTGGTCTTCACAGGAGGCTCTTCTTCATATAAACCTCCTAGAACTCAGAGCCATCTCCAATGCTATTCGAGTCTTTTGCACCCAGCTCGTAAACAAAACAGTTCTGGTGCAAACAGACAATCAAGTAGCCATGTTTTACCTCAACAAACAAGGCGGAACAGGCTCTCTGCATCTATGCAACGAAGCTCTGCAACTATGGGCCTTTGCCAGAGAGCATCGGATTCAACTGCGGGCAGTCTATCTTCCAGGCGTTCAAAACGTTTGGGCAGACAGACTCAGTCGAGTACTCCTGCCACACGAGTGGTCACTCCACTCTTATCTTTATTTTTTATTTATTTTATTTTATTTAATTCACATTTATATACCGCATCTTCCAAAGTTCAGTTGCGGTTTACAGGTAACAATAATTTACAAATCAAGTTTGTTTTACATGGAACAATGAAATATAACAGAACTTATTTACAAGGAATATCATGTGAAATATAGAACAAATAATGTGGTATAATACCGAACAGTGTGAAAAACTATATACAAGTTATCTATGAATATATATATATATATATATATATATATATATATATATATATATATCAGCTTGCTCGAGTTTTTCGTGTCTGGGGAACACCAGACATAGACCTCTTTGCAAGTCCACAGAATGCCAAACTTCCCCGGTTTTGTTTCAGACTTCCAGCACAGAACTGTCAAGCCAGGGATGCATTCCTGCTTCACTGGGGTCAGGATTACCTATATGCATTTCTGCCAATCCCTCTAATCCCCAAAACCTTATTCAAATTCCAGAGGGACAAGGGATGCATGATACTCATAGCGCCTTCCTGGTCGAGGCAAACATGGTATCCTCTTCTCTTGCAACTCTCTCAAGCCACCCCTCTGGAGTTAGGGAGTGCTCCAGATCTTCTGTCCCAGGACAACGGATCCCTACTGCACCCCAGTCCCTACATCTCAAGGCCTGGTTACTCAAGGCCTAGACTTTCAAGATCTAGACCTGTCTCAACATTTGAAGGACATTCTTCTGGCCTCCAGGAAACCTTCCACAAGATGTTGTTAAGCTTTTAAGTGGAAAAGGTTTTCTTCCTGGTGTAATCAGAGAGGACTTGATCCCTCTTTGGTACCAGTAGACTCTCTTCTAGAATATCTCCTTCATTTGTCGGCTTCTGGTCTTCAGACAAATTCTGTTAGAGTCCAACTTAGTGCTATTGCTGCGTCTCATAAGCTCTTAGATGGACAACCAATTTCCTCTCATCCACTTATTTCTAGATTTATGAGAGGACTTCTTCTAACAAAACCTCCCATTAAACCACCTCCGGTGGCATGGAATCTTAACCTTGTTCTAGGTGTGCTCATGGAGCCACCTTTCGAGCCTTTGGCTACTTCGGATCTAAAGTTTCTTTCATGGAAAGTTGTTTTCCTGACACTTCTGCTAGATGCATTAGAGAACTTCAGGCTTTAATGGCTGATTTATTTATTTATTTAATTCTCTTATATACCGCGCTATTCTGCATCAGTGCAGTTTACATTGAACAAACTGAAATTACATTGAACAGGGCATTATAACTTGGGGATAACTATTTTACAGGGAACATGGGCTATGGAGGGTTAAGTGGCTTGCCCAAGACCACAAGGAGCACCTGTGGAACTAGAAACCCCAGTCCTTCCGGCCCAAGGTTGCTGTCCTCTAGTGGGATTTGAACCCCCGACCTTCCAGCCTGAATTACCTTGCCCCAACCACTAGGCCACTCCTCCACTGATCCACCTTATGCAAGGTTTCATCATGATAAGGTGGTTCTTAGGACCCACCCTCATTTTCTTCCAAAGGTGGTTTAATCTTTTCATCTAAACCAGTCAGTTTATCTTCCCGTTTTCTTTTCTAGGCCTCATTCCTCCTCTGCGGAAAGGAAACTTCATACTTTGGACTGTAAAAGAGCTCTAGCTTTTTATCTCCAAAGGACCCAGCCTCACAGAAAGTCTTCTCAGCTTTTTGTGGCTTTTGACTCTAGCCTTTTAAGGCTTCCTGCCACTAAAAGAACCCTCTCTAAATGGATTGCAGATTATATCTCCTATACATATCAAAGTGAAGGAATACCTCTTGAAGGCCATGTCACAGCTCATAATGTCAGAGCCATGGCAGCCTCAACAGCTAACCTTCATTCTGTAGCTATTGATGAAATCTGCAAAGCAGCAACTTGGGCCTCAATACATACTTTCACTGCCCATTATTGTCTAGACAAGGACTCCCGCTGGGATGCCTTGTTTGGTCAAGCTGTTCTACAACACCTTTTCCACTCATAGTTCAACTCCTGCCCTCCATCCATTTGGATGCCTGAGGGTCCTGGGGGAAGCATTGCCCATCTACATAGATTTGCTACATGCTGGGTCTTCCCTAGGCATCTTTCAGCTCGGGAGTCCCCATATGTGAAGACTCATTCCTGCTTGTTCCTGGATATAGCGTAGTTACTCACCTGTAACAGGTGATCTCCGGAAACAGCAGGAATAAGTCTTCACAACCCACCCGCCTCCCCTAGGAGTTGTCTTTCTCTCTCTTTCTCTATTTTTATCTACTTCTCTCCTTCGATCTCAGCTTTAAACTCAACTGAAGAGAGGGAAGTAGATAGGTGGGAAGGCAGCGCGCATGCGTGGATGCACGCTCCCAAAAGCGTTCCTATTGGACGCTGGGGAACGTTGCCGTGCAGTCTCCGTCGTACCGACGATACCCATATGTGAAGACTTATTCCTGCTGTTCCCGGAGATCACCTGTTACAGGTGAGTAGCTACGCTTTACTCCCCCTATTATTCCAAAGAAAACAGGAGGACACAGACCCATTCTAGACCTCAGAGAATTGAACAAGTCAGGATTGGCTTTGTTCTCTGGATCTCAAGGATGCGTACACTCATGTTCTCATCCATCCAACTCACCGAAAGTTCCTTCGATTCCTGTTTCAAGGAAAGCACTACCAATACAGGGTTCTTCCTTTTGGCCTGACTTCTGCACCAAGGGTGTTCACAAAATGCATGGCTGTGGTAGCAGCATTTCTTCGCACGCTGGGAATATTCGTCTTCCCTTACTTAGACGACTGGCTCATTCGAGCCCCTTCAGAGCCAGAAGCCAGGATGGCTCTGTCTCGCACAATGCGTATCCTTCAGTATTTGGGACTTGTCATAAACTTCCCAAAGTCCAACCTTGCTCCCACTCAATCCCTAGAGTTTATAGGAGCTCTTCTGGATACCATACAGACAAGGGCCTTCCTTCCACAGCCCCGCTGCCTTTGCATTGTGCAGTTAGCTTCCCAAGCAGTGCTAAAACCTCACCTCACTGCTCGGGAAATGTTACAGTTGCTAGGCCACATGGCATCCACCGTGCATGTGGTTCCTTATGCTTGCCTCCATATGAGGGCAGCCCAGTGGACCTTATCCACTCAGTGGACTCAGGCCTCAGGTTGCCTGTCAGACAAAATAGCAAATTCAGATCACCTTATTTTGTCCCTCCAATGGTGGCAGTCACCCAAAAACCTTCTGGTGGGGTCTCCTTTTCAGCAACCCCCACCCCAAGCCACTCTCAGATGCTTCACAGGTGGGTTGGGGAGCCCACCTGCACGGCCTCTCTACCCAGGGTACCTGGACTCCACAGGAGGCCTTTCTCCATATCAGCCTCCTGGAGCTCAGAGCAAACTTCCTTGCTCTTCGAGTATTTCACACCCAGCTCAGCTACAAGACAGTCCTAGTTCAAATGGACAATCAAGTAGCCATGTTCTATGTGAACAAGCAGGGCGGAACAGGCTCTCTGTCGCTATGCAACGAAGCTTTGCGACTGTAGGCCCTCGCCAGAGAGCATCAGATTCATCTCCTTGCGGTGTATCTTCCAGGCATTCAAAACTCATGGGCAGACAAACTCAGTTGAGTTCTGCTTCCACACGAATGGTCGCTCCATGCAGACCCCGGACATAGACCTCTTTGCAAGTCCGCTGAATGCCAAACTTCCCCGGTTCTGTTCCAGAATTCCGGCTCGAGGTTGTCAGGCCAGGGATGCTTTCCTCCTTAATTGGGGTCAGGACTTCCTGTATGCCTTTACACCTATTCCCCTAATTTCCAAAATGCTGTTCAAGCTTCAGAGAGACAGAGGTCATATGATCCTCATAGCTCCACGTTGGCCACGGCAACCGTGGTACCCTCTGCTCCTACATCTCTCTCAAGCTCCACCTCTGTAGTTAGGATCTGCTTCATATCTTCTTAAGAGGACGGGATGCTGTGGCATCCCAATCCCCAGTCTCTGCATCTCGGGGCCTGGTTGCTGAAAGCCTAGAACTTCATGGTCTTAACCTTTCCCAGCAGGTAAAGGATATCCTTCATGCTTCCAGAAAGCCTTCCACAAGATGCTCTTATGCATTTAAGTGGAAAAGGTTTACCATATGGTGCTTGCAGAAGGGTCTTAACCCTCTTGCGATACCTCTGGAATCATTACTGGAGTACCTCCTTCATTTATCAAATGCAGGGCTTAAGACCAATTCAGTGAAAGTCCATTTGAGTGCTATTGCAGCTGCTTTCAAGCCTCTAAATGGACAACCTTTTTCCTCTCATCCTCTCATAGCGTGATTTATGAGAGGCCTTCTTTTAATGAAGTCTCCCATTAGGCCACCACCGGTGGCATGGGACTTAAATCTGGTACTTGAGCAGCTCATGAATCCGCCCTTTGAACCATTAGCCACTACCTCTTTGAAATTCCTTTCCTGGAAAGTTATCTTTCTCATTGCAATCACATCAGCACGTCGCATCAGTGAATTGCAAACGTTGGTGGCTGATCCTCCTTATACAAGGTTCCATCATGATAAGGTATTCCTTAGGACTCATCCACACTTTATGCCAAAAGTGGTTTCATCCTTTCATTTAAACCCAGCAGTTTACCTTCCTGTATTTTTTCCAAGGCCTCATGCCTCAAATGCAGAAAGGAACCTTCATACTTTGGACTGTAAAAGAGCTTTGGCCTTTTACTTGCAAAGGACACAGCAACATAGAAAATCCTCTCAAATCTTTGTTGCTTTTGATCCCAGTCATTTGGGACTTCCAGTCTCCAAAAGGACACTGTCCAGCTGGATTGCACAGTGTATATCTTTTGCCTATGAGAGTAAGAACCTTCCTCTTGAAGGCCATGTCACAGCTCACAATGTGAGAGCCATGGCAGCCTCAATGGATCAACATCACTCTGTGTCTATCAACGACATCTGTCGTGCAGCTACTTGGGCTTCGGTACATACCTTCACAGCCCATTACTGCTTAGACAAGGACTCCCGCTGGGATGCCTTGTTTGGTCAGGCTGTTCTTCAACACCTGTTCCAGACTTAATCAACTCCTACCCACCATCCCTGGTAGGATGCCAGAGATCCATGGGGGGAAGTGGATCCCTTTCACAAGGGCACACAACTTTCTGGGGCCATGCTAGGGAGTCCCCATATGTGAAGACTACATTCCTGCTTGTTCCTGGAGACAGCATAGTTACTCACCTGTTATAGGTGATCTCTAGGAACAAGCAGGAATGAGTCTTCACATATGGGTACGTCGGTACCGACGGAGCCTGCGCGGGAACGCTCCCCAGCGTCCAATCAGAAAGCTTTTGGGAGCATCCCACAGCACCTGCGTGCTGCCTTCCCGCCTTTCCAACTGTCTCTCCTCAGTTGTTCTTTTTCCGCGGAGCCAGCAGGTCGTGTTCCTGTCACCGCAGAAGAATTTCCTTATGTTTTCTTTATTTCTTTTCTGTCGCGTCTGCCTTCCTCGACGCTATACCGGTACCGCCGGTTCTTATTCTTTTCTTTTAAAAAAAAAAAAAAAGACCTTTTTTCCATTTATTTTTCTTCAAGTGTACTTCAGTTTTGGGCCTTAGGCCCAAAACCCTTTTCCTTAAATATGGAAAAGCCTGCCTCAGGATTTAAGAAGTGCACAATATGTGGCGGTACTATCTCCATCACCGACACCCACGACTGGTGTCTAAAGTGTTTAGGCCCTGACCATTCCATTAAAGATTGTGTGTCCTGTTCCGTGATGTCTAAGAGAGGTCGACAGAACCGAGCTGCCAAGGTCAGTACCCTGTTTCCCTCTGATGCAGCTTCGGTGGCATCAACGTCCTTCAGGGCTTCTTCTTCCTCACATGGATCTCAGGTAACTAAACATAAATCCAGCCGGTCCTCGAAGGGCAAATCTCCTTCTAAGCATCGAGATGCACCTGGCCTTGCCCTCGAGGATTCTGCACCGGCAAAATTACCCCAGCGGGAGGCTTCGGCTTCTAAAGCATCATCATCGGGTTTCCAGGATGATCTAGATGGCGTGGCCTCAACAGATCTCCTGGTGCCATGCTCTGGGGTACCGGAGGCTTCCACCGGTACCGACTTCCAGGCATTGGCGGCGTCAATGGATCAGAGGATTCTGTCCATCGAACGCAGTCTGGCGGCTTTCCTTGTGGCATCTAAGCCTGTGGTACCACAACAGACTACTACGCCTGTACCGTCTCCGGTATCGCCATCAGCACCAATTCTGGTACCGGTAGCATCGACATCGGCATCGGTGTCAGCTATGCCGGTACTCTGCCCTCTGCAGCCCTCCGGTACCGATCCCTGGTACCGGTGATTCCCGAGACCGATCCCAGTCGGTACGGGTATCGAGCTTTACAAGAGTATCCCGACAGACGATACTTCGATTCCTCTGATGACTCTGAGGATTCTGAAGAGTCTGTCAATGCAGCGATGCTTCTTCCACAGGAGGAGTCCTCTCCTAAACAAAGGATGTCTCCTCCAGAGGACTTGTCTTTTCAAGACTTTATCAGAGAGGTGGCTCGGGGTCTCTCTATTACAGTAGCCCCAGAGTCAGAGCCTAGAGCTAAGGAGTTAGATATTCTACAATATCCTAAACCTCCTAAAGATGCAGCTACCTTGCCTATTCATGAGATTCTGTATGATCTCATGTTAAGGATGTGGGAAGCACCTCTGACCACCTCTCCTCATTCTCGCAGGTTGGACACCATGTATCGTGTCCCTCCTTGTCCTGGTTTCCATAAAACTCAGCTTCCTCACCACTCTATTGTGGTTGAGTCTGCAATGAGAAAGATTAGAAGTGCCAAGAGACATGCCTCTAATCCTCCAGGACGTGAATGTAGAACCCTGGATGCTTTTGGTAAAAGAGTCTTCCAAGCTTCCATGCTTGCTGCGAGAATTAATTCTTATAGTCTCTACATGGGAATATTCTTAAAAGAAGTCACTGACCATTTGCAGACTTTAAGTCCTTTTATGTCTGACAGTAAAAGGCAAGAATTCCTCACTGGGCTCAAACATGCCCAAGATATCTCCAAATTCTCCAACCGTGCAGCTTTCAACTCCTTTGAATGCGTAAGCAGAGCCTCAGCTATAGCTATAGGTGCACGTAGGATTGCTTGGCTTCAAGCATCTGATTTGGAGACCTGGGTCCAAGATGAATTGGGAAATATCCCTTGTACAGGTGAGAATCTGTTTGGTAAAGATTGGCAAGCAAAAGCCAATCAAATGGATGCTGAAAATTCTGCTTTGGATAGACTATCCAAATCTACTGCTGCTCCTGCTAAGAAAAGGTTGTTCAAGAAAACACCTTTTTCTAAAAAGGGAAGATCCTATCCTGCTTATAGTCAGAGAGCATCTTGTGTAGCTCAGTTTCCTTCCAAACGTCAGCAATCCTCCAAACAGACCAAGGCAAAGGCTGCGAGGCCTGCTCCAGCCCAGCAATCTCAGCCCTCTCAGGGCCTTTGACTTTCTGCTAGAGAACTTAGCCTTCCTGGCTCTAGAAGGACCATAGCCCTCCACCCTTCCAGGAAGGTTATGTCACTTTGCTCCCAGATGGGGGCAAATCACAGCAGAGCATTGGACACTCTCCATCATAAGAGAGGGGTACAAACTTCATTTTTCCAGCTTGCCCCCTCTCACAAGAGTGCACCAGTTCAATTCTCCAACCTCCCTCCTCAGCCTGTTAGAGCAGGAGGTTGCCACTCTTCTAGCCCAGGGGGCAATAGAGGAAGTGCCTTCTCAACAACAGGGCACAGGGTTCTACTCCCCCTATTTTCTTATCCCAAAGAAAACAGGGGGCTTCAGACCCATTTTAGATCTCAGAGAGTTGAACAGCTTCCTAGTCAAAGAAAAATTCAAGATGGTTTCTCTAGGAACTCTGCTGCCATACCTTCAGAGTCAGGATTGGCTTTGTTCTCTAGATCTCAAGGATGCGTACACTCATGTTCTCATCCATCCAACTCACAGAAGGTTCCTTCGATTCCTTTTCCAGGAGAAGCACTATCAATACAGAGTGATCCCCTTTGGTCTGGCCTCTGCACCAAGGGTGTTCACGAAATGCATGGCAGTGGTTGCTGCTTTTCTGCGCACCCTGGGAATATTTGTCTTCCCTTATCTGGACGACTGGCTCATTCGAGCTCCCACTCAATCAGAGGCCAAGACTGCTCTAACCTGCACAATGCGTATCCTTCAATATTTAGGGCTGGTAATAAACATCCCAAAATCCAATTTGATCCCTACTCAGTCCCTGGAGTTTATAGGGGCGTTGCTGGATACCACAAGGGCAAGGGCCTATCTTCCTCAGGCCCGTTGCCTTCGCTTGATGCAGTTAGCTTCTCAAGCAGAGTCAAAACCCCTACTAACTGCTCGAGAAATGTTACAGTTGCTAGGCCACATGGCATCCACCATTCATGTGGTACCGTATGCTCGCTTTCACATAAGAGCAGCTCAGTGGACTTTATCCACCCAATGGACCCAGGCATTAGGCTGCCTGTCAGACAAAATAGCAAACACAAGTCTCCTCATTTTGTCCCTCCAGTGGTGGAGATCCCCTCAAAACCTGTTGCTGGGGTGTCCCTTTCAACAGCCTCTACCCCAGGCAACTCTTACAAGAGATGCTTCTCCAATGGGCTGGGGAGCTCATCTTCAGGACCTCTCCACCCAGGGCATCTGGTCCCCACAGGAGACTTGTCTACATATCAGTCTCATGGAACTCAGAGCTATCTTCTTTGCTCTGCGAGTTTTCCACACCCTGCTCAGCCACAAGACAGTCCTTGTCCACACGGACAATCAGGTAGCCATGTTCTATATAAACAAGCAGGGAGGAACTGGCTCTCTGTCCCTTTGCAACGAAGCTCTGCGACTGTGGGCCTTCGCCAGAGAGCATCACATTCATCTTCTGGCAGTCTATCTTCCAGGTGTTCAAACCTTTTGGGCAGACAGACTCAGTCGAGTTCTGCTTCCACACGAGTGGTCCCTACATATGGACCAGGTATCCAAGATTTTTCAAATTTGGGGAACCCCGGACATAGACCTCTTTGCAAGTCCGTGGAATGCCAAACTTCCCCGGTTCTGTTCCAGAACTCCGGCTCAGGGGGCTCAGGCAAGGGATGCTTTCCTCCTTCATTGGGGTCAAGACTTCCTGTATGCCTTTCCACCCATTCCCTTAATTCCCAAAAACCTGTTCAAGCTTCAGAGAGACAGAGGCCACATGATTCTCATAGCTCCACATTGGCCACGGCAAGTGTGGTACCCTCTGCTTCTACATCTCTCTCAAGCTCCCTCCCTAGAGTTAGGGTTTGCTCCAGACCTCCTCCTCTCAGGAGGACGGAAAGTTGTGGCATCCCAATCCCCAGTCTCTGCATCTCAGGGCTTGGTTGCTGAAGGCCTAGATCTCCAGGATCTTCATCTTTCTCAACAAGTGAAAGATGTTCTTTATGCTTCCAGAAAACCTTCCACTAGACGTTCTTACGCCTTCAAGTGGAAAAGGTTTACCATCTGGTGTTCTGGAAAGGGTCTTAACCCCCATGCCATACCTCTGGAATCGTTGCTGGAGTATCTCCTTCATCTGTCTAATGCAGGCCTTAAGACAAATTCAGTAAGAGTCCATCTGAGTGCTATTGCAGCTTCCCTCAAGCCTCTAAATGGACAACCTGTTACTACCTCCTTGAAATACCTTTCTTGGAAGGTTATCTTTCTCATTGCAATCACATCAGCACGCCGCATCAGTGAATTGCAAGCACTAGTAGCTAATCCACCTTATACAAGGTTCCATCATGACAAGGTGGTCCTTAGGACTAATCCACACTTTATGCCTAAGGTGGTCTCGCCTTTTCACCTCAACCAAGAGGTCTACCTACCTGTCTTTTTTCCAGGGCCTCATGCATCAAGTGCAGAGAGGAATCTTCATACCCTGGACTGTAAAAGAGCTCTAGCTTTTTACCTACAGAGTACACAACAACATAGAAAGTCTTCTCAACTCTTTGTTGCTTTTGATCCTTCTCATTTGGGACAACCAGTCTCCAAGAGAACCGTTTCCAACTGGATTGCCCAATGTATTTCTTTCGCCTATCAGAGCAAGAACATTTCTCTGGAGGGCCATGTCACAGCTCACAATGTGAGAGCCATGGCAGCCTCAATGGCTCATCTGAACTCGGTGTCTATCGACGACATTTGTCGAGCAGCCACTTGGGCCTCGGTTCATACCTTCACAGCCCATTACTGCTTGGACAAGGACTCCCGCCGGGATGCCTTGTTTGGCCAGGCTGTTCTCAAACACCTGTTCCATACTTAATCAACTCCTACCCACCATCCCTCATGGAATGCCAGAGATCCAGGTGGGGAAGTGCAGACCTGTCCCAGGGGCACACAACTTCTGGGTTCTCTCCCTGGCATCAAAAGCTAGGGGAGTCCCCATATGTGAAGACTCATTCCTGCTTGTTCCTGGAGATAGCACAGTTACTTACCTGTAACAGGTGATCTCTGGGAACAGCAGGACTAAGTCTTCACAACCCACCCACCTCCCCTAGGAGTTGTCTCTCTCTCTCTATCTCTCTTCCTTTCCCTCTCTCTCCCTCTTTGTCTCAGCTATAAAACTCAACTGAGGAGAGACAGTTGGAAAGGCGGGAAGGCAGCACGCAGGCGCTGTGGGGTGCTCCCAAAAGCTTTCTGATTGGACGCTGGGGAGCGTTGCCGCGCAGGCTCCGTCGGTACCGACGTAACCATATGTGAAGACTTATTCCTGCTGTTCCCAGAGATCACCTGTTACAGGTGAGTAACTATGCTTTCACCGAGTGTTTCCATAACCCTCCAGCCATCTAAAACATTGCCTATAACCACAGACAGAACTGTAAATAGTTAACAGTGCTTACATTTAACAATTAACAGCTTTGTACATAGTTCTAATGAAACATTTTATGTAAACAAGTTCTGTTCCATGTAAACCGCCTTGAGAATCTGAAAGGCGGTATATAAAAAATGTTAAATAAATAAATAAAACACATATAGATATTCTTTTGGTATTCTCTTGTCTTTTCAAGGATCCATCTCGCATCCGTGTTGATGTCTCTCATTCGTCGCCCTTTCCTGAACCCTGCTTGCACTTCAAGCAGTTCTCGTTTCAGGTATGGTTGTAGTGTCTGCTAAATGATCTTGAGTAGAATCTTGCTGGCATGTGTGATCAGAGGAATTGTACGATAATTTCCACAGTCAGTCAGATCACCTTTCTTCACTATTGTTATAAACGCAGATCTTTTCCAGTCAGTTGGCCATGTCATCTTCCAAATTTCATCAAAGAGCCTTGTAAGTATGATAGCAGCTTCATCTGATTGCTGTAATACTTCAGTGGGAATGCCATCAATGCACAGTGCTTTGTTCTTTGATAAGGCTTTCAATGCTGCTTCGACTTCTTCTTTCATTACCAATTGTTCCTGATCATAAGGTACAGGTTGAAACGGCTGTTGGTCCACTTGATCTTTATGATGTAATGACTCTGTATATTCTTTCCACATTTTCTTGATGATCTCAGCATCATTCAACATGGATCTTTAAAAATCTTCAGCATTCCAATTCGAGGCTGGAATTTTTTCTTTAACTCTGGTAGCTTTAGGAAAGCCCATCTTGTTCTTTCTCTAATAGCTTCTAATTCTATTTCCTTGCATGCGTCATTGTAGTACTTGTCCTTGTCTTGTCTTGCTGTACGTTGGAAATCTCTGTTGAGTTGTGCAGTTGCTTCTTTCTCCTCTAGCTTTAGTTCTCTGTGTTTCTGGGCAATTTTCAGTCATTGAAATTAGTTGGGTCCAATTGTTTTTATGGTAATTGCAGAAATATTGTATCACTCCAAGGTCTGGTTCACATGTTCTGTTTGCCCATTGGATTATGGGTGGTAGGCTGAAAACAAGTAGACTTGGATGTCTAGAAGCCAACATTTTTTGCCAGAATCGTATAGTGATCTGTTTACCTCTGTCAGAAAATAAATGGGAGGCAGCATGTGAAGTTGGACCACCTCCTGAACCAATATGTCCAGTGTTTTGCATGCTGATAGGAGGCCAACAGAGCAATGAAATAGCCTTTTTGGAGGAAAAAAATCAAGCACCTTCAAGATTGTGGATTTCCTTTGTGACACATGTAACTCCTTATAACAGTCCATGGATATCCAGTCACAGGTTTTAGAGAGTGTAGGTACTGGCATTAACATTCCTTGGGGGCTTTCTCTTGGAACCTTATATCTCCAGGAACAAGCAGGAATGAGTCTTCACATATGGGTATCGTCGGTACCGACGGAGCCAGCACGGGAACGCTCCCCAGCGTCCACCAGACGCTTGCCGACCACTATGCCAAAAAGCTAAATCCGAAACTTCCCACAAGCATGACCAAAGGCATGCCACTAGCTCTCACCACTCGAGAAACCACAACTGCCCCTCAAGCAGACCCAGAAACAGAATGGAACACCTTCCAGCAATTAGGTGAGCAACAAATCTTAAACATCTTAACCAACTTAAACACCACTACCTCCCCCCTCGACCCATGCCCAGCCGCTTGGATGAAAGCAACCAAGAAAGACAACGCAAAACCCATCGCGCACATTGTCAATCAGTCTCTGAAACAAGGAATCATGCCGTCTCATCTCAAGAAATCAATTATTAGACCCATATTAAAAAACAAGTCGCTCAACAAAAGTGACCCTGCATCATATCGCCCAATCTCAAGCATAGCTTTCCTAGCAAAGATGATTGAAAAAGCGGTCCAGCACCAACTCCAGGACCACATGGACGAGATAAAAGCCCTAGATGAACATCAATACGGATTCCGTCAGAATCACGGAGTGGAAACACTACTACTGGCACTCCTTGACAATCTACTTAGGGGCCTCGAGAACAAAAACTCCATGTTCATACTCATATTCATCGATATCTCAGCGGCATTCGATACAGTACATCACACCACCCTTTTGGACCGCCTGGCCTCGCTAGGTATAACAGGGACCCCCCTGAAATGGTTCACATCATACATATCCAATAGGATGCAACAAGTGCAATTCAACAACGACAGAGCTGATGCTTTCCCCCAAACCCAAGGGATCCCTCAAGGGTCTGCCCTCTCATCCCTACTGTTCAATTTGTATATAAAGCCGGTATGCAGTATTTTCCAGAAATACAACATAAATTACCACATATATGCCGACGATGTGATGTTATACACACAGCTCGACATAACACAGCCTAACTTCAGTCCACTAGAAGAATGCCTTGACATGCTCCAATCATGGCTTCAGCAAAACAACATGTCAATAAATCACAAAAAAACAGAGGTCATGTTCATGTCCAAGAAAGCCAATTTCATCCCGCCCACCACAGTCACACTAAACAAAAACATATACGATACAAAGCCTGTAATAAAGTATCTAGGAGTCCTACTTGACAGCAACCTCAAGATGGACAAACACCTCAGAACAGTTAACCGAGCCATCTTTTACAAACTCAAAATCCTTCAACCACTCCGCAATATCCTCGAGAAATCCGACTTTAGGTCTGTTGCTCAAGCACTAATCATTCCCCACCTGGATTACAGCAATGCCATTCTACAAGGGCTTCCAAAGAGCACACTAAGCATCCTGCAAATGGCTCAGAACGTGGCTGCAAGAGTCATCATGGAAAAGAAAGTCACCGACCACATAACCCCAGTTCTAATGGATCTGCACTGGCTCCCAGTGGCCGCCCGCATCATCTACAAACTACTCATCACAACATTTAAACTCATCAATGGCATCGCACCATCCTACCTCAATAACCTAATCACTATTCAACCTAGCAACAGGAGCAGGAGAACTATGAATCTCAACACCCTATGTATCCCGACCAGCATAAGATCTGTCAAGGCCGAAACAAGCAATAGGGCGTTCACATACTCAGCGCCAATCCAATGGAACCAACTACCGCATGAATTAAGGCTCACAAACAACCTGAACGAATTTAGACGAAAACTGAAAACCTATCTGTTTCAAACCCACTACAACTTGATCTAACTGCGATACCCTACCTCAACCAGATCTCCTCTGCCGCACTCGGCAGCATATAATCTAATAGTATATAGTCATGTATAACTTGTACACCTTGGCAACTAATTCCGTACAAATTGTATATAACCATGTATAGTCTGTACACCTTGGCAACTAATTCTGTACAAATTGTATATATGGGGCCCCACCCCAAACTACTGAAATCAAATGTATACCTTGATCTGTGTGCTTTAATCAAATATGTATCGTATCCAAATGCTTGTCCCGTGTTACGTAATCATTGACTAATCAAAATGTAAAACTGAAATCTCAATGTACCGTACAATACATTATGATTCTGTAAAGTAAACCGCTGCTGATCGTAGGAAGCAGCGGTATACAAGTGTTTACTAAATAAATAAATAAATAAAAAGGAAAGCTTTTGGGAGCATCCCACAGCGCCTGCGTGCTGCCTTCCCGCCTTTCCCAACCGCCCCTCTCCAGTTCTTCTTTTCCGCGGAGCCAGCAGGTCGTGTTCCTGTCACCGCTGAAGAATTTCTTTATTTTCTTTTATTTCTTTGGTCGCGTGTCTGCCTTGTCGACGCCGGACCGGTACTGCCGGTCTTTTCTTTCTTCTAAAAAAAAAAAAAAAAAAAACTACTGTTTTTCTCACTTTAGTGCATTTTTTCTTTCTTTGGCCTTAGGCCTAGGAAAATTTTTTCCTCATGGAAAAGCCCGCCTCCAGGTTTAAAAAGTGCACGAAGTGCAGCGGCACTATTTCTGTCACCGACACCCATGAATGGTGTCTAAAATGTTTAGGTCCTGACCACTCCATTACGGATTGTGAGTCCTGTTCCATGATGTCTAAAAGAGGTCTACAGAATCGAGCAGCCAAGCTCAGTACCCTGTTTCCCTCTGATGCAGTTTCGGTGGCATCGACGTCTTCCAGGGCTGCTTCTTCCTCCCATGGATCTCAGGTAACCAAACAAGTCCAGCCTGTCCTCGAAGGGTAGATCTCCCTCTAAGTATCGAGATGCCTCCGTGCTTGCTCTCAAGGAAACCGCACCGGCAAAATTGCCCCGGCGGGAGGCTCCGGCTTCCAAAGCTTTATCTATGTGGGGTCACAGGTTGACATCGATGGCTCGGCCTCGACCGATCACCTGTTGCCATGTTCTGGGGTACCGGTGGTTCCCACTGGTACCGACATCCAGACATTGGTGGCGTCCATGGATCAGAATATCCTGACCATGCAGCATGCTATCACGGCATTCATACAAGCTGCGACGCCTTTGGTACCGCAACAAACTTCGTTGTCGGTACCGACTCCAGCACCGGTACCGATATCGGTTCTGGTGCCGGTACCGATTACATCAAACAATCCACAAAGCTAAGAGTGTTTGTACAGTAACTGAGGAATTGTTATGTTAATAACGTGTATCTATATGTATCTATTTTTTGTCGGAAGTTTTTGCCGTGAGTGAGTAACTACTCCCTCTCGAGGCGTAACCTCCCTTTTAATTAAATTTATCAATAAACATGGTAATGTGAAATCATGGCACCAAACTTAAAGTGCTCTAACACAACCATTCTTATTTTGGTGAGCCGGTTCCCTGTTTAACGAAATCTAGCGGGTTGTATCAACTCACGCCTTTGATGAGCCGGCTCCCAGCTTAGTAAAGTCTTTGCAGGTTAATACGAACACAGCACTGCGTTTTGGGTCTCAAGTCTTCTTTGGCCCTGTTTCAACGCTTTCTCCACTGCAAAAGAAGTAAAAGCTTTCTCCCATCATGTTTTCCGGGAAAAGATCATATGAAGTAAGAACCTCAGTCCAACTTGCTGAACATCAAGGAAAACGTCAACACTTAAATACCAAGTTCAGCCAATCAGGAACTATTGTGTCACAATATACTCAGCCAATCAAGCTCCAAATTCAGACCTTGTGGTTCTAAAGATCCAGTCCGAAAAATCCATGACTGTTCCAATCTTTGTAAACGTTGTTCCCGATCACCTCCCCTGGGATTATCTGGAACATAATCAAGGATTCTCCAGCGAAACTCTGTAAACTGATGATTAAAGGTTATACAATGTTGAACCACCTTATATGTCCAAAATATCGGGAGTAACATATATTCTTCGCAAACATTGGCATTTGTTGACGTTGCACCCATGTTTTCAAAAGCTACTCAGAATAGCGTTCACGAGGGGTCCAAACATAGCCAATTTATTGACTAATAATTTTGGACATTCTGCACAAGATCATATTGAAGATCAGTTAGGTCATTACTCCTGCTCTAAGTGTGATTTATGTCAGCAAACTATAGAAGGAACAGAGTGGAAAATTCCTAATACATCTATAGTACAACGGGCACGTTGGAAAACCACCTGTTCTTCAACTTTTGTGGTTTATATATTAGTATGCCCATGTGAGAAAATTTACATAGGCAGAACAATACGGAAAATTAGAACGCGTCTACAGGAACACGCTTCTAGGATAAGACAGTCTGTTCTATCAGCCCCTGTGGTTCACCATTTGAGAACAGTCCCACCTATTCCTAGGTTTTCTAGCCTATTGATCAGAGTAGGGTGGTTGATGTTGTCAAAGGCGGCAGAGATGTCTATAAAGAGGAGTAGAAAGCCTTGATTGTTGACATCTGTGCCTTTGATGAGGTAGTCCATCAGTGTAATCAAGAGGGTTTCCACTCCGTGGAAGGGGCGGAAACCAAATTGGTGTGAGTCAAGGGGTTTGTGCTCATCAATATGGTCCTGTAATTGTAACTGAATTGTTTTTTCTATTATTTTAGCAATAAATGGAATGCTGGCTATTGGTCTGTATGAATTTGGATCTTTTGAGTCAAGTTTATTGTTTTTTATTATTGGGCGAAGCGTTGTGAGCTTTAGGGCATCAGGCATGATGCCTTGAGAAAGGGACTGGTTCACCATATGTTGAATGTTTTCGGCGAGTTCTTCCTTTGTACATTTAATCCAAGACACGGGGCAAGGATCGAGTGGGGAGGTTGTAGTATTGATCATTGTTATGATTTTAAGGAGCTGTTTTTGGTCAACCGTGTGAAAAGTTGTCCAATTGTTATTAATTTCTATGTGTGTAGGTAGTATTGCTGTTAGAGTATTGGGTTTAGATTTTAGTTTTTCTGCAAAGTGGGTTGCTAATGTTTGAATACTTATTGCTGGTTGTTTTGGCTCAGAGTTCTTTGCTTTAGTCAGTGTTTTTACAATTGCAAATAGTTCTCTAGGTCGGTTAATGGCCAGATTTATTACTTTAAAGTGGTAATCCCTTTTTGATTTGTTTATTGCGTTCTTGTATTCGTTAAGAGTGTTCATGTATTGGGATTTGTTTTCGTTTGATTTATTTTTTCTCCATCTCTTTTCTTGTTTCCTCAGTTGATTTTTTAGTTTTGCTAGTTCTTTCGTGAACCATTTTTCTGGGTTTTTTTTATTGTCTATGCATTGTGCGTGTGGGGACAGCTGCTTCTTGTATTGTTAGGTTCCAATGATTTACAGTGGAGTTGATGTCTGGGAAGTCCGTGTTGAGTATGGGTAATACTTTGTCAAGGAAAGTATCTTTGTCAAAGTGTGCGAATCGTGATATATGAGGTGATGTGTTTGTTGTATTCTGTGTTGCTTGTGCTGGGAGGTGGAGGGTTATGAGGTGATGGTCGGACCATGGTACTTCTGTTGTGGTTGGTATGGTAAATTGTTGGTGGTTATTAAGGGAGGAAGATGAGATCTAAAGTGTTGCCTTTTATGTGTGTGGAGGTGTGAACTATCTGTGTATATCCCATTTGGTTCATGGCGTCCATGAAGTTATCTGATTGTGAATTGTTTAGAGAGGGGAGGTTTAGATCACCTAGAATTATTAGTGGTTTGTTTTGTGATGCTGTGCATGCAAGTTCAAGGATGGGGGAGAGGTTTTTTTGATCTGCTGAGGGGGGTCTATATATGAGGGAGAGTGCAAGGGTTCTGCTTTCTATATTGATAATGTCCATTCCATCTATATTATTTAAGCTTGTTAAGGTAGACTTTCAAAGTCTACTTCTGCTCCTTTTAAGAAAAGGTTGTTCAAAAAGGGATTTTTTCCCAAAAAAGGCAGATATTATTCTGCTTATGGTCAGCAGGCATCTTCTGCAGGTCGTTTTGCTACAAAGAGACAGCAACAACCGAAACAGGCCAAGCCTAAGGCTGCTAGGACTGCTACGGCCCAACAGCCTCAGCCTCCTCAGGCCTTTGACTTACAACTAGAGAACTTAGCCTTTCTGGCTCTAGAACATCCAGAACCTCTCACCATTCCAGGAAGGTTAGCTCACTTTGCTCCCAGATGGGAACAAATCACAGCAGACCAATGGACCCTCTCCATTATAAGGGAAGGGTACAAGCTTCATTTCTTAAACCTTCCCCCTCACACCATGGTGAGACAGTTCAATTCTCCAACATCTCTCCTCGACCTTCTGGGTCAGGAGATTGCTACCCTTCTTGCCCAAGGGGCAATAGAAGAAGTACCCCTTCTTCAACAGGGCTCAGGGTTCTACTCCCCCTACTTTCTCATCCCAAAGCAAACAGGGGGCTACAGACCCATATTAGATCTCAGAGAATTGAACAAGTTTCTATGCATGGAGAAATTCAAGATGACTTCTCTCGGTACTCTCCTTCCATACCTCCAGAGTCAGGACTGGCTTTGTTCTCTAGATCTCAAGGATACGTACACCCATGTCCTCATCCATCCAACACACAGAAGGTTCCTTCGGTTCCTTTTCCAAGGAAAGCACTATCAATACAGAGTGCTTCCCTTCGGTCTGGCCTCTGCACCAAGGGTGTTCACAAAATGCATGGCAGTAATAGCTGCATTTCTACGCACTCTAGGAATATTTATTTATTTGAACTCATTTCTATACCGCTCCTTCCAGTGATCAGCAGCGGTTCACATCAAACATTTAACTCTGCAAAGTTAGCAGTTTACATAAAACAAAACTTAGCAGTTTACATAAAACAGTAGTGGGGAGCATTGAACATGTAAACAATGTAACATTAACTTCATAACTCAAACTATTTACATAATAAGGGAACACATATGGGGATACATATGGTTAAAAACTATATACAATGTATTTGAATTGATACAGTATATGAATTACATACATGTAGGATTTACAGTTAGTTCAGTGGTAGTTTGTAATTTTATATGAAAATGGATGCGTTACACTTCAAATTTGTTCGTGTGTAAATTTTGCTCTATGTTATTTCGGACTGATTGTAGTATTCTTGAAAAAGGTGTGTTTTAAGGTTTTTCCGGAATGATAAGAGGTCTTTGTTAGCTCTTAGTGTGTCGGGTAGTTTGTTCCATTGTGTGGGCGCTAAGTATGTGAATGCTCTATTGCTGGTGTTCATTTTTACTTTGCAGATAGAAGGAGGAATTTGTAGTGTATTTAAATTGTATTTGTATTCCCATATCTGGACGACTGGCTCATGCGAGCTCCATCCCAGTCAGAGGCCCAGGCTTCCCTGGCCTGCACAAGGAGTATCCTTCAGTATCTGGGACTTGTAATAAACATCCCAAAATCCCATCTCACCCCTACTCAATCTCTGGAGTTCATAGGGGCCTTACTGGATACCACCACTGCAAGGGCCTATCTTCCCCAGGCCCGTTGCCTACGCTTGGTGCAGTTAGCCTCCCAGATTCAGTTAAAATCCCATTTAACTCCTCGAGAGATGTTACAACTGTTAGGCCACATGGCATCCACCGTGCATGTCCCTTATGCTCGCCTTCACATGAGGGCAGCTCAATGGACTCTGTCCACCCAATGGACCCAGGCATCAGGGTGCCTGTCAGACAAAATAGCAACCTCCAGTTGCCTTTTTTGCTCTCTCCAGTGGTGGAGGTCCACCCAAAATCTGTTGCTGGGGTCCCCCTTTCAACAGGTGTTACCCCAAGCAACCCTTACAACAGATGTCTCCCCAAGGGGTTGGAGAGCTCATCTACAAGATCTCTCCACCCAGGGCATCTGGTCTCCACAGGAGACATCTCTACATATCAATCTCTTAGAGCTCAGAGCAATTTTTCTAGCTCTCAGAGTCTTCCACACCCTGCTCAGCTACAAGACAGTCCTCATCCACACGGACAACCAAATAGCCATGTTCTACATGAACAAGCAGGGGGGGGGACTGGCTCTCTGTCGCTTTGCAACAAAGCTCTGAGATTGTGGGCCTTCGCCAGAGAGCATCAAATTCATCTCATGGCAGTGTATCTTCCAGGGGTTCAAAACTCTTGGGCAGACAGACTCAGTCGAGTTCTGCTTCCACACGAATGGTCCCTACTTGGGGACCAGATAGCCAGGATCTTTCAAATTTGGGGAACCCCAGACATAGACCTCTTTAAAGGTCTATGGAATGCCAAACTTCCCCGGTTCTGTTCCAGGATTCCGTGTCAGGGAGTTCAGGCCAGGGATGCCTTCCTCCTTCATTGGGGGCAAGACTTCCTCTATGCCTTTCCACCCATTCCTCTAATTCCCAAAACACTCTTCAAGCTTCAGAGAGACAAGGGGTCTATGATCCTCATAGCACCACGTTGGCCACGCCAAGTGTGGTACCCTCTACTTCTGCATCTCTCTCAAGCTCCCTCCCTGGACTTGGGATCTGCTCCAGATCTCCTATCCCAGGAGGACGGAACGTTGTGGCACCTAAATCCCCAGTCTCTTCATCTCAGGGCCTGTTTGCTGAAGGCCTAGACCTTCAAGATTTGCATCTTTCTCAGCAAGTGAAAGATATCCTTCATGCTTCCAGAAAGCCTTCCACCAGACGTTCCTATGCTTTTAAATGGAAAAGGTTTACCATTTGGTGTGCAGAGAAGGGTCTTAACCCTCTTGCAATACCTCTGAATTCTTTACTAGAGTATTTGCTGCATTTATCCCATGCAGGCCTTAAAACAAATTCAGTAAGAGTCCATTTGAGTGCTATTGCAGCATCCCTTAAGCCTCTCAATGGACAGCCTATTTCCTCTCATCCTCTTATAGCAAGATTCATGAGAGGCCTTCTTTTGACTAAACCTCCCATTAGACCACCTGCAGTGGCATGGGACTTGAATCTGGTTCTTGGCCAGCTTATGAAGCCACCCTTTGAACCCTTAGCCACTACCTCCTTGAAATTTCTTTCCTGGAAGGTTATTTTTCTCATTGCAGTCACTTCAGCTCGCCGCATCAGTGAGCTGCAAGCCTTGGTGGCTAATCCTCCTTATACAAGGTTCCATCATGACAAGGTAGTCCTCAGGACCAATCCACACTTTATGCCTAAAGTGGTTTCACCTTTTCATCTGAATCAGGAGGTGTATTTACCTGTCTTTTATCCAGGACCTCATGCATCAAGTGCAGAGAGGAATCTCCATACCCTGGATTGTAAGAGAGCACTCGCTTTTTACTTACAAAGGACACAGCAACATAGAAAATCCTCTCAACTCTTTGTTGCTTTTGATTCCTTTCATTTAGGACTTCCATTCTCTAAGAGAACTCTGTCCAATTGGATTGCTCAGTGTATTTCTTTCGCTTACCAGAGTAAGAACCTTTCTCTGGAGGGCCATGTCACAGCTCACAATGTGAGAGCCATGGCAGCCTCTATGGCTCATCTAAACTCTGTGTCCATCGACCAAATCTGTCGAGCGGCCACCTGGGCCTCGGTTCATACCTTTACAGCACATTACTGCTTGGGCAAGGACTCCCGCCGGGATGCCTTGTTTGGTCAGGCTGTTCTCAAACACCTGTTCCATACTTAAACAACTCCTACCCCCCATCCCTGGTTGGATGCCCGAGATCCATGGAGGGAGGTAGAGCCCTTCTCAGGGACTCACAACCTTGGGGATCTCCCGGGCATCTCTAGCTGTGGAGTCCCCATATGTGAAGACTCATTCCTGCTTGTTCCTGGAGATAGCACAGTTACTTACCTGTAACAGGTGATCTCTGGGAACAGCAGGAATAAGTCTTCACAACCCACCCACCTTCCCTAGGAGTTGTATCTCTCTTTCTATCTTTCCTTTCCTCTCTCTCTCTTTGTCTCAGCTTAAAACTCGAACTGGAGAGAGGCGGTTGGGAAAGGCAGAAAGGCAGCGCGCAGGCGCTGTGGGATGCTCCCAAAACATTTCCTTTTGGACGCTGGGGAGCGTTCCCGCGCAGGCTCCGTCGGTGCCGACGATACCCATATGTGAAGACTTATTCCTGCTGTTCCCAGAGATCACCTGTTACAGGTAAGTAACTGTGCTATCTCGAGGAACAAGCAGGAATGTGGTCTTCACATATGGGTATCGTCAGTACCAACGGAGCCTGTGCGGGAATGCTCCCGAGCATCCAATTAGAAAGCTTTTGGGAGCATCCCACAGGGCCTTCATGCTCCCTTCCTGCCTTTCCCAACTGCCTCTCTCCAGTTCTTCGTTTTCTGTGGAGCCAGCAGGTCGTTCCTGTCACCGCAGAATATTTATCCTTATTCTCCTTCTTTTTGTGGCAGCGTCTGCCTTCCTCGACACTATACCGGTACCGCCGGTGGTTCTTTCTTTCATTTAAAAAAAAACATACATATATATATTTATATAGTTATATAGTATTTCTTTCCAAACTTTTCTTTTCGAGGTGCACGCGCCATTTTGGGCCTTAGGCCCAAAATTTCCTCCACTATGGAAAAACCCGCATCAGGTTTCAGAAAGTGCACCAAGTTTGGCGGTACCATCTCCGTCACTGACACCCATGAGTGGTGTCTTAAATGTTTAGGCCCTGACCAGTCCATCTCGGAGTGTATGGCTTGTGCCATGATGTCCAAGAGGGGTCGACAAAACCGAGCTGCTAAGCTCAGTACCCTTTTTCCCTTCGATGCAACTTCTGTGGCATCGACATCTTCCAGGGCTTCGTCTTCGTCCCATGGATCTCAGGTAACTAAACATAAGTCTGGCCGGTCCTCAAAGGGTAGATCTCCTTCCAAGCATCGAGATGCCTCTAGCGTTGCCCTTGAGGGTTCTGTACCCGCAAAATTGCCCTAGCGGGAGGCTTCGGCTTCCAAAGCATTATCGGGTCTCCAAGATGTTCTCGAGGCCTCAACCTCAGCAGAACTACTGGTGCCATGCTTTGGGGTACCAGCTGCTTTCTCCGGTACCGATACCCAGGCATCGGCAGCGTCGATAGACCAGAGGTTCCTGGCTATTGAGCACAGTCTGGCATCTCTACTCGCGGCATAGACATCCTCGGAACCGCATCAGACAGTTCTACCGGTACCGAAAGCATCGACATCGGTGTCCGTCTTGCCAGCACCCAGTCATGCTATGCCTTCCGGTATCGACTTCGGTCAGTACGGGTATCGTGCTCTACAAGAGCATCCGGACAGAAGATACTTTGAATCCTCGGAGGAGTCTGAGGATTCTGACAGCTCTGTCGGTACCGGAATACTTCTCCCGGAGGTGCCTTCCTCTCCTAAACGTAGGATGTCTCCTCCAGAAGATTTCTCCTTTCAGGATTTTATCAGGGAGGTGGCTCGAGGTCTTTCCATTACTGTGGCTCCCAAAACAGAGCCCAGGGCAAAGGAATTGGAGATTCTACAATATCCCAAGGCTCCTAAGGAGGCAGCTACTTTGCCTATCCATGAGATCTTACATGATCTCATGCTAAGAATGTGGGAAACACCTCTTACCACCTCTCCTCACTCTCGTAGACTGGATACCATGTATGGAGTCCCTCCTTTTCCTGGTTTCCAGAAGACTCAGCTTCCTCACCACTCTATTGTAGTGGAATCAGCTATGAGAAGGATCAGGAGTGCAAAGAGGCATGCCTCTAATCCTCCAGGACGTGAATGTAGAACTTTGGATGCCTTTGGACGTCGTACTTTCCAGGCTTCCATGCTTTCTGCCAGAATCAGTTCCTATATTTTATATATGGGAATGTTCCTTAAAGAAGTCACAGGAGATTTGGAGATTTTAAGCCCTCTCCTTCCTGATGATAAGAGGCAGGATTTTCTCACACTGGTTAAACATGCCCAGGATGTTTCTGTTTGTCAGCCATGCAGCTTTTGACTGTTTTGAGTGCATAAGCAGAACCGCTGCCATTGCCATAGGTGCACGTAGAATTGCCTGGCTCCAGGCATCCGATTTGGAGCTCCGGGTGCAGGACAAACTGGGCAATATCCCTTGTACAGGTGAGAATCTATTCGGCAAGAATTGGCAAGAGAAAGCCAATGAATTAGATGCTGAGAACTCCACTTTGGATAGATTACACAGGTACACTACCAAAAAACTGCCTCCAGTTTTGCAACTGATTCCTATAGATTTTGGAGTGCTGAATCCAGGAAAAATAGCCAAAATGTTCCATCACGTCACGTTTTCTTGCAAAATTAGATTTCTTACCCATATAAGGAATGTTCACATAATTTATTTTTAGCCGACTGCAGTTTATTTTCTTGGCCCAAAATAGAGGTTGTAATGGTTAACTAACTAGAAACACTCCCTCATGATATTTTAGAGTGTTTTGTATTCATTTTAACATTAACAGGACAATTGGGAGGCGGGGGGCTAAATCCAGTATTCGCGCTGGCGCATGTTCTTTCCTGTTCACCTCGCCTCGTTCGCTCGCTCAAACACGGTGGTTGCGATATGAACGTTCCTGTCAAATTTCAGTTTCTTGCAAGTTCATTATTACCTTTTGTTTGCTCAGTCGTAATCCAGCTTTATTCCGAAGTGGTTCACTACAGTTGTAGTTTGCAGTGCTGTGTATTTGTGATGGCTCACAGAGCCAGAGGTTGCGTCAACTCTTCGGACCGTTTTTGTTTTATTTGTGGGGAATATACCGTGAAAAAGCGGCAGAGGAACATTTCTGCATTTATTAAAAAAGTATATTTCGCCTATTTCGGTTTGAAGTAAGGCGATCAAGACAAACCGTGGGCTCCTCACAAAGTGTGCAAGACATGTGAGGAAGATCTACGCTTATGGATGAAAGGTAAAAAACAAGCATTTCGTTTCGGAATACCTATGATGTGGCGTGAACAAAGAGACCACAGCAGTGACTGCTATTTTTGCTCTTGCATTGTGAAGGGATACAACTTAAAAAATAAGAACGTAATAAGTTACCCCAACCTTCCCTCAGCAATTAGGCCTATGCCTCATAGCAACGAAGTACCTGTGCCTGAACCACCAAAATCTTTGGATCATATTTGTGTGGACGGTTCTGATCATGATGAGACTCATCAGATGGCTTTTCCCGATGAGTCCAGTACTTCCGAGTTTGAAACTGAACCAGATCCGAAACCTGAACTTTTCTCTCAAGCTGAATTGAATGATTTAGTCCGGGATTTAGGACTCCCAAAAGATGCTGCCCAACTGCTAGGTTCTCGGCTTAAACAGAAAAATCTATTGTCACCAGGAACAACTTTTTATTGGTACCGCAACTGCGAGAGGAAGATTTGGTATTTTGCAACGATATATACGGAGTGATGGAAAAGTTTAAACTCAAGTATGATCCTGCTGAATGGCGGCTGTTCATTGATTCGTCAAAAGACAGCATAAAAGGTGTTCTTCATAATGGCAACACATTCGCTTCAGTTCCTATTGCTCACTCTGTTATTCTCCAAGAAAAATATGAGAATTTGGCCCTGATTCTTCAGAAGATTCGTTATGATGAGCATAAGTGGATGATTTGTGGAGACTTTAAAATTCTATCCATGCTATTAGGGCAGCAATCCGGTTTCACCAAATATCCCTGCTTCCTTTGCTTGTGGGATAGCCGGGCCCGCGACCTACACTGGGGGAAAAAAGACTGGCCAATTCGGGAGCATTTGAGACCCGGTGAGAAAAATGTTCTTCATGAGAGCTTGGTACCTCGTGATAAAATTCTATTACCACCTCTCCACATTAAGTTGGGTCTCATTAAGCAATTCAAGTCCCCTTTCGGTACCTTTGCTCAAAGTTCCCCCGACTTTCTGAAGCAAAGCTAAAGGAAGGAGTGTTTGTTGGCCCTGATATAAGGAAACTCATTTCAGATGGAGCATTCGCTGAAACGATGTCTGAGAAGGAAAAAGAAGCCTGGGATTCCTTCAAGGATGTTGTTCTCAAATTCTTGGGGAAAGGCGGGATGAGAACTATAAGGATATTGTTGCCAGGATGCTCAATGCCTTCAAAGAACAAGGCTGTAACATGAGCCTGAAAGTCCATTTCTTGCACTCCCATGTGAACTACTTTCCCGAAAACTTGGGGGCGTACAGTGAAGAACAAGGTGAAAGGTTTCACCAGGACATCAAGGACGCAGAGAGAAGGTACCAAGGAAGATGGAACACCACTATGATGGCTGATTTCTGCTGGTTGCTGCTGCGGGAAACCCCAGATGAAAAATACACCAAGCAGCGCACCAAGAGAAGCATTCGGGGGAAGAAGAAACGGGCCCACCAGGAGATTGATTGACCCAAGAATGACTTTAAAATCTAAACTGTGTTGACAAATATCGTGTTTTTACTAAACTTTGAAATAAAAATTTGCTAGTTATTACCACAGTGTCGGTTCTCATTTATTAGAATTTTATTTTCACACCATCGGGTGTTTGTCTTCATGTATTGCAATGGTGCGGTTTGCGTTTTCTATTCTTACATACATACCTGTACAACATTTTTTGCACATTTCTTTGCTTTGCTTTGCTTTGTGTCTAACCTCGCTCTTATATGCTCAATGTTTGTGCACATGTATGTGGCTGTTTTAAGTGCAGACAATTTTGCTACCATCACAGTGTGTTTTGTTGACATTACTCTATTCTTATGTGCTGCCTTGTTACAATTTTCTTTATTCTTATTTGAATAACTACTAAACAATTAGTATAAAGAATTCATCCAAGAAACTTTTATCTCGATCGCACTCAATCTGAAACGTTCACCTCAAACTGCTAACCCAATGTAGCAAAAAATCTGTACGTGATGGAGCAAATTGGTTACCAGATTTGGATTCAGCACACCAAAAAACGTAAAAATCAATCGAAACATTAGAGGCAGTTTAAAAAAAAAATTTTTTAGTGTACCTGTGTTATCCAAAGCCACAGCTGGTCCTGCAAGGAAGAAATCTTTCAAGAAACCATTCTTCTCCAAGAAGAAGAGGTTTTATCCCTCTTATTCCCAGCAGGGACGTTCTGCAGGTCAATCTGCCAGAAAGACTCAGCAACCACCTAAACAAAGGAAAGCAAAGACTGCTAAGCCTCAACCGTCTCAGCAGTCTCAGCCTCCACAAGGCTTTTGACTAGCATCTAGAGAACTTAGCCTTCCTGGCTCTCAATGGACCAGAGCCTTCCACCATTCCAGGAATGTTGTGTCACTTTGCCCCCAAATGGGGGCAGATAACAGCAGAACATTGGACACACTCCATTATAAAAGAGGGGTACAAGCTGCACTTTCTGTGCATGCCCCCTCCCACAATGATAAAACAGTTCAATTCTCAGACCTCTCTCATCAACCTGTTAGATGAAGAGGTCACTATGCTTCTTGCCCAAGGGGCAATAAAAGAAGTACCCATTCATCAACAGGGTACAGGGTTTTACTCCCCCTATTTCTTTATTCCAAAGAAAACAGGGGGACACAGACCTATTTTGGACCTCAGAGAATTGAACAAATTCCTGTTCAAAGAGAAATTCAAGATGATTTCTCTGGGAACTCTGCTGTCATACCTTCAGAGTCAGGATTGTCTTTGTTCTCTAGATCTCAAGGATGCGTACACTCATGTTCTCATCCTTCCAACTCACAGAAAGTTCCTTCAGTTCCTTTTTCAAGGAAAGCACTACCAGTACAGGGTGCTTCCTTTCGGCCTGACCTCAGCACCAAGGGTGTTTATGAAATGCATGGCTGTGGTAGCAGCATTTCTTTGCACTCTAGGAATATTTGTCTTCCCCTATTTAGACGACTGGCTCATTCGAGTCCCATCAGAGTCAGAGGCCAGGATTTCTCTGTCTTGCACAATGCGTATCCTTCAGTATTTGGATCTGGTCATAAACATCCCAAAATCCAGTCTAACTCCCACTCAGTCTATAGAGTTCATAGGAGCTTTGCTGGATACCAGAAAAGCAAGGACCTATCTTCCTCAGACCCGTTGCTTTCGCATGGTGCAGTTAGCTTCTCAGGGAGTGCTAAAGCCTCATCTCACTGCTCGAGAAATGTTACAACTACTAGGCTACATGGCATCTACCGTGCATGTGGTTCCTTATGCTCGCCTCCATATGAGAGCAGTCCAGTGGACTTTATCCACTCAATGGACCCAGGCATCAGGGTGCCTGTCAGACAAAATAGCAAACACAAATCGTCTTATTTTGCCTCTCCAATGGTGGCAGTCCACTCAAAACCTGTTGCTGGGGTCCCCTTTTCAACAACCTTTACCCCAGGCAATTCTCACAACAGATGCTTCACCAATGGGTTGGGGAGCTCATCTGCAAGACCTTTCCACCCAAGGCACTTGGACTCCGCATGAGACTCATCTACATATCAATCTCTTAGAGCTCAGAGCAATCTTCCTTGCTCTTCGAGTGTTCCACACTCTGCTCAGCTACAAGACAGTCCTCATTCATATGGACAATCAAGTAGCCATGTTCTTCGTGAACAAGCAGAGAAGAAAGGCTCTCTGTCGCTTTGCAACGAAGCTTTGCGACTATGGGTCCTCGCCAGAGAGCATCAGATTCATCTCCTGGCAGTGTATCTTCCAGGCATACAAAACTCTTGGGCAGACAGACTCAGTCGAGTTCTGTTTCCGCACGAATGGTCTCTACATGCAGACCAGGTGGCCAAGATTTTTCAAATTTGGGGAACCCCAGACATAGACCTCTTTGCAAGTCCGTTGAATGCCAAACTTCCCCGGTTCTGTTCCAGAATTCCGGCCCAGGGCTCTCAGGCCAAGGATGCTTTCCTCCTTCACTGGGGTCAAGACTTCCTTTATGCCTTTCCACCCATTCCCCTAATTCCCAAAACCCTCTTCAAGCTTCAGAGAGACAGAGGCCGTATGATTCTCATAGCTCCACACTGGCCACGGCAAGTGTGGTACCCTCTGCTTCTACATCTCTGTCAAGCCCCCTCTCTGGAGTTAGGGTCTGCTCCAGATCTCCTGTCTCAGGAGGACGGAATGTTATGGCATCCCAATCCCCAGTCTCTGCATCTCAGGGCTTGGTTGCTGATGGCCTAGATCTTCATGATCTTAACCTCCCTCAACAAGTAAGGGATATCCTTTAGGCTTCCAGGAAGCCTTCCACAAGACACTCTTATGCTTTCAAGTGGAAAAGGTTTACCATATCGTGTTCACAGAAGGGTCTTAACCCCCTTGCGATACCTCTGGAATCATTATTGGAGTATCTCCTTCATTTATCCAATGCACCTTTGAAAGGTTTATCCAATGCACTTAAGACTAACTCAGTAAGAGTCCATTTGAGTGCTATTGCAGCTTTTTTCAAGCTTCTAAATGGACATCCTATTTCCTCCCATCCTCTTATAGCAAGATTTATGAGAGGCCTTCTTCTAACTAAGCCTCCCATTAGGCCACCACCGGTGGCATGGGACTTAAACCTGGTTCTTGGTCAGCTTATGAAACCACATTTTCAACCCTTAGCTACTACCTCATTGAAATTCCTTTCTTGAAAGGTTATCTTTCTCACTGCAATCACATCAGCACGTCGCATCAGTGAGTTGCAGGCACTAGTGGCTGATCCACCTTATACAAGGTTCCATCATGACAAGGTAGTCCTTAGGACCCATCCACACTTTATGCCAAAAGTGGTTTCGCCTTTTCATCTAAACCAAGCTGTCTACCTGCCTGTGTTTTTTCCAAGACCTCATGCATCAAATGCAGAAAGGAATCTTCATAGTTTGGACTGTAAAAGAGCTTTAGCCTTTTACTTACAAAGAACACAGCAACATAGAAAGTTCTCTCAACTCTTTGTTGCTTTTGATCCTTCTCATTTGGGACTTCCAGTCTCTAAGAGAACACTGTCCAACTGGATTGCTCGGTGCATTTCCTTTGCCTGTCAGAGTAAGAATCTTCCTCTGGAGGGCCAAGTCACAGCTCACAATGTGAGAGCCGTGGCAGCTTGAATGGCTCATCTGCACTCTGTGTCTATCGATGACATCTGTCGAGCAGCCACTTGGGCCTCGGTTCATACCTTCACAGCCCATTACTGCTTGGACAAGGACTCCCGCCAGGATGCCTTGTTTGGTCAGGCTGTTCTTCAACACCTGTTCCATACCTAATCAACTCCCCCGATGGCTGCCAGCGGGTTCAAGAAGTGTGATCGGTGTAAGAAGCTGATGTCTCTCACCGACACACATGACTGCTGCCTCCCTTGCCTCGGGCCCGACCATGACCCGGTGGTCTGTGTCCCGTGCGGCAAAATGTCCTCTAAGGCGCTGAGGAGCCCTCAACATCAGCATGAAAGCGGACTTCGTCGGAGGCCTCGACATCTCGGGAGTCCGACCCTGAGCACCGTCGAGGCTCTTCTGAAAGGGGGTCTCCTTCGAGGGAACACAGAAGGAAGAAGAAACAACCCACGAGGGCGGTGTCGGTGGATGCTCTTGATTCCCCGAAGGCCAGGTCACATAGCCCCGTCCGGGGTCCTCGGAGTCGGAGAGGCCTGCCAAGTTGCCTCGAGTGGAGCCGGAGTCCCCGAGTCATGTGAGTGCTGTTGTCCTCGTAGACTCCCCTCCAGGGGAGCCGACGTCGGGCCCGACGCCGTCAGGGCGCGAGTCAGAGGCTGCTGAGTCTCCTGAGCTGAGTCTCAGGTTGACGGCCTTGGAGAGCAGCTTGGCTGCCTTCATGGAGCAGCAGCAGGTACTGATCGCCGGTTTGACCTGCATCTGCCCTGACCACCATCTGCCCTGACCTGCATCTGCCCTGACCACCAGGACCTCGACATCCAAGTTGACCCCGGAGGCCGAGCCGATCCTCGAGTCGATGCGGCCTTGAGTCAATCCTCGGCCAAGGTCCCCCTTGGCCTCCTGCTCGGGACCGAGGTCATCGACGCCGGTGCCCTCGGCGTCAGGGCGGATGGCATCGGTGCCCGCCTGCCCGGAGCCGCTTGATTCCTCCTCGGAGGGGTCAGGGTGGGAGACGGAGGACAAGGAGTCCCCGGATACTTTCCGGACCTGGTGCGTCCCATCGGACTCACCGGAGTCCGAGCCTCAGAGACGGTCCCCATCGGAGGATACCTGGTTCTCGGATTTCGTGCGGGACATGGCCAAAGTCTTGGCCTTCCCCGCGGATCCCGAGGAGGAGCCTCGAGCCAAAGAGCTCGAGGCCCTCCAGTATGACTCTCCGCCTAAGGAGGCCTTTACTGTACCGGTTCCTCCAATGCTGGAATGGCTGCTATTCCGCATGTGGGAGACACTGGCCTCAGCGCCGGTTCTCATCAAACGGGTCGATTCCATTTATCAAGTCCGTAAGAGCTCTGGGTTCCAGAAGACACAGCTACCGCACCACTCCATAGTTTTGGAATTGGCCATGCATCGTCTGAAGAGTCAGAAGATGCACTCCTCGGTGCCCCCCGGCTGGGAGGCCCGGAACCTGGATGCCCTCGGAAGAAAGTGCTTCCAGGGCTCTATGCTGGCGTGCCGTGTCCAGACTTACCAGCTGTACAAGGGCATATACCTTCAGGACCTGGCAAAGGAGATTGCCGGGTTCTCAGCTGGCCTCTCCGAGGAACCTTTGCAGAGGTTTAATTCTTTGTCATCTGGGATTCGAGAGTGCTCAAAGTTTATCTCTCGAGCAGCCTATGATGGCTTCGAGGCTTCGGCCCAAGTAGCCGCGGCCAGCATCAGTGCACACCGTCAGGCCTGGCTACAGTCATCGGACCTCGAGCCATGGGTACAGGACAAGTTGGTCGATGTCCCCTGCCGAGGTGAGAACCTTTTTGGCAAACCCATGGCTAAAAAGGCTGCAGAACTCTAGTCTGAGACTCTCACCAGGACAAGGCTGTCCAGGAAAACTTCTGCCCCTTCTCAGAAGAAGAAGGGCTCGGGGAAAAAGCCCTTTTACCCGAGGAAGGCTACTGCCTACACAAATCCTACCCTCATTTTCAAGCCTCTGCAGCTCCCCATCAGGGTCAGCAGGCCAAGGGACAGGGACATGGGCCCCGTAGGCAGAAAACCCCCAAGCCATCAGCTCCGGCTCCTGCACAGCAGAGAGCGGGGTTTTGACTCCCATTGCATAGCCTCTCCTCCTCAGCTGGCTCCTCTCAGCACAGGAGGCCAGCTGACACTGTATGCCCACAGGTGGTCAGCCATAACAAGGGATACCTGGTTGCTGAGCATAGTCCAAAATGGCTCTTTGCTCCACTTCAACCAGTTACCCCACTCCTATTTTCCAGGGGAGCCTCCAAGACTCCCTCTTCACAGGAACCTCCTCCTTCAGGAGTTGGCAAGTCTTCTAAAGGAGCAGGCGGTGGAACCGGTGCCTCACCAGCTGAGAGGCCAAGGCTTCTATTCAAGGTACTTTCTGGTACCAAAAAGGACAGGAGGCTCAGGCCCATCCTAGACTTGTGAAATCTCAACAAGTTCCTGGAGAGGGAAAAGTTCAAGATGCTTACCCTTGAGATACTGCTGCCCTACCTCCAGCAGGAAGATTGGCTATGCTCCTTAGACCTAAAGGATGCTTATACTCACATCCTCATTCAGCCAGACCACAGACAATATCTCAGATTTGTAGTGGGAGGAAATCATTTTCAATCCAGAGTACTTCCATTTGGCCTCACCTCCGCCCCCAGGGTTTTTACCAAGTGCCTGGCGATGGTGGCAGCCTATCTCAGAAACCAGGGCATCTTTGTCTTTCCATACCTGGACAACTGGCTCATCAGGGGTCAGTCTCCACAGGAGGCCAGCCAGTCCACCCTTCGCACTGTTTCTCTTCTTCAGCATCTAGGCTTTGTGGTAAACTTCGCAAAGTCCACTTTGCTCCCCTCACAGAACATGGAGTTCATAGGGGCAAGATTGGATACCCTCCAGGTGAAGGCTTATTTGCCCGAGGACAGGGCCCACAGACTGGTAGCGTTGGCCAATCAGTTCCAGAGCGTTTCTCTGGTCTCCGCCAGAAACTTCCTAAAGCTCTTGGGCCACATGGCATCCACGGTCCATGTAACTCCGAATGCCCACCTGCACATGTGACCTGCTCAGTGGTGCCTCAGAGCTCAGTGGGTGCAAGCCACAGGCAACTTGAAAGACAAGATAAGGGTGTCCAAACTGCTGACAGCCTCCCTACGGTGGTGGCTGCATCTCACAAACCTGGTCCAGGGGGTGCCTTTGCAGGCGCCTCCGCACACACAGATGCTGACAACCAATGCTTCCCTTCAGGGCTGGGGTGCACATTGCCAGGGGGCTTGCACTCAGGGCCTCTGGTTTCCTGGGGAGTCCACACAGCAGATCAGTCTATTGGAGTTGCGAGCTATCCGCTTAGCTCTACAGACTTTCTCTCATTTCCTCTCTCACCGGTCTGTCTTAGTTCAGACAGACAATCAAGTGGCAATGTTCTACCTGAACAAGCAAGGGGGCACAGGCTCCAAACTTCTGTGTTGGGAGGCACAGGCCCTGTGCTCATTGGCAATCAAACACAACATGTTTCTCAAGGCAGTTTACCTGCCTGGCCAGGAAAATTGCCTGGCAGACAGATTGAGCAGGATTCTACAGCCTCACAAATGGCAGTTGAATCTTCTGGTGGTCCAAGGGATCTTTCTAAGATGGGGTCTTCCAACCATGATCTCTTTGCGAGTCCACTGAACCGTCAGCTACCCAGGTTCTGTTCCAGACAATCGCATCCTCTGCGAATAGCAGCAGATGCGTTTCTAATCTCTTGGTCTACGGGCCTACTGTATGCGTTTCCTCCCACACCTCTAGTGGCCCAAACCTTGTTCAAAGTTCTTCAGGACAAGGCCTCAGCGATTCTGGTAGCCCCCAGATGGCCGAGGCAGCCATGGTTTCCACTCCTTCTGCAGTTGACAGTGGACACTCCACTCACTCTGGGGGTGCATCACGATCTCCTGTCTCAGGATCAGGGATCTCTCCTGCACTCCAACCTCAAATCCCTCAATCTGATGGCCTGGCTACTGAAAGGGTAGTTCTAGCCCCCTTACTTCTTCCTAAGGAGGTGGAAGAGGTGGTTTTGGCCTCTAGGAGGCAATCCACCCAGAAATCTTATGCCCTCAAGTGGCGTAGGTTCTCCACCTGGTGTGCTCAGCGCCAGGAGGATCCTTTTTCGTGCCTGGTTCCAGTGGTGGTGCAGTACCTGCTCCACCTCTCGGACCTAGGCCTTAAATCCAACTCTGTGTCCACCTCAGTGCTCTATCCGCACACCACTCACAGGTGGAGGGCCAATCTCTGTCGGGCCACCCCTTGGTGTCCCGCTTCCTCAGAGGCCTGCTTTTGCTTAAGCCTCCGATCTGTCCACCAGCCACTGAGTGTGATTTGAATGTGGTATTGCAGCAACTTACTTGCCCACCGTTTGAGCCAATGGCTACCTGTCATTTACGCTTCCTTTCCTGGAAGACGTTCTTAGTGGCTCCTACCTCGGCCAGGCATGTGAGTGAACTACAAGCTCTTGTTTCTGATAGACCGTACACACAGTTCTATAAGAACAGGGTGCTCTTGCGGACTCAGCCCAAGTTCCTTCCGAAGGTTGTCTCCTCCTTCCACCTCAATCAGGAAGTGGTTCTTCCAACATTCTTCCCCCAGGCCGCCTGCCAGCCGGGCTGAAAGAGTCCTGCATACCCTGGACTGTAGAAGGGCGTTGTCTTTTTACATTGACCATACGCAGGGGCATCGAAGTGCTGCTCAGCTCTTCCTATCGTTTGACCCTAATAAACTGGGGTTCCCTGTCTCCAAGCGTACCTTGTCCCTTTGGGTAGCAAATTGTATCGCCTTGGGCGTACAGGGCAGCCGGCCTCTCCTTGCAGGGTCGAGTCACGGCCCACCGTGTTAGGGCGAAGGCCGCGTCAGTAGCCCACCTCCGCTCTGTTTCGTTGGCAGACATCTTCCGGGCCACTACTTGGTCTTCAAGCCAGACTTTTGCGGCTCACTACTGCCTCGAGAGGGAGTCCCGGCGGGACAGTGCTTTCGGACAGGCGGTACTCCATAATGTCTTTGAGGTTTAGGCAACTCCTACCCTCCGGCCCTTGTGTTGGGCTACCGTACGGGGGCGTTTTCAGAAAGGATTCTTTCACAGATGCTGACGTTCTAGAGGGAGCTTATTTTTCAGCTTGGGTACCCGGTAGCCTGTAGCTGGGGAGTCCCATATGTGAGGACTGACTTCCTGCTTGGTCCTGGAGAAAGAATAGTTACTCACCTGTAACAGGTGTTCTCCAGGAGCAGCAGGAATCAGTCCTCATGACCCTCCCTCCTCCTCTTGGAGTTGCAGTCATATGATTCATTTTGTTGTTTTGCTGTCTTTCAGCTATGTCATCAGACTGAGCAAGATGGTACCCTTGGGCAGGAAGGGGACCGCACTTGCGCGCTGCATTCCCAAAGGCTTTCTTTGAAAGCTGGGGAAATGCTCCGCACGAGGGCTCTGTCGGTGCCGATGTCACCCATATGTGAGGACTGATTCCTGCTGCTCCTGGAGAACACCTGTTACAGGTGAGTAACTACTCTCTCTCTCCATAGTGACAGAGAGGTACAAACTTCACTTTCAAAGTATGCCCCCTCCCTCCACTCCAAGAGAATTCAGCTCTCGGTCCCCCTTACCACTCTCTTGTGCCAGGAGGTTACCATCCTTCTCACTCAGGGTGCAATAGAGGAAGTGCCACTTTCCCAACAAGGCCTTGGCTTCTACTCCCTCTACTTCCTTATACCAAAGAAAACAGGAGGATACAGGCCCATTCTGGACCTCCAAGAATTAAGCAAGTATCTGCTCCAGGAGAAATTCAAAATGATCTCTTATGAAACACTTCTCCCTTACATCCAGAGTCAGGATTGGCTATGTTCTCTAGACCTAACGGATGCATACACACATATCCTTATCCACAAAGAACACAGGAGGTTTCTTCGAGTCCTCTTTCAGGGAAGACTTTACCAGTACAGGGTTCTACCCTTCACCTGGCTTCTGCCCCAAGAGTCTTCACAAAATACATGTCAGTAGTAGCAGCATTTCTAAGAACTCTAGGAATATTTGTCTTCCCCTACTTAGACGACTGGCTCATCCGAACATCGTCGGTCAAGAGGCCAGCTTTGCTCTCTCCTGCACAATGCAGGTTCTTCAACAGTTTGGGTTTGTAATAAATCTTCCAAAATCCCAACTCACCCCTTCTCAAACATTAGGGCTCATAGGGACTCTTCTAGACAAGCAGCAGTCAAGGGCGTTTCTGCTACAGGTATGCTGCGCTCAAATAGTTCAACTAGCTTCTCAAACAGCTATGAAGACTTCCCTAACTGCTCGAGAAATGCTTCAGTTGCTCGGTCATATGGCTTCCACTGTACATGTTGTTCCCTATGCTCGTTTACACATGTGTGCAGCTCTGTGGACTCTAGCTTTGCAGTGGACTCAGGCATCAGGTCATTTGGGGGGCAAAATCAGGAACTCTACATGCCTCATTTTGTCCCTCCAATGGTGGCAATTATCAGAAAACGTACTTATAGGGTCACCTTTTCAGAAGCCACCACACCAATCCACCCTGATGACGGATGCGTCAAAATTGGGTTGGACAATCTCTCCACTCAGGGTCTTTGGACTCAGCAGGAGGCTCGGCTTCACATAAACCTGCTAGAATTCAGAGCCATCTTCAGTGCTCTCAGTGTTCCAGGACTACCTGAGCTCCAAAATGGTTCTAGTCCAAATGGACAATCAGGTATCCATGTTCTGTGTGAACAAGCACGGTGGAACAGGTTCTCAGGAGTTGTGCAACGAAGCCCTACACCTATGGTCCTTTGCCATACGCCTTCAGATCCACCTACTAGCGGTGCATCTCCCTGGCAAACAGAATCTCCTGGCAGACCAACTCAGTCAAGTACTACTGCCACACGAATGGTCTCTCCATTCAGAGCAAATTGCTCTAATCTTTAAGATCTGGGGAACCGCAGATATAGATCTGTTTGCAAGTCCTCAGAATGCCAAACTTCCCCGTTTCTGTTCCAGAATTCCTGCTCAGAACAGTCAGGCGATGGATGCTTTCCACCTCCACTGGGGTCAGGACTTTCTATATGCCTTCCCACCCATTCCCCTCATTCCCAAAACACTATTCAAGCTTCAGAGAGACAGGGGCTATATGATTCTCATAGCCCCATGCTGGCCATGACAAACGTGGTATCCACTGCTTCTACGTCTCTCTCAAGCCAAACCTCTGGAGTTGGGATGTGCTCCAGATCTCCTATCCCAGGAGAACCCTCAGTCTTTGCACCTGATGGCGTGGCTGCTGAGAGCTTAGAACTCCAGGATATCAACCTCTCTCAACAGGTTAAAGATATCCTTTTGGCCTCCAGGAAACCTTCCACAAGGCGTGCTTACACTTTTAAATGGAGAAGGTTCTCAATCTGGTGTTCAAAGAAGAAACTTAATCCTTTTTCCATTCCAGTAGAGCCATTACTTAAGTCTCTCCTCCACCTTTCATCCTCTGGACTTAAAACTAATTCAGTAAGAGTCCACCTCAGTGCCATTGCGGCTTTTCACATGCCCTTTGATGGACAACCTGTCTCCTCTCAGCAGCTTGTAGCGTGCTTTATGAGAGGTCTGCTCTTAACTAAGCCTCCCATTAAGCCACCACCTGTGGCATAGGATCTCAGTCTTGTCCTTGGACAACTGATGAAGCCGCCCTTCGAACTCCTAGTGACTACATCCCTGAAGTTTCTTTCTTGGAAGGTCATCTTCCTAATTGCCCTCACTTCTGCAAGACGCATCAGTGAGCTCGAAGCTTTAGTAGCTGGACCCCCCTTATACATGGTTCCACCATGATAAGGTAGTCCTTAGGACTCATCCTCACTTTATGCCAAAGGTGGTTTCGCCTTTTCATTTGAACCAGTCTGTTTACCTTCCTGTCTTCTTCCCTAAGCATCAGGCCTCTAGTGCAGAAAGGAATCTACATATTCTGGATTGCAAGCGTGCTTTGGCCTTTTATCTTTAAAGAACTAGGCAGCACAGAAAGGCTTCACAGCTTTTTGTTGCATTTGATTCCAGTCACCTGGGTCTACCAGTTTCCAAAAGAACACTCTTCAAGTGGAATTCAGATTGTATATCTTTTACCTATGAGAGTAAAGGTCTTTCTCTTGAAGTTTATGTCACAGCACACAATGTGCGAGCAATGTCTGCCTCTATGGCAAACCTACGTTCGGTGGCGATTGATGAAATCTGCAAAGCAGCAACCTGGTCCTCTGTCCACACTTTGCAGCTCACTATTGCTTGGACAAGGACTCCTGTCGGGATGCCTCGTTTGGCCAGGCTGTTCTCCAGCATCTCTTTCTGACTTAGAATAATTCCTACCCCCGTCCCGGGTTTCGATACCAGAGATCCTTGGGAGGAAACATGACCCTCTACAGCCTGTGTTTCACTGCTCTCTCTGGGGTCATCTCCATGGCATCTCCAAGCTAGGGGAGTCCCATATGTGAAGACTACATTCCTACCATCTTTATGCCTTTGACTCCCAGATCTACCTCTCTACTCCTGAAATCTCTCCAGCAATCCAGACCCGGATCTCTGCCTGCCTTTCTGACATTGCTGCTTGGATGTTTCACCGCTGCTTGAAATTGAACATGGCCAAGACTGAGCTTCTTATCTTTTCCCCCTAAAAGCTCCTCTCCTCTTTTTCCTTTCTCAGTCTTTGTGGATAACTCTCTACTTCTTCCTGTTTCCTCGGCTCACAACCTTGGGGTTGTCTTTGACCCCTCTCTCTCCTTCTCCACACACCCATCTGATAGCTAAGACTTGCCGTTTCTTTCTCTATAACATCAACAAAGCTCTGGCTTCATCAACAGATGTAGAGGACAAAGTGGAAGAGAAAAGAGACGATACATAGTGGATAGAGTCAGTGGATCGATAGCATGAAGTTTCCTAAAAAGACAGGAGGAGATTGTTCACAGTTTCTATTCTCTGGGGGCAGATGTGCAGTAAGCAGTCTTGGGGTGCTATGTCTGTTGCAACTGTCAAAGTAGATTGCTATTACTGAAGTTTTTGCTGGATTAGGATATAGTTTTCAAGAACAAAACTACAACTCCAATTCCTCAGTTTTTTAAATTAGTCTGTTGTTAGCTAAAGGGATAAGTATTTGTAATTATCACTTATATATTGTAAATATATTAACTTGACTGATATTGACAGATATGTTGTTCACTTGTATGTTAGAATGATTGGACCAAGCCCAATCATTAAGGAGTCCATCAGAGATAGGGGGAAAGAATGTGGAAAGCAAGTTTCTCAGGAACATAGACAGAATGTGTTAGAGTCCAAGGGGAAGGGGAACAAGCTGCTTGTGGGCCCACCTGTCTCCTTGTCCAGCAAGCCCGAGGAACTGTGTATGGAGATGTAAGTATACCCTGTGGAGGAAAGGCCCTGAAGCCCTGCTGAGAGCAGGAAGATAAAACTCCTAGAAGCAGGTTGCTTAAGAATGAAATTTTTCTTCTTTTTCTGAAAGACAAAAGAAAGGTAGTCTTGAAGGACTACCAAAAGGGACTGCTACCCCTGGAAAGAAATCTGTACTTGCAAGTATTTACTTATGGGAAATTCTCTAAATTTGGGGAAAAAGGAAATTCTTTGGGTTAAAGCTGATTAATCTGTGTAATTTAAAATCCAGTGTATTTGTTAACTCAGTCAGGGCCTGGTATCAGCCCAGAGCTTTTAATTTAAATCTGATCAGAGTATAGATTAGCATAGAAGAAAGAATAGAATAAATATTCTCCAGGACCAAGCAGGAAGTCAGTCCTCACATATGGGTGTCATCGGCGCCGATGAAGCCCCAGCGGAGCATTTTCCCAGCTTTCCATGAAAGCCTTTGGGAATGCTGGCACGCATGCGCGGTTCCCTTCCCGCCTAAAGGTGCCATCTTACCTCAGTCTCTTTTTTTTTCGAGAAGCCCATCGGACGTGTGTCCTGTTCTCCTGGATAAAAGTGATTTTTTCTTCGGCGATTTTCGCTCTTTTTCTACGGTTCGACGCCGGTTCCCCTCCTGCCGGGTTCAGTACACCGGTATCGAGCCCGTTTTCTTCATTTTTCGGTTTTTGCCCTTCATGGCTGGCGTTCGCGCCCTTTTTTCATTTTTTCGCTGGAGGTTTTCTTTTGACCTCGCTGGGGCTATTTTTTCCCCGATGGCTTCCAGTGGTTTCAAAAAGTGTGATCGGTGTAAGAAAATTGTCTCTCACCGACACACACGACTGCTGCCTTCGGTGCCTCGGCCCTGACCACGACCCCAAGTCGTGTGGGCCATGTGGAAAGATGTCTTCCAAGGCACTAAAGAGTCGACAGCATCAAAATGAAAGGTTTTTCTCGGACTCTGCCTCCAGCCGGGCCCGGACCTCGTCTGAGGCCTCGACATCTCGGGATTCCGATCCCGAGCACCGTCGAAGCTCCTCGGACAGGGGGTTCCCCGACCGGGAACGTAAGAGGAAGAAGCGGCTCGTGAGAGCGGCGTCGGAGGAGGTCCCTGGTCCCTCGAGGGCCAGGTTTAAGAGAAGTCTGCCAAAGTTCCTCGTGTGGAGCCGGAGTCTGCTGGACACGTAAGCCCTGTAGTCCTCGTGGACTCTCCTCCCAGAGAGCCGACGTCAGGCCCGGCGCCGCCGGGGCCCGAGTCGGTGGCTGCTGCGTCTCCCAAGCTGAGTCTGAAAATGACAGCCTTGGAGTGCAGACTGTGGATGATATCATGTTTACTGTTACCTCTCCACAGCCTTCCTTAAGGGCCATTATGAAAGTGTTAGAAGCTTATCATAGTGTATCTGGCTATAAGGTAACCCTGTCAGTCTGAGATTTTGAACATTATATTTGATTGTATTATGATGGAGAGCTTTTGGAAGCTTTCCCTAGGTTGATACACTATTTGGAAGGGCACATAGGATCAGATTTAGTGGTTATATATAAATATCCACCCCTATTTGAATCTTTAGCTAGAGACCTGGATAAGAGGTAAAGTCTGAATCACTCTTGGTTGAGCCGGATTGCAAGTGTTAAAATGATGCTTCTGCCAAAGTTTCTCTACCTGTGTCAGACTTTGTCACTTCACTTGATGAAGAACTAAATGGCTTTTAAAGAAGCTTTTCCACTTCCTTGTATGTGTAAGCCACCTAGAGTATCATGTAGGGTCCTCATGAGAGGCAGGTTGGAGGGGAGGGTCTGAAGTTATTGAGCAACATAAATATTATTTTGTAGTGTCCTACTAGCCAGTCTAGACAAGTGGGTTGTGCTCCCCTACTAGCAGAAGTGGAGTTAGAGAAAGAAGTTTTTTTTCGGGAACAAGCAGGAAGTCAGTCCTCACAAATGGGTGACGGCACCGATGGAGCACTCGCAGAAGCATCCCCCCAGCTTTCAAAAAAGCCTTTGGGAGATGCCACCATGCATGCGTGGTCCCCTTCCCGCCCAAGGGTGCCATCTTGCTCAGTCTCCTTTTTCCACGGAGCCCTTCAGACATTCGTCTGGCTTGTCCCCGGAAAAAGTTGATTTTTCTCTCCGAGTTTTATACTCGCCTCCGATATTGCACCGGTACTCTTCCCGCCTGCCGACCTCGTTGGCTCGGCGTCGCGTTCATTCTCCTTTGTAGTTCTTGTTTCTTTTCGTGACGTCTTCATGCCTTCTTTCTCCCACTGGCAGCCCTGAGAGTCTTTGACCTCGCAGGGGTACTTTTTTCCCCTCTGGCTACCAGTGGATTTAAGAAGTGTGATCGGTGCTCTAAAATTGTCTTTGACAGACACATATGACTGCTGTCTCCGCTGCCTTGGGCCAAACCACGACCTGGTGGCCTGCAGTCTGCAAGAGGATGTCCAGTAAGCCCTTAAAGAGCCGCCCCCAGCAGCACGAAAAGTGTTTCCCCAAGTCCCTGGTGCCTGCGAAGGCCAGGGCCTCGTCTGAGGCCCTGACATCTCTGGTGGAACCTTCCGAGCCCGAGCCTCATCATGGGTCCTCAGAAAGGGGGTCTCTCTCGAGGGAATCCAGAAAGAAGCAGCCCTCAAAGGCGGTGTCCTTAGATGGTTCTGACCAGCCGGGTACTTCCCGGGCCCAGTCCTGCAGTCCAAAGTGTTCGTCCAAGGCGTCGGAGAAGGAGCAGCCTGCAAAAGTCCCCCGGAAAGATCTGACTGTGGACCAGCCTCGGTCCCCAGACACTATCCTCGTTAAGATTCCCCTTCGGGGGAGCCGGCGTCGGGTCCAAATCCCTCGGTGCCCACGCCGAAGGCTGTGGAACCTTCTGGTCTGGAGTCCAGAATGACGGCCTTCATGGACCAGTGGCGGGTGCTTTTGTCTGGCACGACCATTTCATCCATCCCGACCACTGGGCCTTCGACGTCCAAGACGTCCCTGGAGGCCAAGCCGATCCTCAAGGTCCTTTGGCCTCGAGTTGATCCTTGGCCAAGGTCGCGTTCCGAATCCCGCTTGACAGACCACGGTCATACCTGGCAAGTTCGTCGGGCACCTGCCATAAGGATCAGGGGCCCCGAGGCCCATGGAGAAGCCCTCTTACGAGTCCTTGACGGACTACTCCAATTGGGAGACGGAGGATGGGGAGTCCCCCGATACTTGTCGCCACCACAATATCCCATCTGACTCTCCCATCTTGCAGCCTCGACAGCCTCTCCAAGAGGACATGGGCTTCCTTGATTTTGTCAAGGACATGTCTAAGGTGTTCCCGACCAAGTCAGAGGAGGACCCTCAAGCAGATGAGTTGGAAATCCTCCAGTACAAGGCCCCTCTGGGAATTGCTAATGGTGCCTATTCCTCCCATCCTGGAACGGCTGATGCTCCGAATGTGGGAGACACTGGCTTGGGTGCCAGTGGTGAACAAATGGCTCGACTCGATGAATTGAGTCCGCCGGAGCCCGAGTTTTCAAAAGTCACAGCTGCCGCATAACTCCATGGTGGTAGAGTCGGCCATGCATCAGCTAAAAAGCCAGAAGACACATTAATCTGTGCCCCCCGGCAGGGTGGCCCACACCCTGGACACCCTCGGCAGAAAGTGCTACCAGGCCTCAATGTTCATTGGCCGCATCCAGGCCTACCAGCTGTACATGGATATGTACTTGAGAGACCTGGCGAAGGAACTTGTCGGGTTCTCAGCTGGTCTATCTGAGGAATCCTTGCAGTGGTTCAAGAACCTGGCCAAAGCTGTCCGAGAATGCGCCAAATTCATGTCTCGATCGGCCTATGAGCTTGGCTACAGTTGTCCGCCTCGAGCAGTGGGTTCAGGACAAATTGGTCGATGTCCCCTGCCAAGGAGAGAATCTCTTTAGCAAACCCATGACCGACAAGGCTGCCGAGCTGGAGACAGAGTTCATGACGAGGACCAGACTCTCCAAAAAGAACGCTGTCCCTCCCTGACGGGAAGGGCTCATATAAAAAGTCCTTTTACCCGAAAGGGACGACTGGCTCATAAAGGGAGGCACAGCCTCAGAGGTGCAGCAGGCCACCACACACACCATCCAGGTCCTGCAGCACTTGAGGTTTGTCATAAACTACTCCAAGTCTCACCTCCTCCTGACACAGTGTCCGGAGTTCATTGGGGCAAAGATCGACACTCTCCAGTCGAAGGCTTTTGTGCCAAGTGACCGAACCAATCATCTCATGACTCTGGCTCAGGACATACAGTACCGTCCCTCGGTGACTCCTCGGGCACATGTCTTCCACTGTCCAAGTCATCTCCGCTCATCTGCACATGAGCACGGCGCATTGGTGTCTCCGGGACCAGTGTTCTCAGGCCACGGGCCGCCTCCGAGAAAGAGTTTCTGTGACCTGCCATGGTCTGGTGGCAGTCTCCCCTCATGCCTTTCAGGCCCCAAGCCCCTCAAGAGTCCTCACCACGGACACCTCCCGGCTCGGCTGGGGAGCCCACTGCGGAGATCTCCGCACTCAGGGCAACTGGTCACCAAACGAGAGCACCCAGCAGATCAACCTCCTGGAGCTGTGAGCCATTCACCTAGCCCTGAAGGTTTTCTGTCACCATCTGTCACCAGCCGGTGCTGGTCCAGACGGACAACCAGGTGGTGGTGATCTACATGAACAAACAGTGGGGCACGGGGTCTCGTACCCTTTGTCAGGAGGCACTGGTCCTCTGCTCGTACGCAATCCAACAGCGTATCCCCCTGCAATCAGTGTACTTGCCAGGCCAGGACAACTTGCTGGCCGACAGAATCAGCAGAGTTCTCCAGTCACATGAGCGGCAGCAGGACCCCAGGGTAGCCAGTTGGCTTTTCCAGCTCTGGGGGGGGGGTACCTATGATGGATCTGTTTGCAGCCCAGACAACTTTCACTGCCTCCATTGTATTTGAATCTAACTCATGCATATTCATTAGGGATATCCCAAAAACCTGACTGGTTTGCGGCCCTCCAGGACTGGATTTGAGTACCTCTGTACTACACCATTAACAGAAGATGATGTGTTAGAATAGCTTGCAAGCTGAAAGTGCACAATGCCATGGGACCGGATGGGATACTTCCCAGGATACTGAAAGAGCTCAGAGAGGTTCCTGCAGGGCCGTTAAAGTATGTTTTTAATAGATCCTTGGAGACAGGAGAAGTTCCACAGGATTGGAGAAGGGCTGATTGGTACTTCTTCACAAAAGTGGTAATAGGAAAGAAGTGGCAAACTACAGGCCAGTAAGCCTTACCTCGGTAGTGGGAAAAGTAATGGAGGCGCTCCTGAAAGAGCGAATAGTAGACTTTCTTGAAACCAACAGGTTACATGATCCGAGGCAACATGGTTTTTCCAAAGGATGATCTTGCCAAACAAATCTGAATGAGTTCTTTGACTGGATGACCAGAGAACTGTATCATGGGCATGCAATGGATGTCATCTACCTGGATTTCAGAAAAGCCTTTGATACTGTTCCTCATAGGAAGTTTATCAATAAACTCAACAGCTTGGGGATGGGTCCCAAGGTGGTGAACTGGATCAGAAATTGATTGACCTACAGACGACAGAACGTGATTGTAAGCGGAAGTCACTCGGATGAAAGGAAGGTAATTAGCAGTGTGCCCCAGGGTTAGGTCCTGGGACAGATACTGTTCAATATATTTGTGAGTGATATTGCTGAAGGACTGAATGGAAAAGTCTGTCTTTTTGCAGATGACATGAAAATTTGCAACAGAGTGGATTCCCCTGAGGGAGTGGATAACTTGAGGAACGATCTACAAAAGCTGGAAGAATGGTCTAATGCTTGGCAGTTAAGATTTAATATGAAGAAGTGCAGTGTCATGCACTTGGGAAGCAGACATCCAAGGGAATTGTATGCGATAGGGGGTGAGAGGTGGTTGTGCATGGACCAGGAGAAGGACCTTGGAGTGATTGTTTCTGAGGATCTCAAGGTTGTGAAACAATGCGACAAGGCAGTGGCCAAAGCCAGAAGGATGCTGGGTTGCATACAGAGAGGAATTGCCAGCAGAAAGGAGGAGGTACTAATGCCACTGTACAAGTCACTGATGAGGCCTCACTTGGAATAGTGTCTTCAGTTTTGGAGACCATATCTCGCAAAGGATATAAAAAGACTGGAAATGGTTCAGAGGAAGGCGACCAAAATGATTTGGAGCCTGCATCAGAAGACTTCTGAGAAGAGACTTGAAGACCTAAATATGCACATTGGAGGAGAGGAGGGACAGGGGAGATATGATTCAGACCTTCAAATACTTAGAGTATTAATGAACAAATAAATATATTCCAAAGACAGGGAAGCTGTAAAACTAGAGGGCATAACATGAAACTGTAAGGGGATAAATTGAAAGGCAATGTTGGGAAATACTTTTTCACTGAAAGGAGTGGTTGATGCTTGGAATGCCCTCCCTATGGAAGTGGTAGGGGCAAATACAGTGACAGAATTCAAAATGGCATGGGACAGACACAGTGGATCCCCTTTATAGCAACAGGATACAATCAAAATAAGCATAACTATCTCTTATATCTCAACAAATAGAGGTGACCTACATGGAGAGGTGGGTACACCCCTAAACAAAGGCATGGGGAGGGACGACCTACACGGAGAGGCAGGTGCACCTATTCTTGCTGCCTTGCTGGGAAGACTAGATGGACCATGCTGGTCTTTATCTGCCGTCATATACTATATTACTATATGTTACTATGAGGGGAGATATGATAGAGATCTATCTTGTACATAGTTTCACTGTTTGTACATAGTTATAGTTTTATTACCCTCTGTTCCAAGTTTAAGTTTCCTGTTATAATGTAAGCACACCAGTGTTTTCTGATTGTGCAGCTTCTGTTAATTGTAAACCGCACTGAAAACAAATAGCGCGGTATATAAAAGATGTTAAATAAATAAATAAATAAATAAAATAAATATACTGTAGGAATGGACAGGTAAAAGAGATACCAGAATCCCCAATATGTAATTGAAGATGGATCAATTTCTTGATGCAGATCTCTGGGATGTGCTGATGGAGGAACTTTGCTGGCGGTGGCCGTCACTCGCGAGTTTGTCCTTTCACCTACTTTCTCTTAAATAGAATAGGATATCATGATCATGACTTCTGTGTAACTGTCTTTAAAATAGTTTGAGAATACTTTTAACGCATGCATAAAGAGTAAACATGGGCTATGAACTATGCAACCATAGTTCATTGTACAGTCAACTATAGGTTGTATACTACGAGTATTACAGTGTACTGTAATTTATTGTAAATTAATGATGTACTGTAATTTATTACAGTGTCTTGTCTCTCTGTCCTCCATGCCCCAATGTAAACCCTTTTGTTGTCCTGTTAACCACTTTGATTGACGGTATACAATCAAAGTGGTTAACAGGTGGTATACAAAACTGATTAGTGGTTAACAGGTGGTATACAAAACTGATTAAATAGGTCACTGCTGGCACAGCATAATTTCTGCAACTCTGCAATTATAAATCTGTCATAATCAAGTACATTTCATCTAATACACTGTAATCAGCTCTTACTCTGTAAAAGAATTCTAGTGACACCTTGTGTTATTTCATGTTTATGATGGACTGTGTTACTTCCCCTTTTTCTTTAATAAAAAGGGCTTCAAGGGAGGAAGACTTTGAATCCAACAGAGGTGGAACCGTGCTGTGTTCATGGACCTTCTGTTGCTTTCCCTCTGAGCTCAATGAAAGTGGCACTTTGTGTGTGATTGTGTTCTGTGTTACTCTCTGCTTATTTCTCACTGCTTGAGGGACCAGAGACTGAAAGAGCCGTGGTCTTGTGGCCAGATCACGGGTATTCTTCAGTTGGTGCCGCTTTCGGATCACTGTGTCCTTCAGCAGTTGGAAACAGCAGACAAGTCTCCAGGATACGTGTGAGTAGATTACAGTGGGTAATCTTGTTTATATGAGGCACGGTTCCACCTCTGTTGGATTCAGAGAAAATATTTTTTTCACTCAATGTGTAATCAAACTCTGGAATTCGTTACCAGAGGATGTAGTAAAATTTGTTAGTGTAGCTGGGTTTAAAAGTCCATAAACCATCATTAAAGAGAACTATAGAAATACATTGCTTGCCCCTGCGATAAGCAGCATAGAATCTGTGTACCATTTTAGGAACCTGACAGGTACTTGTGATCTGGATTGGCCGTTTGAAACAGGATGCTGAGCTCGATGGGACTCTTGATCTGATCTAGTATGGCACGTCTTATGTTCTTTTGAGTCAGCTCTAGCATTGTGGACTTGACAGCTCTGCTTTCCTTTCTTCAAGAAGGATTTGACAAGGGCCTCTTCCTCAGTTCTCTGAAGGTCTAAGTGGCAGCCTTATCTTGTTTTAGAGAGCCTGTGGCAGGGCACTCATGGGCCTCACAGTTGAATGTGGCTCACTTCCTGCTGGGAGTCAAACACTTGTCTTCCTCTGCGATCAATTGTTCCTTCTTGTGATCTCAGTTTGGTTCTTCCAGCCTTGATGGCTGAGCCATTTGAGCTCTTGAAGAGAGGGCTGTGCTCAAGGTTTTGTCCCTTAAGGCAGTCTTTTTGGTTACAGTCTGCTCAGCAATACATATCTCTGAGTTGCAGGCCTTGTATTTTGGAAGAGGCTATGTGTTTACGTCCCGTTTCTTCTTGCCCAAAGTGGTGTCATCCTTTCACATCAATCAGATGGTCTGTTTGCCTTCATTCCCGAAGGAACAGTGCCAGGGGAAGGATAAGGATCTTCACCTGGTGGGTGTTAAGAGGGTGCTTCTTTGGTACCTGAAGTCATTAACTCTTTCCGGAAATCAAACAATCTTTGTCCTTTTTGCAGGCCCACATAAGCTCAAAGTGGCCATAAAGTCTACCTTGAGTGATGGATAAAGGAGACTATAGCCTCGGCCTATCTTTTACAGAACTGGCCTGTCCCAAAGGATTTGCATGAGCATTACACATGGGCCAGGGCTTCCTCATGTGCTCTTTCATTCCCATAGACATTTGTCAGGCAGAAGCCATGGTCATTGCTTTTCACTTTTGTCAAGCATTACCTCTTGGGTGTCCATGCTCAGGCGGAGACAATCTTGGATACAGAGATCTTGAAGACTGCTGTGTCGTCTTCCTGCCCAGTGGAGACATAGCTTTGGTATTCCCCACTTGACGGGGCTGGACTAGCAGGATGATATGGAAGGTGACATTTCACTGACTGGATAATGTCCTTTCCTTGAGTCTTGCAAGGCCAGTCCAGGACCCACCCCCTAGGATCTGCTATTTTCTGCTGTTTGGCCCTGCAAGCTGCATTCCTTTTGGCAGACCTTCTTCCAAAGGGTTTTCTGTATATAGTTATGTTCCTTGGATTGTTGGTTCTTGTTGCCCTCACTGAGGCTGTGTGTGATCAGGGGTCTTGACCATGGCTGAGGTACGATTTTTTTTTTTCGCTCTCTCCAACTTTTGCTGATAGGGGAGCAGGGAGCACCACCTACTTGTCTGGACTGGCCTAGCAGGACTCAAAGAAATGACATCTGATAAGTAAAATATCACCTTAGGCTGCCCAGTTTATGAGTCTGGGAAGAATGGAAGTCGTTCCCCCCTCCCCATGTTGGATGTCCTACTTTAGAATCATTTCTGTGGTGGGGCTGGTAGACCCTGGAGAGACATGTGATCTTTTTCCTTGTACCAGATTTACCTTGTCAGTTCTGAGAAAAAAGTGTAAGGAGTTGCTAGGAGATAAGTTGGTGCCAAGACAGACTCCCCTGAGCTTGCTCCAATCACTACCAGAAGGGGGTGATTAGATGGGTATCTTTTGACCTGTGGACTGTCGTTCAGCTTTTGAAGAATGACTAGCTTCAAGAGTTTGGAAGCTTGTGCAAGTCCTATGGCCTTCCTGCTAAGGATTTTTTTAAAATCTCCAGATTAGGTGACTCACTCTTTGTTAAGAGAATTAGTTCAGAACTCCATTGGGTTTAAAGCTTTGCTTCAGGTGATGCAAGGCAGCATAGCTTAATTTACAAATTGTGCTGCTTATTGCCTCTCTCCCCTCCCCCCCCCCCCCACCACCACCACCACCATTGGGAAAAACCAAGCACATTAAATTGTGGGAAGCAGGCCTCATGGAAGAGTTGGAGGACAAAAAATGGTTTAATATTTTTCTGTCCACCAGCAGATTTTTCTGCTTCAGCTAATTTAGTAGAGAATGATTTTAAACTTCTGCTCCAGTGGTATATGACACCACAGCTACTGCACAAAATTTTACCCTTGATTGGGGATAGATGCTGAAGGGGCTGTGGGCAGCTTGACACTCAGACATATTTGGTGTGATTGTCCAGGGATACTTTCCTATTGGAAAATATGTGAGAAGATACGATTGGTGTGTTCCCTGCCTTTCCTTGACGTTGAAGCAAGCGAGACTGCACCTGAGGCAAACAAGAAGTCGAGTTTTGTAGCCCGATTCTGTAGGCCTCTCTTTGTCATCTTCTTGCATAGGGGACACTCAGATGGCTGGTGATCTGGGTCGAAGCATATAAGACACCAGTCATGGGTATCAGTGGCAGAAATAACAAGAAATTAGGCCTTACCTGCTAATTGTCTTTCCTTGAGTTCTCTCCGGGCCAGTCCGGAACATCTGGGCGATCAATCCGCTCCAGCAGCCGAGGACCGAAACCCGAAAGCCCCCCGACAGTGCATCCAGCTTCCCCTGGTGTCAGCCAATCAGCCTTAAGGTAACAAAGCAGAAAAACAACAAAACTTAGCTAAATAAGACTGATTGGCTGACACCAGGGGGAGCTGGATGCACTGCCACTGATACCCATGACTGGTGTCTTAAATGCTTCGACCCAGATCACCAGCCATCTGAGTGTCCCCTATGCAAGAAGATGACAAAGAGAGGCCTACAGAATCGGGCTGCAAAACTCGACTTCTTGTTTGCCTCAGGTGCAGTCTCGCTTGCTTCAACGTCATCGAGGACATCGTCTTCTTCAAATGGATCTCAGGTATGGAAACACAAGTCTTCTTCCAAGACAGGCCGTCCTCCTAAGGGTAGATCTCTATCTAAAAATAGAGATGCTTCATGCGTTACCCTAGAGGTGGATCGACCGGCCAAACTATACCGGCGGGAGGACCTCCCCTCCAAAGCCTTACAAGGGGTCGAGGAGATTCCTGAGGCCTCCAACTCTGGAGAGCTTCTGGTGCCATGCTCTGGAACAGTAGCCCAAACTTCCGGTACTGATATCCAGGCTCGATGGATCAGCACATGCTAGCCATCGAGCGGAGTCTTTCAGCTCTATTAGCGGCATCAGTATCGGTCAAGACATTACTGCTGGTATCGGTAATCTAAGATTTACTTACTGCAGAATATCCCATCTTAAGCTCCTCGTGATGTCTCCACTATTCTGCTGACTTGAAATGCTGCTGTTAGATGTGAAGTGGCTAGGTTTTGGAAATCTTCAGCTGTCCCTAGTGAACTGTGGCTTTATCAAAGATTCCACATGTAATCGCTCTGGAATTTGGTGCCGGAGGATGTAGTAAACGTTGTTAGTGTAGCTGTGTTTAAAAAGGGGTTTGGACCTCTTCCTGGAGGAAACGTTTATTAGCCATTATTAAAGTGGACTGGAGAAATTTACTGCTTACCCCTAGAATAAGTAGCATGGAATCTGTCTACCTTTTGCGAGCCTGACAAGTACTTGTGACCTGGATTGGTTACTGTTGGAAACAGGATACTGGGCTTGATGGACCATTGGTCTGACCCAGTATGGCATATCTTACGTTCTATTCTTATGTTGCTGATTCACCAAAGAATAGTGACAAGCCAGACCCTTGCACAGTGTCACAGATATCAGTGCAGGCAAAGAAACAGAATATTGATCCCAAGATGGTTGCAGAGCAGCACTCCTCATTGCCTTTTCTCTCTTGTCACTCCCTATACTCCTCAAGAACTCCGCACCACTGGCAGATCCCTTAAATCTGTGCCCTTCTCTGTCACTGCCAACTCCAGACTTAGTTCATTCCATCTTGCTGTCCAACATGCATGGAACAAACTACCCGAGTTAGTACATCAGGCAAGGCCGTACCAAGCCATAAATGGGCCTTGTTCGATTTGCACATCTGGCGCGCCACTCCTCCTCCCTCCTATCACAGGTTTGCCATTTGCCTCATGCCCAGCATCTTGCCTTACCCCACACCTCCATGTCCAGCCAGCTCCCCGTGCTGCTTGCCCTTGTCCCACTGCCACTCTTCGTGGTTCCTTGGTGGCGGCGGCGGCGGCGGCAGCAGCAGAAGCAGAGTCGACATCCAATTAAAAAATAAATAAATACACGCGGGTCTTTCCGACTCCGCGCTTGCATGCAAGTTTGATCCCTCCCTCCTCTGACTTATGCTCTTGTCAGAGGAGGGAGGGACCAGGCCAGCCATTCAAATGCGGGTCTTTGCAACTTTGTGCTCGAATGGCTGGTTGGGTTCCTCCTTCCTCCGACATGAGCATACATCAGAGGAAGGAGGGATCAGACCTGTGCAGAGTTGGAAAGATCCGCGTTTTTTGTTTTTGTTTTTTTTTTTTAATTGGATGTTCACTCCTGCTGTCACCGTCGCTGCCAAGGAAATACGAAAAATGGCAGCAGGGCAAGGGCAGACAGCGTGCAGGGGAACCGAGGCCGGCAGCCCCAAATGCACCCCTATTTCTTTGTGCCTTGTGCGGCCACACCGCTCGCACAGGGCTAAGTATGGTGCTGACACCATGTTCCTTCTCTGGCCAGGCTAAAACCCACTACTTCAAGGCTGCATTTGGATCCTAATCCCCTTATTCTCCTGCTTATCACCTATCTGTATTTTGCCATTCCCTTTGATTTACCCTAGTACCTAGTTGCTGTGTGGTTTCTCTTGACTAAGATTGTAAGCTTTGATGAACAGGTGCTGTCTGTCTTATATATGTACAGTGCTGCATACGCCTTGTAACACTATACAAATGATATGTAGTAGTAGTCATTACTGAAGTCATTCATGGGTTAATACAAAGAATCTCTGCTGCCTCTACATAATTAAATATTTAGAGATCAGTATTCAGCAGATCAATCCTCACTTAGGGGCCATTTACTAACAGTGCTTACTAATGGTGATAATTTATGATACCTCCTTAGTGATATAAAGGTAAGTTATTTGTATATGCTTATGTGGATTTTCAGCCGCTGAATATAATCGTAACGCTATATGGATGTTATCCATATAACTTTAACTGTTTAAATTTATGCAGTTAAATAATCTATATAACTTTATACAGAAAAGTTTTACATTTAAAAGTTAGGATTTCTATGTCCGCATTCAGACTTAAATGGACAATTATGCAGATAGGAGCAATATTCAGCTGCTTTCTTTGCAACTTTTGGCCCCACCCAGAATGCTCTAGCCCCTCAAGCCAAGTCATAGGATAAATTTTGCCACTTGCACAGCAAGTACTTGATGCTGACTACATAAGTGCTTTTGAATATTAATCCCATAATTTTTTAGTGGCTTTGTCCAGTCTTTTAGAAAAATGTTTACAGTAAAAGTATGCTTATTTCTTTAACTACTATAAAATTTCATCTGTTACATACTACATTGTTTGCCCTATTAAACATAGAATGATCTGTTCACCAAGTCCGTCTTAATTTAATAAATATGAATTAGTTTGTTCTTTTTTCAAACCAATAGAATATTGAATCCAGATTCCTTTATTAGTGTTCTGTGTCCCAAAAGCTTATGCAGTGTATAAAGAGCACCAGTAATTGGCCCTGCTTGTAGTCGTGGAGAGAGAGCCAAGGACATATAAGCCTTCCTTCAGCAGGAAACAGGAATTAATGCAGTGTTTCTCATCCTGTGGTTGAAATTTTGCCGTTACGAAGAAAACACTTAGAGTGACTTGCCACTGAAAACGTTTTTTGAAATGCAGGTTTTCAAATGTTGTGTCGTTAAAATGGTACAATCATTACTTAAAATATTTTTCTTTTGGGAAAGGAGCTGTAAACAGATGTCTTGGGTTTTTCAAAACCTACTGAGAGTTTGTGGCGGTACTAAAGCATGTTGCAAGAAGTGAGGAAAACTCTAGCATACCAACGAGTCTGCAGTGTCTATTTTTACTTTTATGAAGAATTTAACCTTTTAAATTTTTTCCTTTTGCTGTGTTTTACTTGAAAAGTTGCCTTATTTCTTTAGAAACCTGATGTGAGGCTTTCCAGAGGCAGCATCGATAGAGAAGACGACACTCCCCAGGGCCCAGTAAGTGACAGAATGCTGATTTTTCATCTCATATTACAACTTCCTATTTTCATGTAAACTCAATATATAATTAGATCATGTGACAAGATACAGTAAGCTATATGTTTATATTATCATATTAATAAGATTATAAGTTCACAAATGTTCAGTCTGTGTGACTGCAGTTGTAGCATGTAGCACATTCTCATTTCATGTGTTAGAGACTTATTTAAAAACTGTTTTTTTAAGGTGTGCTTCTACACAGACTATTTTTTTCCATATTTCTGAAATCATTTTTAAAGTAGTTCTTTGGAAAACTGGAATAAGAGTAATGATGATTGCCATATAATTATTGCTTCAGTGTTTACACAATATATATTTTAGACAGACATTCAATACTGCAAAAGACAGACGCACATACACTCTTTTAGTATAAATAAGCTGCTCTGAAGGTTCTGAAACCTGTCCTGGTTGCCCAGCATCAGTTCAGTTTTTCAGGATATTCACAAAGAATATGCAGGAGATGTGTTAGCATATATTGGGTCTCCAATGTATGCAAATATAGCTCATGTATATTATTACTTGTTTAGGTTTCTCTCCCCTTCCTGCTCCTGTGGACATGGTTTATATGGTGGCATGTAACAAAGAAGGGATTTATGCAGGAAGTGTTTGTTGCATTCCACCACAGAACCCATGGCCACAAGGGCACAGATATCTCCTGCCAATGTTGTTGCTTGTTGTGAGATGTCTGCTATTCAGGGTTTTGGTCCTCCACAAAGCATTTTGGTTCCTCTGTGTTGTACATCACAGCTTTTGTGTGCTGGTTTGGTCCAGCTGGTACCATTTCACTTATAGCAGTGCTCAAACACAGGCAGATGCCATCGGTCCACTGTGGATATAGATGCCTTTTTTTTAATTTAAATTTTTATTGACGTCAGAATGATATCCAGTCAAGACAAACCACAAACATTGTTTTTGCAAACAAATCCTCACCCTGCCCCAACTAACTGCTATCCCCATCCCCCCCATTTCCCTCCAACCCCCTACCTACATTACATACACTTATACCCACTAACATTGTTGTTCCTTAATCATATCCAAGATACAGAGAGGCAGTCCCCTTGCATATATCCCATCTTTAAGGTGAGCTAAATAGAACGATCAGATCAAGTCCTTTTAATCGCCCTCACAGTCCTCTCTCTCCCCCAGTTCTTCCATGCCATCCATCAGCGCACCTTCCCACCACCCCTTCCATATCCTTTACATTCACATCACACTCTAGATATGGTTTCCATACCCTGTGGTACTGAGCCACAGTCTGTATCTGGTAGACTATGAGCTCACACATATGCCACACTTCATTCATCCTTGCTCTAACCTTATCTAATGTTGGTACGAACAGCGCCTTTCAACAGCATGCTATCTCAATCCTTGTGGCCACAAACCAGTACCTTCCCAGTTTGGCAAAATCCTTCCCTAATCCTTCTTGTGCCCCATTCAGCAAACAGATTACAGGGTCCCTGTGCTATTTTACTCCGGTCATCTCCCACAATTCCTCAACCACCCCCTCCCAAAGCTGACAATCTTGGGCATTTTCACCACATATTGAAAAAGGTTCCATCCACCCCGCATCCCTGCCAACAGTATGGGACAACCCCTTCGCCCATTTTGCTCATTCTCAAAGGAGTCAGATATGTCCAGTATAGCACCTTATAAGCATTTTACAGTAGATTGGCCGCTACTGACAACTTCGAGATGGCCAAAAAAGCCCCCCATCTAGTGTCCCCATTCCCACCAATATCTTGTTCCCATCAGTCAAAGGGATTCTGACCTTTAATGGGTCTGGTATTTAGTATTTTTATAAAGCTTGGACAAAAGACCCTGCCTTAGTATAGAGCTCTTCTATCAGAACTTGGGGTTTCCTAATATCTTCCCAAATCCCACACCTGTTAGAAAGTGCTGTATCTGCATGCAAGGGAAGTGGTCACAGTCCTGCAACCCACATTGCTCCTTCATCTGGGCAAATTCCAACACCTTACCTTCCGGAGTCGACATCTGGCCTAGAGAAGTCAAGCTCTTCCCCTTCCAGAGGGCAAATCCCCCCCCCCCCCCCCACACCACCTCCTGGGCAGAATTTCAGGTGACCTTGGATAGGCGAGAAGGTTGAATACTTATGCCCTCCTATTAACATCTACTATTGGTGCCTCCAAGTTTGCACTTCACTCTGCACCCTAGGAAGCCTCCATTTCCATATAAAATCAAACACCTTTGCTTGTAGATCTCTCAAGAAAGCTACTGGCACTGCCACTGGTAGAGCCCAAAACAAATACAGCAACCGAGGGAGTAGATTCATCTTTACTAATGCTATTCTACCAAGCCAGGGCAATGGGAGTTTACTCCACTGCAGCATGACCATAATTTCTAGCAAATAGGCTCTCCTTATCCTCCCTTATCATTACCCCTAGATACTGTATTTAACCGCTCCTTTAGACCATTTGAAAGGAAACTTTTCCTTCAGTCTCTGGGCCAGCTCCTGTTCAGTATTCATGCCCTTTACTTCAGTCTTCCTGAAGATGATCTTGTAACTTGACCATGTGCTATAGCAAGCTATTTCCTGCAGCAGCACCAGCAGGGAGACCATAAGTCTGATGAGAGTGAATAGGATGTCATCTGCAAAAAATGTTATCTTGTGTTGAGCAGTCCCAACTGTTATGCCTACAATATCCGGAGTCACCCTCACTTTTTCCGCAAAGGGTTCAATAACCGAAACAAAGAGTAATGGTGACTAGGGGCACTCCTGCCGCATGACCCTCCCCAGATCAAAGCACTCAGAGTACCCACCGTTCACTCTGACCCTAGCCCAAGGTTTATCGCACAATACCTTAACCCAACCTATAAAATGTGGTCCCAACCAGATCCCATAAAGAACCTGTAGCATAAAGGCCATTCCACTCAATCAAAAGATTTTCAGCATTCACAGTTACCATTGCCATAGGTTCCCATCTTGCGTAACTTCCCAAATTTGGTGCCAGATCCTACGGATGTTATCACTCGCTTGCCTGCCCGAGATAAAACCAGCCTGATCCTCCTTCACAAGGTGGGGTAGCAGGTTTCCCAATCTAGCTGCTAAAATCCTGGCCAAGATCTCAGCATCCAAGTTAATTAGGGAGATGGGCCAATAGGAGCTACAAAGCATCACATCTTTCCCCAGTTTATTTTATTTAGTTTTATTTTACTTACATTCTCTTATATACCGCGCTGTTCTGCATCAGTGCGGTTTTACATTGAACAAACTGAAATTACATTGAACAGGGCATTATAACTTGGAGATAACTATTTTACAGGGAACATGGGCCAAGACCACAAGGAGCACCTATGGGACTAGAAACCCCAGTCCTTCTGTTGTAGGGAAGTGTCCGCAATAAATAAAACCAGGAGTCTATTTACTAAGATTCAAGCCAATTTATTTGTGCACAGTCTCAGCCACTGTCACATTCAAAATGGTCTGAGCAATGGAGTTCAACAAAACAACAACTTTTATACCTTTCTTCATCAGTTCTATACAGACAAACTCCTCATTGGTCCCGGTGCCCCCTCCACCCCCATCCAATGAGGACCGCTGACCGGGCTTAACACCTGTTTCCCCTGCTCAGGCCTCTCTAGCCATGGCTCAGTTTCTAGACATAACACATTTTGCTACAAGGTCCCTCCTCAGCTTAGAGAATGTGTGAAAGCAAGATACTGGAACACATCTGTTATCAACATAAAGGAGCTAAATAGAAGTTTCTTGCATTCTTATCAAAGCAGTTTAAAGCAGTTTTCTAACTTCTACTGGCTTTCAGCTCTGCTCAGCTATAATATTCTCAAGTGGGGGTTGGGACTCAGGCCTAACTTACTCCTGCAGGCTATTCTAGGCCATAGCCTATCACATTCCCCCCTTTGATTATTCTCACCCGCAAGTGAGAAAGGGTGAGAATTAAATCACATATGGTACTTCATACTAGGGTGGAGGGATTACTTTGTGGTATAGGGTAGTAGTCCCACATTGCTAGTATCTGTGTAGCTGCCTTACGTTCAATAATACTATCAATGGTTGAGTTTAACATACGCAAGCACAAGGGGAGGAAACATGGGATACATAAGCAAACAGCCACAATCAAGAATACAATCAATACAAGTGTCTTCAGGCCGCCCATTCCTGAAAACCAAGAACCAAACCAGCCATCAAGTTGCAAGCCATGCCAGGTTTGGACTGGGACATAAGTTTGCTTTCTCATGTGATTGGCTATGTCTTCTACAACTTGCCCTTCATTATCAATTTGTAAGCAGCAGTTAGTCAAATTAAGTTTGCCACATACTCCTCCTTCAGCTGCAAGCAAGTAATCTAATGCTAAGCGATTCTGGTATATGGCTGTACACATCTGTGTGGCTTGTTTAGCTAACAAGGTTAGTGCCCTACTAGTTTCATTGGTTATAATTTCAACAACAGCTTGCAAACGTATAATTCAGTCCAGCGTATACACAGGAGTGCGGTAGCCCCAAGAACCATCTTGTGCCCAGGTAGCAGGTCCATAGTAGGAAACAATTCTCTCCGGTGGCCATTCTTCAGAGGTCGCATCCCATTTGTCCCATTGGCCGATCTTCAGAGCCTCTCGTTTCTGTCGACTTTTATACACAGGGAATCCCAATTGTTCTCCGTGGGAAAGGGGCAAGAGGAAGAAAGAAGGTCTGATGGTTCCCAATACACACGCCCCTCCCCATTTGGCAGGGAGTTTAGCATATGCTCGAGTTCCACAAATCCAATATAGTCCAGGTGGTGCTTGCCAGGTGCTATGCATAGCCAGATTTGTCCATATCCTGGCCAAGTGAGGAAAGATGATCAAAGGATTAGAAGGTTCTGGAGTATTGGCACCTGACCACCAAGATGTCTTCCCAGTAGTGGCATTGTAATATTTTTGGTTCAGACAGACTAAATGTCCCACTAGTGCAGTCAGTTGTGGTCCCACTCGTGCAAAGCATAGTTTACCTACTATGGATTGAGCTAGGACCCATTCATTGGTAGTTTTATGCAAATCAGTCTGGTTATACAGTATGGAATAGTTTAGTTCTTGTGCTTCCCAAGGCCACTGGTCTCCCATCTGAGTTCCTCCACAGAAGAGACAGTCCGAGACATGGAGGCTGGAGGCCACAGCTCCAGCTAGTTCGATGAACAAATTCTGCGAAGCGTGGGGAACTACAAATTCTGCCTTCATGGCCTCATGGAAGGTATGATGTATGCGATAAGGTGAAGAAACATGAGTCTTCACATTCAGCTGGATGTATACGATTTTTCCAGGATCAGTTCCACCTCCTGCTATGCGCAGGCCAAATCGAAATCCTTGCTTCCACTGGCTGGGGTCGAAGATCTGAAGTCGTAGGGGATTGCATGCACTTTTCTTGCACTTTTCAGGTTCCAGTAAGGGTAGTCTCTCCAGCTTAGCCTTGCGATTATCTCCAGTCTGTCCTGTAGGTCTGCCCGTCCAGGTGGCATAGTACACACAGTCCCACTTGGGACAGTAGTAGTCAGCTTCCGATGGTTTGCCATACGTTGTTGGGGAGTATATTCCAGTGCATATCCCCCATCTGTATGCACCTTCAGGACACATATACTTATTGTCATAATAGTAAGCTTGTTCCCATGATCCGCATCTGTAGTAATTATTTCTGTTAATTAAGTCACAAGCATCAAAATACAGGTACGCAGGTTGGGTGGGATCAGAGAGTTGACTTGTAGCGTTGACGAGGGCTCCATCTTCATCATTCCATCTCAGTTCCAGGACATAGTAAGATGGATTCTGTCGGGGTCTGAAACAAGTACGAGTTTTTCCCTTTGTACAGACGTTCAGTTCTGTACCATTATAGATACACTGGCTGACTATGCCAGTACAAGTATAGTAAGAGTGATAAAGTAGAGTCTGAGTGACTTGCATTCCAGTCCGGGTGGTGGTTATACAGGCTGCGCAAGGGGGCAAAGCAAGAGTGGTTCTCAAGAGTCCTAGGGCTACCGCAAGAATGAAACAACAGTTAGTAATCATCATGATCATAGTCTTTGGTGATTGATAAAGTCTGAAAGGTAGGTAATGCAAAACTGGAGGATGTCTTTCCTTTGACGTCCAGGAGCAGGTTGGCACAGTCGTTACGAGGATGGATCTTTTCTTCGCAGCGTGAGTCGCAACGGTGATGCAGGATTAGCGATCGAGGTCCATGGGCGACTCTCAGGAACTGCTGCTGGCTTCAGTTGACTGTGGTGGATCCAGGAGTCGATTTCTGCTACTTTAACTGCTGTTGGGGTTGATAGCAAAACGACATATGGCCCTTTCCAATGAGGCACTAACGGTGTCTTCTTCCACTCTTTTACCCACACTGAGGCTCCAGGCTTGAAAGGATGCGAGGGCTCTGTTAGATTGATAGGCAACCGATCCTGCACCCAGGTATGAAGGCCCTGCAAAACAGAACTTAGAGCCAACAATTCTTGCCTAGTGATCGCTGATCCAATCTGATTCATATCCCCCCTTATCCCCTGAATTATGGGCGGGGGCCTCCCATACAAAATCTCAAACGGGGATACTCCTAATGGCGTGGTGGGGGCTGAATGTATTCGGAGAAGGGCTATGGGAAGAACTTGGGGCCACTTTAGGTGGACTTCCTGACAAAGCTTGGATAACTGGGACTTCAGGGTCCGGTTCATTCTCTCCACTATCTCCAGGAACAAGCAGGAATAAGTCCTCACATATGGGTACGTCGGTACCGACGGAGCCCGTGCGGGAAAGCTCCCCAGCTTCTTAGAATAGAAGCTTTTGGGACCTCCCACTGCACATGCGCACTGCCTTCCCGCCTTCCTGAACAGCTCTCCTCAGTTTTCTCTTTTTCCGCGGAGCCAGCAGGTCGTGTTCCTGTCACCGCTGAAGAAATTGTTATTTTATTTGTTTCTTTAGACCGCGTACCTGCCTTCCCCATACCGATACCGGTATCGCCGGTCTTTTCTTTCTTTCTTTAAAAAATTATAATTCTTTTTTCTTATTTTTTAGCTTTTTGGTCACTTCAGAGAGGCCTCTCGGCCTACTCAATTTCTCCTCATGGAGAAGCCAGCCCCTGGATTTAAGAAGTGTACCAAATGTAATGCTGTTATTTCAGTCACAGACACCCATGACTGGTGTCTGAAATGTTTGGGGCCTGACCATTCCATACCGGACTGCCCATCTTGCTCCCACATGTCTAAACGTGGGCTGCAGAACCGGGCCAACAAATTCCATGTGCTGTTTACTTCAGAGAATACAGCATCACAGTCATCCAGGTCTTCTTCTCCGGATGGATCTCAGGTAACCAAACCTTCTGTGGGCAAGTCCTCAAAGAGCAAATCTCCTTCAAAGCATCGAGAGGCTCTTAGCTTAGAACTTGAGGACCCTGCCCCAGCCAAACAACCCCGGCGGGAAGTCCAACTTCCAAAAACGCCAATTCAGGGGTCTCAGGTTGATATCGATGCTACGGCCTCGACAGATCACCTGTTAGCCTGCTCTGGGGTACCGGGTCACTCCGGTACCGACATCCAGGCAGCTATGGCGTCCATGGGCGATACTGTACAGTCCATGCAACAGGCCGTCATGGCTTTCATTAAAGCTGCAACGCCATCGGTTCCGCTTTCAGCGGTTCCGGGCCCGATACCGGTATCGTCCGCCATGCCGGTATCGAGGCCGTCCACCTCTAAACGCAAGTCGGTACCGTATGGGCTTTCGCTCCATACCGGTTCCATACCCGATACGCCCGATATCGATACCGATCGGTACGCGTATCGTGCGTTAGAGGAAAGCACCGATTCCTCTGAGGATTTTCACTCCTCTGATGATTCTGCTGAGTTTTCACTCAACTTACCTGAGGAGCCCTCTTCTCCTAAAAGGAGAATGTCCCCTCCAGAGGATTTGTCCTTCCAGGACTTTGTTTTAGATATGGCTACAGCCCTTTCTATTACCACATCCTCTGAAAAGGAACCCAGATACAAAAAACTGGATATTTTGGGATACTCAAAGGCCCCTAAGGAGGCAGTTACCCTGCCTATCCATGAAATCCTTCAAGAACAACTGATGGATTTCTGGGAAAATCCTTTGACTTTGTCTCCTTATTCCCGTAGGTTGGACACCATGTATAGGGTCCCTCCTTCTCCTGGTTTCCAAAAGACTCAATTGCCCCACCACTCTATTGTGGTGAAGTCTGCAATGAAGAAGATTAGGAGTACCAAAAGGCACTCTTCCACCCCTCCAGGACGGGAATGTAAGACTTTGGACTCTTTTGGTAGGAAAATTTTCCAGGCTAGTATGCTTATAGCCAGGATTAATTCCTACAGTCTCTATATGGGCATGTTCCTGGAGGAACTTGCCAAAAAGGTGCGGCATTTTGCCCCCTTTATCCCTGAGGATAAAAAGCAGGGATTCCTTTCCCTAGTGAAACAACTCTTAGAGGTTTCTAAGTTCTCTAATAGGGCAGCATATGATTCCTTTGAGGGAGCCAGTAGGGCTTCGGGCATTGCTATTGCAGCCCGACGTCTTGCTTGGCTCCAGGCCTCTGATCTGGAACCTTGGGTTCTAGATGGCTTACGGAATCTGCCCTGTACAGGTGAGAACTTATTTGGGGAAGAGTGGCAAATCAAAGCCACCCAGATGGATGCTGAAAATGCCACCTTGGAAAGACTTTCAAAGTCCACTTCAATTCCTACTAAGAAAAAGTCTTTTAAAAGGCCTTACTATAAGAAGGCCAGAGTTGCTTCAAATACTGGCCAGCAGTCTTCTCAACCTCGCTATACTGCTAAGCGTCAGCAATCCAAACAAGCACGAGCTAAGCCTGCAGCAGCTACTGTAGCTCAGCAGGCTCCAACCCCTCAGGGGTTTTGACTTGCTCCTAGGGAACTTGCCACTTCTGGTTCTAACACAACCAGAACCTCTCACCATACCCGGAAGGTTGGTTCACTTTGCTCCCAGATGGGAACAAATCACAACAGAACAATGGACCCTCTCTATCATTCGAGAGGGTTACAAACTTCATTTCTCCAGCCTTCCTCCCCATCATATGGTGAGACCATTCAATTCTCCCCCATCTCTCCTAACCCTGTTGGGTCAAGAGGTTTCCTCTCTTCTTGCCCAAGGGGCCATAGAAGAGGTTCCTCTTCCTCAACAAGGGTCCGGTTTCTACTCCCCTTATTTTCTCATTCCAAAAAAGACAGGGGGATTCAGACCAATCCTAGATCTGAGAGAATTGAACAAATTTCTCTTCAAGGAGAAATTCAAAATGCTGTCTCTCGGCATTCTCCTTCCTTACCTCCAGGGTCAGGACTGGCTTTGTTCTCTAGACCTACAGGATGCGTATACACATATACTCATCCATCCATCCCACAGAAAGTATCTTCGCTTTCTGTTTCAGGGAAAACATTTCCAATACAGAGTACTCCCCTTCGGTCTAGCCTCTGCTCCAAGAGTATTCACAAAATGCATGGCAGTCGTAGCCGCATTTCTAAGAGGCATGGGAATCTTTGTCTTCCCATATCTGGACGACTGGCTCATCCGAGCTCCAACTCAGTCACAGGCCCAGATTTCCCTGGACCACACAAGGAGCCTTTTGCAGTATCTGGGACTGGTAGTAAACCTTCCCAAGTCCCAACTCATCCCTACTCAATCTCTAGAATTCATAGGGGCCCAGTTGGACACCATCACTGCAAGGGCCTACCTTCCACATGTTCGAGGCCAGCGCCTCCTGAGTTTGGCCTCCCAAGCTCAGTCCAGCACTCACTTGACAGCCAGGGAAATGCTACGCCTACTGGGTCATATGGCCTCCACAGTGCATGTGGTACCCTATGCTCGTCTTCATATGAGAGCAGCTCAATGGACCCTGGCCACTCAGTGGACTCAGGCGTCAGGAGCGCTCTCAGACCAAATACAAACCTCCGATCGTCTGTTTTGGTCCCTCCACTGGTGGACTTCCACCAAGAATCTGTTGTTGGGGGCTCCATTTCAACCATTGCTACCCCAAGCAACCCTCACAACAGATGCCTCCCAAACAGGGTGGGGAGCCCATCTGCAAACTCTCTCCACTCAGGGCACTTGGTCTCTACAGGAGACCACCCTTCATATCAATCTTCTGGAACTGCGAGCAATTTACCTTGCCCTCAAGGTCTTCCACTCCCTCCTAGCCAACCTCACTGTCCTAGTTCAGACGGACAATCAGGTGGCCATGTTTTACATAAACAAACAAGGAGGGACGGGCTCTCTGTCGCTTTGCAACGAAGCTCTAAGACTATGGGCCTTCGCCAGAGAGCATCAGATTCACCTGCTAGCAGTGTATCTCCCAGGAGTTCAAAACTCTCGGGCAGACAGGCTCAGTCGAGTTCTGCTGCCACACGAATGGTCCCTACATTTGGACCAAATAAACCGAATCTTTCAGGAATGGGGGACCCCGGACATAGACCTCTTTGCAAGTCCGTGGAATGCCAAACTTCCCCGGTTCTGTTCCAGAACTCCGTGTCAGGGAGCTCAGGCTACGGACGCCTTTCTCCTGAATTGGAATCAGGCATTCCTATATGCCTTTCCACCCATTCCTTTGATTCCCAAGACTCTGTTCAAACTCCAGAGGGATCATGGAACTATGATCCTCATAGCTCCACGCTGGCCACGCCAAGTGTGGTTCCCTCTACTTCTACAGCTCTCCCAGGGATCCTACTTGGATCTGGGAGCTGCGCCAGACCTCCTGTCTCAGGAGGAGGGGACTTTGTGGCACCCAAACCCCAAATCCCTTCACCTCAGTGCTTGGTTACTGAAGGCTTAAGCCTTCAAGACTTTCATCTTTCCCAACCAGTGAAAGATATCCTTTCTGCCTCTAGGAAACCCTCTACCAGGCGTTCCTATGCTTTCAAATGGAAACGTTTTTTCCATTTGGTGTGCTCAGCAGGGTCTTGACCCTCTGGCACTTCCTTTGAATTCTCTTCTTGATTATCTCCTGCATCTATCCAATGCAGGCCTCAAGACGAATTCGGTAAGAGTCCATTTAAGTGCTATTGCAGCATCCTTGAAACATATAAATGGACAACCTATCTCCTCTCATCCTCTTGTTGCAAGATTCATGAGAGGCCTGACTCTCACTAAACCTCCCATCAGACCACCCCCGGTCGCATGGGATTTGAATCTAGTGCTCGGTCAACTTATGAAGCCACCTTTTGAGCCAATGTTTTCCACCTCCTTGAAATTTCTTTCCTGGAAGGTCATCTTCCTCATTGCAGTCACTTCGGCTCGCCGCATCAGTGAGCTGCAGGCTTTAGTGGCTAATCCACCTTACACAAGATTTCATCATGATAAGGTGGTCCTTAGGACGAATCCCCACTTTATGCCTAAAGTGGTCTCGCCTTTTCATCTTAATCAAGAGGTATATCTACCTGTCTTTTTTCCAGCTCCTCATGCATCCAATGCAGAGAGGAACCTTCATACTCTGGATTGTAAAAGAGCTCTCGCTTTTTACCTTAATAGGACTCAGCCACATCGAAAGTCTTCTCAACTTTTTGTGGCCTTTGATCCTTCCCATTTGGGACTTCCAGTCTCCAAGCGTACACTTTCCAATTGGATTGCTCAGTGTATTTCTTTTGCTTACCAGAGCAAAAACATTTCTCTGGAAGGCCATGTCACTGCTCACAATGTGAGGGCCATGGCAACTTCTATGGCTCATCTGCACTCTGTTTCCATAGATCAGATCTGTCGAGCCGCTACCTGGGCCTCGGTTCATACCTTCACAGCCCATTACTGTTTGGACAAGGACTCCCGCCGGGATGCCTTGTTTGGCCAGGCTGTCCTCAAGCACCTGTTCCATTCCTAAACAACTCCTGCCCACCTTCCCAGAATGGATGCCTGAGATCCATACGAAGATGGCGAACCTTTACAGGGGATCCCATGCATCTAAGCTAGGGAGTCCCCATATGTGAGGACTTATTCCTGCTTGTTCCTGGAGATAGCACAGTTACTTACCTGTAACAGGTGATCTCTGGGAACAGCAGGAATTAGTCCTCACAACCCACCCACCTCCCCTAGGAGTTGTATCTTTTATCTATCTATCTTCCTGTCCTCTCTCTGTTGACTCAGCTATAAACTCGAAACTGAGGAGAGCTGTTCAGGAAGGCGGGAAGGCAGTGCGCATGTGCAGTGGGAGGTCCCAAAAGCTTCTATTCTAAGAAGCTGGGGAGCTTTCCCGCACGGGCTCCGTCGGTACCGACGTACCCATATGTGAGGACTAATTCCTGCTGTTCCCAGAGATCACCTGTTACAGGTAAGTAACTGTGCTTTCCCTGAACTCTGGGGTCTGTAAGCTGTGTGTAGCTTCCATCGTATTTGCAGAGCATGGGCTAGCTGCTGGGTTACTTGTGACACAAAAGAGGGCCCATTGTCTGACCCCATGGTCCAAAGGTATTCCAAACCGAGGGATGATCTCATGGAGCAAGGCTTTTGTGACTTCCCTGGCCTTCTCAGTTCTGGTGGGAAAAGCTTCCACCCATCCGGAAAAAGTACAGACTAGGACTAACAAGTAACGATATCCATTTGCTCGTGGCATCTCTGCAAAGTCTATTTGGATATTTCCCATGGGGGTAACTCCTACTGACTGAACTCTTGGGGGTGGGACAGGACCTTGTCGGGCGTTGTTCTTGGCACAAGTCACACATCTTAGGGCTACTGAGGTGGTTAAAGGTCCCAGCAATGAGATATAGAAGTACGGTCTCAGAGCATTTTCCATTTTAGTTTTTCCATAGTGTGTGGCTTGATGGAAGGCTTGGACAAAAGCAGGGCCTAGTGCCTCAGGAATCACAGTCATACCAGGGGTTGAGCTCCCTTTGGGCGGTGGCAACACTATCCATCCAGTCTCTGATAGTTGCCCCTCCTCATGTCGACAGTAATAGTCCATCTCATTCTGGGTGTATCGGAGCGTCCATGCACTAAGAGGCACTGGGAATATGGCTGCTTGAACTGTTACACTAGGGGTAGTAATTTGTCCAGCAATGGCCGCTTCTCGGGATGAGGCATCAGCAAATCTGTTTCCTCGGGACACTTCCCCATCTCCAGTCCGATGGCCTCGACAATGCATTACAGCAACGTGTTTGGGGGCCCATACTGCTTCCAATAGAGTCAATATTTCTGGGCCATACTTGACAGACTTGCCTCCCGAGGTGATCAATCCACGCTCCTTGTACAGGGCTCCATGGGCATGTAGTGTTGTGAAAGCATATTTGGAGTCTGTGTATACGTTCAAGCTGATTCCTGTTCCAATTTTGAGTGCGCGTGTGAGGGCTATCAATTCAGCCTTCTGTGCTGAGGTTCCTGGGGCCAGGGCTGACGATTCTACTACCATGTCCAGGGTCACCACTGCATAACCAGCACATCGCTGTCCGTCAATTATGAGGCTACTTCCATCCACGAAGAAAGTTTTGTCTGGGTGGCTCAAGGGGACATCAGTTAAATCTGGGCGGCTTGAGTATGCGGTGTCCATTACTTCCAAGCAATCATGGTCAGGAGGGCCTGGACCGGCTGGCAATAGGGTAGCTGGGTTCAGAGTTTGGCTGACACTCAATTTCAGTCGAGAATTTTCACATAGCATGCTTTGATACTTCAACATTCGAGCGTTAGTGAGCCAATGGTTTCAAACCTTTGTGTTCCATCAGGGTTAAAACAGAATGTGGTACGGTGACTTGAAGATTTTGTCCTAAGGTGAGCTTGTCAGCTTCGCTCTCTAAGAGGGCTGTAGCTGCTACAGCTCTCAGGCAAGGTGGCCATCCTTTGGCAACAGGATCCAACTGTTTTGACAGGTAGGCTACAGGTCGTTGCCAAGACCCAAGAGGCTGGGTCAAGGCTCCCAATGCGTTTCCACCTGACTCATGGACATATAGACGAAATGATTTCTGCACATCTGGTAGTCCCAAGGCTGGGGATGACATCAATGCTGTTTTCAGGGATTTAAACGCTTTTTCTTGTTCTGGGCCCCATTCCAGGGGAGATCGTTCCACTCCCTTCGTGACTTGGTACAAGGGTTTTGCCATGAGCGCAAAATTTGGTATCCATATGCGGCAATAGCCTGCAGCTCCCAGGAAAGCCCGCACCTGTTTTCTGGTGGTGGGGGTTGGGATACGGCATACTGCTTCCTTTCGCTCCAGTCCTAATTTCCGGGTTCCTTTGGACAGATGGAACCCTAGGTATTTCACTTCTGTCTGACACAATTGTGCCTTGGCTCTGGAGACCTTGTATCCGGCTTCATTCAAGAGGTGCAAGAGATCACTGGTAGCTTGCACACAATCAGTTTCGTTGTTGGTGGCTATAAGCAAATCATCTACATATTAAAGTAAGTTTCTTTTTTCCTGGAGTCACAGAGTAACTTGACAGATCTTGGTTGAGGGCTGCACTGAAGATAGTGGGTGAATTCTTGAATCCTTGTGGTAATCGAGTCCAAGTGAGTTGTCCTCGTCTTCCTGTGGTAGGGTTTTCCCATTCAAATGCAAACAAAAGCTGACTAGCAGATGCCAGGCATATACAGAAAAAGGCATCTTTTAAGTCCAAAACAGTAAAATGAGTGGCTTCTGCTGGAATCAGTCCCAGGAGGGTGTAAGGATTTGGTACTACTGGATGTATGGTTTCAACTGCACTGTTTACTCGACGTAGGTCTTGCACTGGGCGGTAGTCACCCGACCCAGGCTTCTTGATTGGGAGAAGGGGGGTGTTCCAGGGCGATTGGCATTCTCTGAGGAGTCCATACTGCAGTAATTTCTTCAAGTGGCGATGAATACCTTCAATTGCTGGTCGTGGGAGGGGATACTGACGCACATGCACTGGTTCTGCTCCTGGTTTAAGGGTGACAAGCACAGGAGCTACATTCTTCGCTAGGCCAGGTGGATTATTCTCCGCCCATACTCCAGGCGGTGCTGCAATGCTGGTAGGTATACAGGAGCTTGCTGCTTTGGATGCAGGTAAATAGAACCGCCATTCTTCTTCTCGGGGGACAGTTAACACCATCAGGCCAGCAGCTTTTGAGTTTATAGTCATTTCCATTTTTCCCCCTTCAACAAAGGATATCTGTGCTTGGAGTTTCGCGAGCATGTCTCGGCCCAACAGGGGAACTGGGCATTCAGGCATATACAGGAACTGGTGTGTTATCTTCTGTCCCCCTAGTTCACAGGCGCGGTTCTGTAAAAAAGGTCTTGTGGTTCTAGTTCCAGTAGCTCCCATGATTGTGACAGATCGAGAGGACACAGGGGCCACAGGCTTGGCTACTACTGAATGCTTGGCCCCTGTGTCTACCATGAAGTCCATATGCTGGTCCCCAATCTTTAGATTGACCATAGGCTCCTGGGGACCGAGGAAGAACTTGGAGCCCGGTCTGGCCTAGTCTTCATCCATAAAATAGTCCTCGGCGATTGCCACTCCCTCTATGGCAGCCTCTTCTTGCTGTTGAAACCGTGCACGCTGCATCCCCCCTCGCTGCTGGAATCCCCCCCCTCCCCGCTCTCCTAGCGCTCCCGCCTCCCCTCCAGGGGGTGGAGCCAATGTTCGGGCACTCGTTCTTCCAATGTCCTTCCTCTTTACAATAAGCGCACTGATTTGCACCTAAGGGGGGGCCGAGCGCTCCCTCGGCCCCTTCCCCATCCTCTGGCTCTTCTGTTAGGATATCCTCCTCCTCATCCCTCAACTAGTGCTGCAGCAAGCAGATCTGCCTTCTTCTTCATCTTTCTTTCACTTTCTCTTTTGCATTCTTGATCACGATTCACGAATACCTTTTGTGCGACTTCCATTAACTGTGCTGAGTTCATGCCCGCAAATCCTTCTAATTTCTGCAGTTTTCATTTCATATTTCTCTGGGACTGACTCACAAAAGCGGCGTTCACCATACGTAAATTCTCCTGGGCTGCTGGGTCATATGGGGTGTAAAGTCTATAGGCTTCAGTTAATCATTCATAGAAAGCAGCTGGACTTTCATCTGGGCGCTGAAGAACGTCCGCTACTTTCCCAACATTCATAGCTCTCTGGCCTCCCCCCTTCAGGCCCTGCAGTATGGCCTGGCGGAACCGGGCGAGGGCCTTCTCTCCATCTGCACTATTTGGGTCCCACTTTGGATCTTCGTTTGGGAAATCTACAGCTGCTGCCTGTTGGGGATTTAGGTCTTCAGGGTTCTCTTCCAACCATCGAGTGGTTGCTCGCACTATCCGTGCCCGCTCCTCAGTAGTAAAAAGGGTAGCCAAGAGTTGGCGGCAGTCGGACCAGGTAGGCTGGTGGGTCTGCATAATACTAGACATCAATTCTGTCAACTCTTGGGGTTTCTCAGTATATATACACTTTGATTTTGCAAAATCTAATCCTTAATGGCATCACAAAGCAAAATATTAAAAAATTACAACTAACTCAGAACATCGCAGCAAGGATAATAATGAATATAAGCTCAATTGAACATATCACACTGACATTAGCCGAACTCCATTGGCTACCTATCCACAGCAGAATAAAATATAAGATATTACTTACAACATTTAAACTAATAAATAACTTAGCGCCAACTATACTCAATACACTCATCAAGATAGAAATAGATAAAAGATCACAAAGAAGTAGAAACACTAACACTATAGCAGTACCAAAAGACTACACAAAAGCAAAAAAACAAACCAACATGAGAGCATTCTCACACTCAGCTCCTATCCTCTGGAATAACCTTCCTGACAACATTCGCTCACTATCAGACATAAAGGAATTTAGAAAAAAACTGAAAACCCATTTATTCTCATTGCATTACAACCAAGGATCAGAGACTGGCCAGACGACACAAAGAGACGCAGGTTAACTACTACAATTCAAACAACATATACCCACGTGCCTGAAGCCTACATAAAGTATACAACCACACGCGACATATGATACAATTTGTATATATTTACTATGTATATATGTTATAATAGTTTAATAATTTACTGTTTAAATTTATACCGTTATCTGTATCTAGTTCATCTGTTCTATGTAAAACGACTTGGTATGATACTATCCATACCATACAACACACTGTTCATTGTAAACCGCACTTGATACTTGTGAAAGAGCGGTATAGAAATAGTTGTTAAATAAATAAAATAAATAAATAAAGGAGGCATAATGTGTTTTCCAGTTTAATAAATCTGTTGTGGAGAAGGGCACATAAACTAGACTGGTCAGTCCGACCACAACCTGACCCCCATCATCTACAATAGGTAATCCTGGGACCTGCCGCAGTGGCATTTGGCAAACTTCTCTCGGGCCTGCTGTCCTGCTTCTAAGGGCGTAACGCAGATTTGCGTACCCGGTGGTAATTCTGTTGCTGGTGCTTGGACTAGTGGGCGACCCTGGACTGGCATCTGACCCTCCGCTGGCAGATCCTTCAGGGGATGATGGTTCCGTTGCAGAGCTCTGCTCAGGACTACGGCTCCGACTTCTCCTTGGGGGAGGAATCTGGTCCTCAGGTGTTGGAAGTGGTGGAGGTGGGTGATCGGGTGGGGGTACCTCAGCTGGAGGTCATCTTTCCACTTCTGGCTCTACTCGGGGTACTAATGGAACTGGCGGGACTGGAGTATACAGAAATGTGGGTGGATAACCCGGGACCTCTGGAGGCTCTGGGGCTGCATAAATAGGGGGCTTTTCTTTCTTAGCAGGGACCCCCGTTGCAGTTGCTAACATAATTCTACACTGCCCCTCATGGCAACGCTTCATCCAAGGGGGTTGTTTCTCTCAGATATCTAGCCAGGAGTCTATATAGGAAAACTGTTCTGGACCATATCTGCACACCACCTTGTGCACTCGGGACACAATTTTGACATCAAAGTACCTTCTGGTGGCCACACGGCATCCAGCACCGGCCACACCCTACTATACAATATTTCTAAGCGGGTCGGTGTCATTTTTTCCCCATAATCACCACTAAATCCCTTCTTAAAATTCGTGATCATACAGTTCAGCGGAGTTTGTACGGACTCCGCCCCTCCCATTATGACATATGACGTACAAGACAGCAAACAGAAAGGGTGGGTAGGATGGCTGCGGGTAAGGGGTCCGCACAGCCCACAGAACAATAAGGGGGACAAACACCGAACGCTTCCTCCTTTTCGCGACCTGGGCGCGGTCGCCCGGCCAGGAACTGCGCTACTTAGGAGTCCGCTCTCGCTTGGTCTGTATTGTAAGACCTCTCAAGCACACGTCACACAACCAAACATGCTAGCATTTCCCAAATTCCAAATTCCCGGGCTAACTGACTAAACCAAAATTTACCAAACCAAAAGGGTCAGTGGCTTCGCCCCGCGCACACTCATGCAGGGTTACTAGGACCGCCCTGGGAGTTGATCAGACTCCCTTTACCATTACCATACCATATTAGTCTCGAGACATTCCCAGAGCTAACTGACTAAAAACCAGAAAAATCATTACTCACCGGATCCGGTAGTTAATGTGCTGCGCAACCAAACCCTCCTTGGGTTGAATCCTGGACTCCCCTCAGGGTTCGAGGTGTTGGCCGGCCGGACCCAGCAAGCCGCTGAGGCAGAGCGGAACCCTCTGATGCAAGGGGACCGGCGGCGCCTAGGATCCTCTCTGCTGTCGGTCGGCCGCGGTTCCAGCCGGACCAAACCTGGAGGCGGTAATACATGGTAGTATTCACTTGCGCACAATTCACGTACCCCACCTTCCCGGCCAATGCACCAGGAATATATTGTAGCGAAGTGTCCGCAATAAATAAAACCAGGAGTCTATTTACTAAGATTCAAGCCAATTTATTTGTGCACAGTCTCAGGCACTGTCACATTCAAAATGGTCTGAGCAATGGAGTTCAACAAAACAACAACTTTTATACCTTTCTTCATCAGTTCTATACAGACAAACTCCTCATTGGTCCCGGTGCCCCCTCCACCCCCATCCAATGGGGACCGCTGACCGGGCTTAACACCTGTTCCCCCTGCTCAGGCCTCTCTAGCCATGGCTCAGTTTCTAGACATAACACATTCTGCTACAAGGTCCCTCCTTAGCTTAGAGAAAGTGTGAAAGCAAGATACGGGAACACATCTGTTATCAACATAAAGGAGCTAAATAGAAGTTTCTTGCATTCTTATCAAAGCAGTTTAAAGCAGTTTTCTAACTTCTACTGGCTTTCAGCTCTGCTCAGCTATGATATTCTCAAGTGGGGGTTGGGACTCAGGCCTAACTTACAGGCCTTTCTTACTCCTGCAGGCTATGCAGGCTATTCTAGGCCATAGCCTATCACACTTCCAGCCCAAGGTTGCTGTCCTCTAGTGGGATTTGAACCCCCGACCTTCCGGCCTGAAGTACCTTGCCCCAACCACTAGGCCACTCCTCCACTCCAGTTTGGGAATGACAGTCACTCCTGTAGCCCTCATGGATTCCAGCAAGGTTTGCCCCCTCCCCCCAACACCGTTAAAGAGAGAAACCAAAAAACCCACTCAGAATTCTCGAAAGGTTTTATAGAAAGAGGCTATTAACTCGTTGTGCCCTGGGCTCCCCCCACCCATGCTTTCATCCCCTTAACCCTTTGAAGGCCTACTTTAAATTTTTAATCCACATTCTGCAGCCGGGTTAATTTTTGCATATTTCAGGAAAATTGTGCCCGTCTTATTCAATATGTTCTAATAGTGATTTTCCTTCTGCTATGGTCATGTATTATATACCATTTGATATGAATATTTAGTCAGAATTTTGGATCCCAAGAGTTTTGGGCTCAGCTTGGAAAGGGTTAATAGCCTCTAGGACTTTGTCCACCGAGATCTCCCTATCCAGAAGCCTGGCCTCTTTCTCCTCTAAGTTGCTCAACCCCGATTCCTGCAAATATCCCTCCATTCCAGCACCATCCTCCCCCCTCTCTGATGTGTATAACTGCTGGTAATAAAGAGGGAATTCCTCTCTAATTTGGTCAAAACTGGTTGTGATCCTCTCTCCTTCCTTTGAATCGTAAACACCATCTGTTTCCTAGCCTGCACCTTCAATTACCTGGCCATCACCTTACTTGGCTTATTTCCAAATTAAAAATGCCGCTGCCAGTCTCTCTAATTGAGGAGGTATCTGCCTAGTCTTATTTCATCCAGTTCCCTCCTAATCACCTTCAGCCGCCACAGACCTTGCTTCGAGACATGTCTTTGTTGTTCCTTTTCCAACATCCCTAACTCTCTTCTCAATTTATTCTCCTTTTCCAATGCTACGTTCTTGTTCATCTACCAGTACTCCTTCAAAATCCAAACGATTTTCTCTCTACACCGCTGGTCCTCCAAGAGCGAATCATTCAGCCTCCAGAATCTCAGCACCCCCTCTTGTTTGCCAGGTGAAGGCAACTCTTAACAGGAGCATGATCCGACCAGGTGATTTGGCCTATATCCCACTCTACCATGGAAGCCATCAATCCACACTCCACACAAAGTATATCGATTCTACTATATCTTTGATGAGGAGCTGAAAAATATAAGTAGGATCTTTGATTACCATGCTGCACCCTCCAGCAGTCCACTAACCCCAGCCTATCAGCCATATCCAGTAAAGTCTTCCTGTCCCTGCCATTCCCTCTGCTTCTGCTAGAAGTATCCAGCCGCGGATTACAGGATTGGTTGAAATCCCCTCCCAAAATGAGAGCCCTTTCGCTTACATTTTGCACTGCATGTACTACTTCAAATAAGACCTCTTGATTTCCATTAGGAGCGTAGATACTTACGACACTCCAGCGGCTACCGCCCAATTTCAAATTGACTACCAAATATCTACCATTCTTATCCCATTGAGCTGTATCCACATCAGTCCATAAGGAACTGGATATGAGTATCCCCACCCTCCCTTTTTTGGGGGCCCCAACATTCGTAGCTAGGAACACCTGGTCATATTTCTTCCCTTGGAGGCTTCTCTCTTGCTCTCTCCAGAGATGAATATCCTGTACCAATAAAATATTGGCCTTGAGCCGGTCCCCCTCCTGCAGCAATAAATTTCTCTTCTGTCATGAGTTAAGGCCATGAGCATTAATAGAGATTACCTTACACCTCTTTACAATAGAAGCTATTTTACTCTCTTCCACCATTCCACCCCCTGTATTTTGCTCTTTCCTTTTATCCCCCCCCACAACCCCCCTCCCCACCCCTCCACTCACACCGTCCTCTACAACTGCCTCCTAGCTTTTCACGGTGTAGTAAATCACTCTGCCAGATCCATCACTAGCTAGCCTTCCAGCAGACCTCCAGTAGCCCACACCATCCTTGCAATCAAACCCGCCAGTCCAGACAAGTGGAGTTGTGTTCCCCTACCAGCAGATTGGTGAAGACAAAGAACCAATGAAAAACCCAGGTTTCAGTGACATCACTCTTGTGCCTTTATGCGCCTCAGCAACCAGAGGTCTCTTCAGTATTTTTTTTGTCTCCAGCAGATGGTGGATGGATTTTCTCCTCTCTGAAGAAAATCTCAAGAATGAGAGGAAAAGATTGATTAAACGCGCGTGAACGACCACCGTGAAGGTAACTCTCTCACTCCAATCAACTGCGGTCTTTTCTGCAACCCTGGAAGGAGTTGGGTGCGCATTCTGCTCCTACTCAGTGCCAGAAGCATTCGTCAAATACAAGGTGGCTAAGACCCTTGCAGTTAATGCCGACAGGTGGATCTCTCTAGCCTCTTCACAATCTTCTGAAGACACAAGTACTTCTTTATCCATGTCAGAGCCTGGTACCAAGCCTCTGAATTCCGGCCATAGTCCAAATCTCGGACAGCTCCAAGCCATAAGAGGAGGGAAAATTGGTTCAGCTCCATGCGCTTATCATGATAAGAGCCTGTTGAGCAGTCAGAAATAAAGGATCTGAAAGAGTGCAGCAGCCTCACGTAACCTCAACACCCCCTTCCCCCTCTTCTGTTCCCCCTGCTCTCTCCCGAAGATTGCAGAAGGCTCTCAGAGGGACCTGCCTGCCGGCCACAATAAACACAGTGCTGATCGCTGGAAGTAGCGGTATACAAATGTATACTAAATAAATAAATAAAATAAATAAAAGCCAGTAAAACAGTTTCAGGGGAGCAGAGCTGAGCCCAGCATGAATTTTCTGCCTGGGGCTCTCAGTGGGTGAGTACCAAGGCTTGACCTTGTCATTGTCCTTGTTGGGGGCTCCTGTTTCCGTCTTTCTGGGACACAATTCAGGGTGGACTGCTAGCGACCATTGGTGCAGTGTGGGGGGTTCCTGCCATTTTCTGCACGCATTAGTAGCATTTTCTCCTATTGTGCAACCTGGCGTTCCACCAAAATGCCTGTAACACGCACTGCAGTAAAAGTGTAGTTAACATGCGCCTTAGCGCCATCGCAGCCTTAGCACGTGCGGTTGTGATACTTGCCTTAACTCTTTCTTCCAGGAAATGTTTGACTTGTGGCAAGCGAGGTGCCTCTTCTCCAGATTCTGGACTCTGCTCTTCTTGCATGGAGACTTCTGAATAGTCCCTGAAAGGCCTGCTCCTCCTCTCTCGGGGGGGGGGGGGGGGGGAGTTGGTCCAGCCTTGCCTGCCTCAGGGCAGGAGGTGACAGATGGTGCTATGGGTAAGGATATCCAGCCCTCCAGAGGGTCCAGCGACCATGCTATAAAGCCGCTCCTCATCGTTTAGTGGGTCTATGGTGGCTGTGTCCCCTGGTGTTGGGGGTCATTTCTGAGAGAAGAGCTTCCAAGCTCTGGAATGTCCTCCCCAGAATTGTTTTCTATTTTGCCGCAGGCCTGGTCCTTCTGGCATGGAAATTTGGACCCTGCGGCCTCTGGGTGTGCCCCCAGGCGCAGTCTCACGCAGAGCAGGCTGAGAGTGGACACCCTGTTCGATTGCCTTTGGCTAAGTGTCCATGGCATGGGGAGCCCCCTGGAGATGGGGGAACAGCTGGGAGCTGTCTGAGATTTGGACTATGACTAGAATTCAGATGGCTCGGTTCCAGGCTCTGACATGGATAAAGAAGTACTCTTGCCTTCAGAAGATTGTGAAGAGGCTAGAGTGATCCACCTGGTGGCATTAATTGCAAGGGTCTCAGCCACCTTGAATTTGATGAATGCTTCCAGCTCTGAGCAGGAGCTGAACGTGCACCCATCCCTTCAAGGGGTGCGGAAATCCACTACTGTTTTCTCATTCCCAGATGTATTCAAAGATATGATCTGGTCAGAATGGGACTCTCCCGACTCCTCACCTAAGGGGTTAAGGGACTGTAAGAAGATATACGCTCTCCTAGAGAAGGAGTGGGTCGAGTGGTTTGGTATTCCCAAGGTGGATGCACAGATCACGGCGTGGTACCATGTACCACCATTCCTGTGGAAGGCAGTTCAGCCTTTGATTTTCTAGACTGTAAGATGGATTCGTTGTTGAAGAGCCAGTCTGCCAGGTTGGCTGCTATTTTGCAGCTGGTGGTATGTGCCAGTCTGACGTCTCGAGCCCTGCTCTGGGGGATTCAATCTCTTCCGCCAGATGATACTACCCCTCTTTTGGAGTCGGCTACGGACAGGGATGGTGCTTTGACGATGGTGTCACGGTGTTGGATTTGGCTCTGGTACTGGGCAGTGGACTCATCTTCCAAAGACCAGTTGGCCCAACTGGCTTTTAAGGGGAAGCTTCTGTTTGGAGACTATTTGGAGGACTGATGAAGGATGTGGGCGAGATGAAATCTTACCGCCTTCCCGAAAACAGGTCCGGGGAGGGGGGGCGGCAGCCCTGTGAACCAAGCTGATGCTCTTTTCTCATCAGCTTCAGCCCATCCACTGAGGGCGCAGTGGCCAGATTTCCAGGGGTCTCAGGACTTTCATCATTACTGACCTGGAAAACCTTTCTTCCGTTTCTGCTTCCGGGCTTCGGGCTCATTATAAGTTCTTTCATGGAGCGTGTGAGCCCAGAGACTTATTCCCCTACAGAGGAAGACTCTCCCGGACTGTGCAGTGAAGGTCTGGGGGGGGCCATTCCTTGGTTCGTCTGGTTAGAGACAGCTTCGCCTTTTCTTTCAGAAATGGGCCCTGGTTACCAATGATCTCTGGGGCTAGACACCATTCAGTTCAACTATGTCCTGGAATGCAAAGAGCCAATGCTTTTGTCATCTCCCCTTGTGGCTCTGCGATCAAAAGTGCAGCTGCGACGACCACCTTGGATAAGTTGCTGTGCCTAAAGGTGGTGGTGCCCATCCCCCCGGACAAGCGGGGCAAGGGCAGATACTCCATCTATTTTGTGGTGTCAAAAAAGGACAGTTACTTCTGGACCATTCTGGACCTCAAGGGGGGATCAACGAGCACATGCGGGTCCTGCGCTTCCAGATGGAAGCCTTGTGCTTCATGATTCAAGCAGTGTGCCAAGGAGAATTCTTGGCTTCTCGGGATTTAGCTGAGGTGTATTTTCATATCCCGATCTGGGCACATCAACAAAAATATCTGTTTTGCCATGCTTGGCTGTCACTATCAGTTTGCTGCCTGCCCTTTTGGGCTATCCACCGGCCGGAGGACATTTTCAAACATCATGTTGATGGTGGTAGCAGTAGCTGCATCTTGGGTGGCGTCCTGAGTGGTGTCCATTTTGGACAGCCTTGGCTGGGTGATCAATTAGAGAAAAAGCCAGCTGTTGCCTTCCCAGTCCCTGGAGTTCCTCGGAGCATATTTCAACACAAGAATGGGCAGAATTTTCCTGCCAGAGGAGAAAGTCAAAAGACTGTTGGATTGCCTGGCACTGTTCTGTGCACAGCAGGCTCCTGGAGTCTTTGATCTTCAGCTCCTCAGATTGATGGCAGCAACCATAGAGATTGTTCTGGGGGTGCGTGCTCACATGCAATCTCTCCTGTGGTCCTTATTTAGCTCTGTGGTCCCCAAGTTCTCAGGAGTTGAACGCAGGCTCCTGCTCCCAGTAATGGTAAAGATCACCCTGTGGTGGTGACAGCAGCCCTATAATCTGAGAAAGAGCATGCTGCTGGATGATTTTTCCTGGATCCTGCTGACAATGGGTACCAGTCTCTTGAGCTGGGGAGCTTATTGTGAAAGTCCATACAGCCCAGGACCGTTGGAACCACGGGGAAGTGGTATGGTCCCTCAGCCACCTTGAGGCGAGGGCCATCAGTTTGGCTCTTCTGTGTTTCTGGCCCTTGGTTGAGGACCGGGCGGTTCGAGTGTTTTTGAACAGTGTCATAGTGGTGGCTTATGTCTATCCGGCATTACGAGTACTGGGGTGGCTCTGGAGATGGCTCTCCTGTTTGCCTGAGTGGAAAAGAACCTCCTAGCCTTGTCGGCTCAGCACATTGCTGGAGTGGGCATTGTGGAAGCGGACTTCCTCAGCTGTCACTCTCTGGATCCTGTCAAGTAGGAATAGAGTCAGGAGGCATTTTGGTTAATTCTGTGCCACTAGGGTCACCCAAAGGAGGTCTACCAAGCTAGCATATGTACGGATATGGTGCCTCTTTGAGTGCTTGTGCAGCACATGGCACTTGGATCCTGAGGTGGCGAAGGTGTCCTCCCTGTTGGCTCTTTCTGCAGGATGGCCAATACAAGGACCTCTGTTAGCTCCCTGAAGGTTCAGGTGGCAGCTTTGACCTGTTTCTGTGGTCTGGTGGCGTACAGGTCCTTGGCCTTGCATCCGGATGTTGCCTGTTTTTTCCAAGGAGGTTTGAAGTCTGCGTTCTCACCTTTGGTCTGTGATCCCATCCTGGAATCTGTCTCTGGTGCTCAAGGCTGTGATGGTGGCCCCTTTTGAGCCATTAAAGCACGCTACCTTGAACGATTTGATGCTCAAGACTGTCGTCTTAGTCGCAGTTTGTTCCACAAGACGAATCTCCGAACTGCAGGTTCTGTTTTGCCGAGATCCTTATCTCTCCTTTTCAGTTGAGGCTGTTTCCATTTGGCCTGTTCCTTCCTTCCTTGTCTAAAGTGCTGTCTCCCTTTCACGTGAACCAGGTGGTTTGCCTGCTCTCCTTTTCTAAGGAGCAGTGCAGGGGAAAGGATAAGGATCTTGGCTTTGTGGATGTCCGGAGGATGCTTCTCCAGTACTTTGAGGTTACAAATTCCTTTTGTAAGTCAGACCATCTTTTTGTGCTGTTTGCTGGCCCATGCAAGGGTGAGGCAGCAGCCAAGTTGACCTTGGGATGCTGGATTGAGCTGGTAATTGCCTCAGCATATCTGTTACGGAACCAGACAGTTCCAGAGGGTTTGTGCACCCATGCTACCCAAGTAAAAGCATCCTCGTGGGCAGAGTGGAGCTCTGTAGCCCCTGCAGACATTTGTCGGGCAGCAGCATAGGCATCTCTTTCCACTTTTGCCAAGCATTACTACTTGGATGTCCATGCGCAGGCGGACACGGCCTTTGGATCGAGAGTTTTGCGAGCTGCTGTGTCTTCTTCCTGCCTAATAGTGGTGTAGCTTTGGTATATCCCACTTGTCTGGATTGGTCTAGCAGGATGATATGGAAGGTGACATTCTACTTACCATATAATGTCCTTTCCTTGAGTCCTTCTGGACCAGTCTAGGGCCCGCCCTAAAACTGTATTGATCTTTTTTAATGCTGCGATACTCTTCGGTCCGCCATGATTTTATATTTGTCTCTACAGGCTCATCTTCTACTGACACTCTTCTGTTTGTACTTTCCTGTACATAGTTCACTACTGTTGATTACTCATTGTTGTCCAAATTTGAGGTTGTGTGAGGCTTGCTGTGTATCTCCCATATGCTTTGGTTCGAATACTGAAGGGACCTGTGGTGGCTGAGCCAGATAGAAGCTTGGGAGTGGTATCTTTGAAACTTGGGCTTTTCATTGGTTCTTTGTATCCACTAATCTTCTGGTAGAGGAGTGCAACCCATTTGTCTGGACTGATCTAGCAGGACTCAAGGAAAGACTCCAGGACTCCTGTGCCCCCAGCAAATTAGCCTTTAACATGCTAACATACGACATTACCCCTCAAGCCATGTTTACGATGAATAATGCCTAGTTGATATCTTACTACTGTTATCAACCTGTATATAATCCCATGTTGTATATAGTTCCATGATGTATATAGTTAGCCTGTGTTCCATGTTCAATACCCTGTTCAATGTAAAATGTGTTCAATACCCTGTTCAATGTAAAACGCAGTATGGCTTTTCCTTCTGTGCGAGTTTGTTGCCTGTGAACCGCGCTGATGGTAAATAGCGCGGTATAGAAAAACTATAAATAAATAAATAAAAAATCTGGTAAGTAAAATGTCACCTTTGGGTTGTTCTTCCATAAGTACCTAATTTTGCACTTCTCCGCATTAATTGTCATCTGCCATTTGCGTGCCCAGACTCCAAATTTCAAATTATCCTCTTGCAATTTTTCACAATCCCTTGTGGTTTAATAACTTTGGTTAATTTTGTGTAATCTGCAGATTTCATCTCCTCACTCATTGTTCCCATTTGCTTGCAAGTTATTTATAAATATGTTAAAAAGCAGCAGGCCCAGCACAGATCCCTGGGGTGCTCCACTATTCACCTTTCTCCATTGAGATAATTGGCCATTTAGTCCTACTCTGTTTTAACCAATTCCAGTTCCCAATCCACAGTAGTACACTGCCTCCTATTCTATGACTTTTTAATTTCCTCAGAGTTACTCATGAGAGATCTTGTCAAAGTATTTTTGAAAATCGAGATACACTCTATCAACCGGCTTACCTTTATCTACCTTATGATTCACACCTTCAAAACTTTCCTTGGCTAAATCTATGTTGGCTTTGTCCCATTAAACCATGACCAGTCTATATGTTCTGTAATTTTGTTGAAGCAGAGTTGATGGTCTTTCGGCAAAAGTTGAAATCTTACTTATTCCAACAAGCCTTTCCTGGATTTGTTTGATAGGCAGGTGAAGTACATCAGGCAATTTTGTTTGTGGTGTAATAATGATTCAGTTTGTGTTCTTAAATGGTAGTCTTATTAGTTTTATTTGTTTAGATTAGAATGATTTTATTTATTTGGTTTTAAATTCATGTTGTATAAGATTACTGGTATGTTATGATGACTTGCGTATGTTTTATCTCCAGGAACAAGCAGGAATGTAGTCTTCACATATGGGTATCGTCGGTACCGACGGAGCCTGCGCGGGAACGCTCCCCAGTGTCCAATAGGAACGCTTTGGGAGCATCCCTCAGCACATGCATGCTGCCTTCCCGCCTTTCCAACTCTCCCTCTTCATTTCTTCGTTTTCCGCGGAGCCGACAGGATCTATTCCCTGTCACCGCAGAAGATTCCGTCTTTAAATTTCTTTTCTTGTGGTCGCGTTTGCCTACCGCACGACGCTTACCGGTACCGCCGGTTCTTTTCTTTCTTTTCAAAAAAAAAACCTAATAATAACTTAGACTTAGACTGTTTCTCTTCAGAAACTTTTCTCTTTGGTGCCAAGCACCATTTTGGACACTAGGCCCCATATTCCTAAAACATGGAAAAGCCGACTAGTGGTTTTAAAAAATGTACTAAGTGTAGCGGTACCATCTCCGTCACTGACACCCATGATTGGTGTCTTAAATGTTTAGGACCTGAACATTCCCCAACTGAATGTCTTTCCTGTATGGGGATGACTAAAAGAGGAAGGCAGAACCGGGCTGCAAAGCTCGGTACCCTCTTTTCTTCAGATCCATTGCATCATAAAATCCAAAAAGGCCAGCTCCACTCTTCACCCTAGAGATAATACTGTTATTGTTACCAAAACTGTGTTTTTAATTCTTGATTCAAAAGTTATTATGTTACTATGTTGTTACAGCAACTGGGTCTCAGACTAAACTCGGGCGACATGTGAAACTCATAAACTTGAGTAGCGCCTCAACTTGCATCAATGACCCAAATTCTGTTGCACTTTTCAGAAAGCATTGAAGCTTAAATCTAAAGAGGAATATAGAAAAATTGCTTATCTAAATTTGATGGAATATTTATCCCAACGCCAGAGGTCAGCGCCGTGGCATTTCACGTGCATGCATTTCTTCAGGGGATATCTTTAATCCATATTACATTAATGTAGTTTCCTCATGTGATATTCATCTATAAAATTTAAAACAAAATGACCTCAGTAATCAGTTGATGCATTGCATCGACATCGTCAAAAGCCTCTTCTTCCTCCCATGGATCTCAGGTAACCAAACATAAAAGCCGGTCCTCAAAGGGTAGCTCTCCTGCTAAGCATTGAGAGGCCATTGGCGTTGCCCTTGAGGGAACCACACCGGCAAAACAGCCCCAGCGGGAGGCTTCGGCTTCCAAAGCATCGATGGGGCTTCAGGATGTTCTCGAAGCCTCAACCTCGCAAGAACTACCTGTGCCATGCTCAGGGGTTCCGGCCGCTTTTACCGGTACTGACACCCAGGCATCAGCAGCGTCGATGGACCAGAGGATCTCCAGGAACAAGCAGGAATGAGTCTTCACATATAGGGTACGTCGGTACCAACGGAGCCTGCACGGGAACGCTCCCCAGCGTCCAATCAGAAAGCTTTTGGGAGCATCCCACAGTGCCTGCGTGCTGCCTTCCCGCCTTTCCAACTGTCTCTCCTCAGTTGTTCTTTTTCCGCGGAGCCAGCAGGTCGTGTTCCTGTCACCGCAGAAGAATTTCCTTATTTTTTCTTTATTTCTTTTCTGTCGCGTCTGCCTTCTTCGACGCTGTACCGGTACTGCCGGTCGTTGTTCTTTTCTTTTAAAAAAAAAACCAAAAAAACCCTTTTTTCCATTTATTTTCTTCAGGTGCACTTCAGTTTTGGGCCTTAGGCCCAAAACCTTTTTCCTTAAATATGGAAAAGCCTGCCTCAGGATTTAAGAAGTGCACAAAATGTGGCGGTACTGTCTCCGTCACCGACACCCATGACTGGTGTCTAAAATGTTTAGGCCCTGACCATTCCATTACAGATTGTGTGTCCTGTTCTATGATGTCTAAGAGAGGTCGACAGAACCGAGCTGCCAAGCTCAGTACCCTGTTTCCCTCTGATGCGGCTTCGGTAGCATCGATGTCTTCGAGGGCTTCTTCTTCCTCACATGGATCTCAGGTAACTAAACATAAATCCAGCCGGTCCTCGAAGGGCAAATCTCCTTCTAAGTATCGAAATGCCTCTGGCCTTGCCCTCGAGGATTCTGGACCGGCAAAATTACCCCGGCGGGAGGCTTTGGCTTCTAAAGCATCATCATCGGGGCTCCAGGATGATCTCGATGGCGTGGCCTCAACAGATCTCCTGGTGCCATGCTCTCGGGTTCCGGTGGCTTCCACCGGTACCGACTTCCAGGCATTGGCGGCGTCGATGGATCAGAGGATTCTGTCCATCGAACGCAGTCTGGCAGCTTTCCTTGTGGCATCGATGCCCGTGGTACCGCAACAGACTACTCAGCCGGTACCGGCTCCGGCATCGCCATCGGCACCGATCCCAGTACCGGTGGTGTCGGCATCGGTGTCCGCTATGCCGGTACTCTGCCCTCTGCAGCCCTCCAGTACCGATACCCCGGTACCGGTGAATCTCCAGGAACAAGCAGGAATGAGTCTTCACATATGGGTACGTCGGTACCGACGGAGTCCGCGTGGAAACGCTTACCAGCGTCCAATCAGAAAGCTTTTGGAAGCATCCCAACACGCCTGCGTGCTGCCTTCCCAACTGCCTCTCCTCAGTTTTCGTTTTTCCGCGGAGCCGGCAGGATGTCCTCCTGTCACCGCAGAAAATTCTTCTTTTATTTTTTAGTTTTCTTGTGGTCGCGGCTGCCTTACCCGACACCACCGGTACTGCCGGTGTTTCTTTTTTCTTTTCTTGTAAAATTTTTTCCTTTAAGGAATATATTTTATTTCTTAGTGTCTCACGGTTCTCAGGCCTTCTAGGCCTCTCCATTTTTCCTCATGGAACCGCCAGCCACTTTCCCCAAGAAATGTACAAACTGTGGCGGTACAACTTTATTTTTAGACACTCATGATTGGTGTCTAACCTGCTTGGGTCCTGACCATTTTCCTCCGGAGCCCTCGGGCACCAGTATTGTGAGAAGAAGTTTTCAACATCGAGTTCCCCTCGACATGCGGTCCCCTTCCAACTTCAGGGCACCGACCATATCTTCTTATACACAGGTTCAGGTAACCCAAAAACAGTCTGTTAAGATTAGCCAGTCCTCGAGCGGCACTTCTCATGCACTGCATAGAGATGCCTATGGCCTTGTCCTCAGGAATCCACTGGTTTCAAAACCCCGGTGGGAGTCTTCGGCCTCCAAAGCCTGTGTGGGGTTTCAGGTTGTTCCTGAGGTTCACCCCTCACAGAACATACCTGAGCCATGCCCGGTGGTGGCATCCGCTTTGAGCGGTACCGATACCACGGCATCGGCACTGGTGTTGGATGAAACATTCCTCACCAATGTGGTAAGGAGGGTGCAGCCCAGCTAGGGAAAACTGAAAAAAAGAAGGATTTTTCTTCTTTGCGGGGGATGGGCGCACAAAACCACATACTCCATACTAGAAGCCCTGAAAGGAACCTAGGGGGCAGAGCTAAGGGTAAACCAATCCCAGACCACAGGACAACCCTGCATAGGAGTAGGAGGTCCAAGTGGGAGGAGCTAGGAAGGGAGTTGCCCTGCTCAGCAGTTAACAGAGGGAAAACAAACACAAGAGAGAGAGCCAGTTTGAGTTTGGAAGGGGCTGTGAGCAGAAGGTCCAGGAGGAGTGCGAGAGCAAGCACAAGTGGCAGCTGCAATTCCAGACCTAGCCCAGGTTCGAGTCCAGTTCCCAGGAGGCACAGACAGGAAAGATCTGGGGCCAAGCTGAGGAGAACCTTTGCAGCCAAGGAGAGCAGCAAAAGGAGGAACCATTATAAAGGCAGCCAAGAAAGGTACGCAGGGAACAAGCATTGCCAGCAGGATAGTTCTTGCTCTGACTCAGAGGAGACTTTCATACCCCTGAAGGCTCAGCACAGCAAGAAATATCTCAAGAGGGAAGTTAAACAGGAGAGACCCCCAAGAGACCGGCTTGGAGAAGGCAAGGCCAGGCAGTGGGAGAGACTGTTTAATCTTGTGAAGACTCTTAAGGAAAAGACACCAGAGCACTTTCAGAAAGCACCCAGCTGTAGCTCAATTGAGAGCATGGAGGTAGGCCCTGAGGAAAGTGTTATTGAGTCTGAGGTCTCTGAGATGGAATGTGAGCTGTGCACTAAGATACACTAGTAATGTGAGCTAGAAACAGTGGAATATAAAAGAGGCTGTTGCAATTTAAAGACAGTTTCAGAAGCTGGAAGAGAGGAGTAAGCCTGAAGGAAAAGGGTTAAGAATCTCTCCTAGGAAGCTAAAACTGCAGAACCTCAGTGAAGGCCCAAACAGCTGAAACTGTTTGTGTGTGTGTGGCAACAGCAGGTTTGAAGCTGATAACCCATCCACTGTGTGAAGAGTTTTACAAATGCTTTTGTTTTATAATGTTAAGCAATTGCAGTGAGGAACAGAAACTTCTGTGAGTTTTGTTCCAGGTTACAATGTTTTGGACATTTTGATTTTGGAGACGTTATCCTGTATTTTCTTTTGTCTGGAAAAAAAGTTATGCTTGAAGAAATTTTATGTTCACCACTTACCAGCCTGGAAACCAAATAAAATTTCCTGTGCGCTTTAATAACCACTTGGCTCTTCCTTTCGGACACAACTACACAAAAATCCTAGAAGGGATATAAGATGGCCAGCCGTCCCTACTAGGCAACCGCCTGGTAGGGGCGCGAGCGTCACACCAAGGATCGTCGTCTGGCGTCCTTGGTATCTGCGGGACCGGTAGATACGCTTCAGATCGACCTTCCAGTATCGGTATCGACACCGATACTAGTACCGACGTTGGTACCCTCCAGACGTGCATCGATAGACTCGCTTCCTTCGATGCCGAGTCTCGAATCGATCTCCAGTCTGGAGGACTGGATACCGACTCGCCTTGGTACCGACTCCCGTCGGTACTGAAGGCTCGGTTCCGATAATTCGGATCCGCAACTCTCGGTTCCTCCAATACCGTTAGAGTTGCCACCGGCTGGTCTTCCACCGGTATCAGATACGGTACCGAGTTCGGTACCGACATCCACAGTACCATTGCTGTCGGTACTTTCCATGCTTCTCTCCTCAGGCTCGCTTCCCTCGATACCGAGTCTGGAGTCGATCCCTAGCATGGACGATCTGTTACCGACTGTCGCTGGTTCTGACCTGCAGTACCAGCGACCACCATCTAAGGAAACCATACTGCACCATTCAGGATCTTCTATTCCTATATACTGGAATAGACCCCTCGGTGCCAACGCTAGTTCTTCATCAGATCTAGTCTGTCCAAGGGAAGTTCCCTCTGGGGATCCTCCTTTCCAGATTTTCCTCCTGGATATGGCAAAATCACTTGCCATTCCTATTCCTGGACAAGATCCTACACAAGGGAATACAGAATACCTCTCTTTTCCTAGCAAAGCAAAGGAGAACATAATGCTTCCTTTGCATCATTCTTTGCAGGATCTCCTTCTACGAATGTGGGAAGCTCCTTTAAGGGTACCCCCACTTTCCAGAGCAACTGATCTCCTATATCAGGTGCCTTCCTCTCCAGGGTTTCAAAGGACTCAACTTCCTCATCATTCCATTGTAGTGGAATCAGCATTGAGGCGAGTGAAGAGTAATAAAAAGCACTCTTCTTGTCCGCCAGGTCATGAGTCTAAGACACTAGATGCCTTTGGACGTCAAACCTTCCAGACATCCATGCTTTCAGCAAGAATTCTCTCATATATTTTTTATATGGGTCTAGAGGAGGTCACAAGGAAATTACATCTTTTGACTCCTTTTCTTCAAGAGCCCAAACAAGCAGACTATTCCTTACTGGTTAGTCATGCTCATAATATCTCTAGGTTTCTTGCTCGTGCTTCCCTAGACTCCTTTGAGTCTGTTAGCAGGACTTCTGCTATAGCTATAGGGGCACGACGTAGAGCCTGGCTCCAAGCTTCAGACTTGGACAAATGGGCACAAGAAAGACTGGGAAATACTCCTTGCACTGGAGAAAATCTCTTCAACAAGGAGTCTTTACTCCAGGTTACTCAGTTATCCACTGACTTTCCTGTTTCCAGAGGCTGTTTTACGCCGCCGTCTTTCCCAGTAGGTAGGAAATGTCCTACCAAACTTTCTTCCCCTAGGGGGAGAAGGTTTTGTCCATCATCTGCCCATCATCTGCCCATCATACAGATGTTCCCAAACAGGGGAAACATCGCCCTGGTCTGAAGAATCTACAAACTCAACAGGGTCAACAAACCCAGTAGTCGCAGGGTTTCAAATAGATCATTGTCCCTCTTGGTTGGTGGTTAGGGTGGCAGTCTGCTTCTTTCACTTGCAGTATCTGCACTAACATTATCCTAACCTACCTAGATATCTCTTCATGAGACATCTTTTCTCTAAGAGTCTTTCTGATGATCATGCCCATACTTAACAGTTTTTCCTCTTCCTCTTGGAGGAAAGAGAGGTAACAACTATCAATAGACAGTTGTTTCCCTGTACTGGCATGTATCATCTCACCTGTCAGAGACTTCCCCTCCACAGTTGGTCTCTTGCAACTCTGTCTTACCTCCCTCTTACTACAACATTTGGTTTGTAAGAGTGACTTTTTACACGGGTAAGCCCCATGGTCCTCTACCTGTTCTACCGGGGGATTCTCCCTTCTGGAATTGTCTCCCCCTTATTACCTTAGGGCAGCTCTTCAGACAATAGGAAGACCTACCATGTCTGTTTCTTTTTCCCAATCTAAAAAAAGAGGGGGGAAAAGAAATTCTCCATGCTGCCCTGATAGTTGCTGCAGATGCAGAAATTCCTAGTGGTTAAGCCACTGGTTTTGTTCACTACACAACCAGGGCTTCCCCTCCACTAGCAATTCCCCTAGCCTCAGTGCTAAGTCCCAAACAGGTTATCAACCTTGTTTGGGAAACCATATTATCACAGTTTGGTTGGTTAACTTCTATTCTTTGCCCCCTTGTCCTTGGCAGAATAGTTGGTTACCTGCTGACTTTCCACATTCCTCACCAAGGATCGTCCACAGCCAGTTTTTTCTTCTAACCAACCTGCAGCATGCTCTCTGCAACTCTACAGAGTAGCTTTGCACTATGGGCCCTTGCTAGAGAGCATTAGTATCTTGCCTAGCAGATAACCCCAGATGGTTAAAAGGGGTTCCCCCAGTCATGTTTCATGCCTGGCAGGTATTCTCTACCCTTTCCATCTTATTTTAAATCTCTTTTGAGGCATAAGCCTCAGGCCTTTCATTACGTGAAAGCCTAAAGAAGGGCCAATTCCCTGGCTTGGCCCATATCTCCTTGGGTCTCCCGTCAGAGAGAAATTCTTCACTGGCAGCTAGAGGACACCTAATACCCATCTTGCCCTCATAGGTGGATCACTAGGGTATCTTCCTCCAGAGGCCTCCTCTATCCAATCTCCATACTACAATTCTGGAGATATCTGGACTTCCTGTCTGCAGACTGCCGTTATCCTCTGCCATTTTCACGTAGGCCATCCTGGTTACTCAAGAGCTCAAATTCTGCAAAGAATTAAACCGCCTTCTTGTCAGGGACACCTTTCCTCTGACTATGCCAGTCATAACCAGGAGAAGAGGATTTTTTCTATTTATCTATTCAAGCAGGTATCAACCTTCTTGCTGTTAGATAAATCTTTCTCTCTCCCTATAAGGGGGGATGGGGTTCTCTGGACATCTCTCCATCCATATACCTGGAGACATGTTTCTATATGCCTGCCTATTCATCTAGGTATATATATAGATATATACAGTATATATACTTATTTATATCTATCTGTGTGTCTTCTGCCTATACATATCTCTTTATAGATATATGCATATATACCCTATATGTGTATATATTTAAATATATATTAATAGATATGAGATATATTTTTAGATAGATCTGTATCCATCTACTTAACTATCTGTCTGTTAGGTTCAGATATCCTGCCATTCCTTTATGATCCTGACAGATGGGCACTAACCCTATCAATGCTGTACCAGCATACCTAGGGGACTACACCTATAACCACTCCTGTGGTAATTAACCTTTTCAGGTTAGGTACTCCTGAAGCTCTCCAAGTACCTTTCTTTCCTAATTGACCCCATTTAGGAACATTGTGGAGCTTCCGTTGCTCTAAAGCTTAGCGCTCCTGAGTCTGTCCTTACCTTCTTATCAGATACAAGGGTTTCCATACTCTTTCTTCCCTACATGGACTGATTCCAACCCCAGTCCAGTTGGGTCAGACTCAATTTTTCTCTTGGTCCTAAATTTGTACTGTTTTTGGACCAAAGCAGTTTAAGCTTTCTTTAATAGTACCTTCTTTATTTATTTATTTTATTTATTTATTTAGTATACATTTGTATACCGCTACTTCCAGCGATCAGCAGCGGTTTTGATTACAGATTGGAAATTGTCAAATCATGACAGGAAATTTTTTGAGGTATAAACACATTGATTAGACAGGAAAGCACAGCACACAGAGAACTATTTTACAGGGAACATGGGCTATGGAGGGTTAAGTGGCTTGCCCAAGACCACAAGGAGCACCTGTGGGACTAGAAACCCCAGTCCTTCCGGCCCAAGGTTGCTGTCCTCTAGTGGGATTTGAACCCCCGACCTTCCGGTCCGAAGGACCTTGCCCCAACCACTAGGCCACTCCTCCACTCCACTCCGCTCCGCTGAAGCTCTACCTCTTATACTACCCCAGTTTTCCCCTGGGGCTATTTCTCACCCTAAAGGGTTCTGACCTCCACTTGTTTTTGTTCTACTTTATTACGTCTACTTCTCAGTGAGGTACCCCTTGAGCACATTCACTGGCTCTTCTATCAGATCCATATGTAGCTCAGTGCACTTGTGCAATGCCAACAAGGGAGGCCCAGATTACAATATTTTATTACTAAATGCCCTTGATACAGGGTCTTCCCCTTGAAGCCCTGTTCTAGCCAGCTGTTCCACAGCTCTTTTCTGTATTCAACTCCTACCCTCCATCCCCAGGATGCCTGAGGTCCTCAGGAATAGCATGGCTCATTCTAGACTTGCAACATGCTATGACTCCCTCCGAGCATCTGAGCTTGGGAGTCCCCATATGTGAAGACTCATTCCTGCTTGTTCCTGGAGCTAGCACAGTTACTTACCTGTAACAGGTGATCTCTGGGAACAGCAGGAATAAGTCTTCAAAACCCACCCACCTCCCCTAGGAGTTGCATTTCTCTATCTCTATCTTTCCCTTCCTTGCTCTCTCTCTTTCTTTGTCTCAGCTTTAAAACGTAACTGAGGAGAGGCAGTTGGGAAGGTGGGAAGGCAGCACGCAGGCGTGTTGGGATGCTTCCAAAAGCTTTCTGATTGGACGCTGGGAAGCGTTCCCGCGCAGACTCCGTCGGTACCGACGTACCCATATGTGAAGACTTATTCCTGCTGTTCCCAGAGATCACCTGTTACAGGTAAGTAACTGTGCTTTCCACACGAGTGGTCCCTACATATGGACCAGGTATCCAAGATTTTTCAAATTTGGGGAACCCTGGACATAGACCTCTTTGCAAGTCCGTGGAATGCCAAACCTCCCCGGTTCTGTTCCAGAGCTCCGGCTCAGGGTGCTTAGGCAAGGGATGCTTTCCTCCTTCATTGGGGTCAAGACTTCCTGTATGCCTTTCCACCCATTCCCTTAATTCCCAAAAACCTGTTCAAGCTTCAGAGAGACAGAGGCCACATGATTCTCATAGCTCCACATTGGCCACGGCAAGTGTGGTACCCTCTGCTTCTACATCTCTCTCAAGCTCCCTCCCTAGAGTTAGGGTCTGCTCCAGACCTCCTCTCTCAGGAGTATGGAAAGTTGTGGCATCCCAATCCCCAGTCTCTGCATCTCAGGGCTTGGTTGCTGAAGGCCTAGATCTCCAGGATCTTCATCTTTCTCAACAAGTGAAAGATGTTCTTTATGCTTCCAGAAAACCTTCCACTAGACGTTCTTATGCCTTCAAGTGGAAAAGGTTTACCATCTGGTGTTCTGAAAAGGGTCTTAACCCCCATGCCATACCTCTGGAATCGTTGCTGGAGTATCTCCTTCATCTGTCTAATGCAGGCCTTAAGACAAATTCAGTAAGAGTCCATCTGAGTGCTATTGCAGCTTCCCTCAAGCCTCTAAATGGACATCCTGTTTCCTCTCATCCCCTTATAGCAAGATTTATGAGAGGCCTCCTTTTAACAAAGCCTCCCATTAGACCACCTCCGGTGGCATGGGACTTAAATTTGGTTCTTGGTCAGCTTATGAAGCCGCCTTTTGAACCTTTAGCTACTACCTCCTTGAAATACCTTTCTTGGAAGGTTATCTTTCTCATTGCAATCACATCAGCACGCCGCATTAGTGAATTGCAAGCACTAGTAGCTAATCCACCTTATACAAGGTTCCATCATAACAAGGTGGTCCTTAGGACTAATCCACACTTTATGCCTAAGGTGGTCTCGCCTTTTCACCTCAACCAAGCGGTCGGTCTACCTGTCTTTTTTCCAGGGCCTCATGCATCAAGTGCAGAGAGGAATCTTCATACCCTGGACTGTAAAAGAGCTCTAGCTTTTTACTTACAGAGGACACAACAACATAGAAAGTCTTCTCAACTCTTTGTTGCTTTTGATCCTTCTCATTTGGGACAACCAGTCTCCAAGAGAACACTTTCCAACTGGATTGCCCAATGTATTTCTTTCGCCTATCAGAGCAAGAACATTTCTCTGGAGGGCCATGTCACAGCTCACAATATGAGAGCCACGGCAGTCTCAATGGCTCATCTGAACTCTGTGTCTATCGACGACATCTGTCAAGCATCCACTTGGGCCTCGGTTCATACCTTCACAGCCCATTACTGCTTGGACAAGGACTCCTGCCGGGATGCCTTGTTTGGCCAGGCTGTTCTCAAACACCTGTTCCATACTTAATCAACTCCTACCCACCATCCCTCATGGGATGCCAGAGATCCAGGTGGGGAAGTGCAGCCCTGTCCCAGGGACAAACAACTTATGGGCTCTCTCCCTGGCATCTAAAGCTAGGGAGTCCCCATATGTGAAGACTCATTCCTGCTTGTTCCTGGAGATAGCACAGTTACTTACCTGTAACAGGTGATCTCTGGGAACAGCAGGACTAAGTCTTCACAACCCACCCACCTCCCCTAGGAGTTGTCTCTCTCTCTCTATCTCTCTTCCTTTCCCTCTCTCTCCCTCTTTGTCTCAGCTATAAAACTCAACTGAGGAGAGACAGTTGGAAAGGCGGGAAGGCAGCACGCAGGCGCTGTGGGATGCTCCCAAAAGCTTTCTGATTGGACGCTGGGGAGCGTTCCCGCGCAGGCTCCGTCGGTACCGACATACCCTATATGTGAAGACTTATTCCTGCTGTTCCCAGAGATCACCTGTTACAGGTAAGTAACTGTGCTTTCCTCGCTATCAAGCTCAGCATCGCAGCTCTTCTTTCAGCTGCGGTATCGGTGGTCCATCGGGCACCAGTACCGCCATCGACACCGATGCCGGTACCGACACCGGTACAGACACTGGTACCAACACCGATGATACCGGTACAGATGGTACCGGCCCCAGTGGGAACTCTTCCCATGCCATCTCTGACTGGAATTGACAGATCGGTATCGGGTCAGCTCGGTACCGACTTCGATCGGTACCGGGACCGTGCCTTGCAGGAGCATCGGGGTCAGGAATACTCCGATTCCAAGACTCTGACAATTCTGCTGGCACTAGAGGGTTTCTCCCAGAAGATCCCTTTTCCACCCAGCGCAGAATGTCACCTCCAGAAGACATGTCCTTTCAGGATTTTATCCGTGATATGGCCAAAGGTCTTTCAATCACAGTAGCTCATGAAGAGGAACCCAGAGCAAAGGAGTTGGAAATTCTCCAATATCCTAAAGCTCCTAAGGAGGCAGCCACTCTATCTATCCATGAGATTCTGTATAACTTGATGCTCAGAATGTGGGAGACACCTCTGACTACTTCTCCTCACTCTAGGAGACTTGACACTATGTATCGAGTTCCGCCATGTCCTGGATTTTAGAAAATTCAGCTGCCACACCATTCAATGGTAGTGGAGTCAGCCATGTGTAGAATGAAAAGTGCAAAGAGGCATGCATACAATCCTCCAGGTCGTGAATACAGGACTCTGGATGCTTTTGGGCGCCGCACTTTTCAAGCTTCCATGCTTTCAGCTAGGATCAGTTCATATATTCTATATATGGGAATGTTCCTTAAGGAAGTCACAGGAGACTTGGAACTTATGAACCCATTTCTCCCAGATGACAAGAGACAAGATTTTCTTGCTCTAGTTAAGCATTCTCAAGATGTCTCCAAGTTTGTAAATCATGCAGCCTTTGACTGCTTCGAATGCATCAGCAGAACCTCTGCTATTGCCATTGGTGCACGACGGATTGCCTGGCTGCAGGCATCAGACTTGGAGACTTGGGTACAGGACAAATTAGGCAACATTCCTTGCACGGGGGAGAATCTCTTCAGCAAGAACTGGCAGGAAAAGGCTAATGAGTTAGAGGCTGACAATGCTACTCTAGATAGATTGTCAAAATCTACAGCCACTCCAGCCAAAAGTAAGCCTTATAAAAAAAACCCTCTTTTAGCAAAAAGAGGAGATTTTATCCTTCCTATACCCAGCAGAGTCAGACTCGGGGTCAGGTTGCCCAAAAAGGACAAACTAGACAGCAAAAGAAGCCAAAAGGCCCGAGAACCCAACCAGCTCTCCAGGTTCAGCCCCCTCAAGGGCTTTGACTCCTTCCTAAAGAGCTATCTCCAGGAACAAGCAGGAATGAGTCTTCACATATGGGTACGTCGGTACCGATGGAGTCTGCGCGGGAACGCTTCCCAGCGTCCAATCAAGAGCTTTTGGAAGCATCCCAGCACGCCTGTGTGCTGCCTTCCCGCCTTTCCCAACTGCCTCTCCTCAGTTTTCATTTTTCCGCGGAGCCGGCAGGACGTCTTCCTGTCACTGCAGAAAATTCTTGTTTTTATTTTTCTTGTGGTCGCGGCTGTCTTCCCGATGCCACCGGTACCACCGGTGTTTTCTTTTCGTGAAAGTTTTTCCCTTTTCCACGGGATATTTTTCTTCTTAGTGTCCCATGGTCTCTAGGCCTTTTAGGCCTCTTCTTTTTCTTTCATGGAACCGCCAGGCACTGTCTCCGAGAAATGTTCCCTCTGTGGCGGTACAACTTTATTTTTAGACCCTCAAAATCGGTGTCTAACCTGCTTGAGTCCTGACAACAGTTTGGTGAGAACAACTTTTCAACATCGCGGTTCCCTCGATACACGGTTGCCCTCCAACTTCGGGGCACCGTCCCCTTCTTCCACACAGGATCAGGTAACCCACAAACAGTCTGTTAAGACTAGCCAGCCCTCGAGTGGTAGGTCTCATGCACAGCATGTAGACGGCTCTGGTCTTGCCCTCGAGGCCCCACTGGCTTCAAAACCCCGGCGGGAGTCTTCGGTCTCCAAAGCATATAAGGGGTTTCAGGTTGTTCCTGGGGTTCACCCCTCACAGAACATACCTCAGCCGTGTCCGGTGGTGGCATCCACTTCGAGCGGTACCGATACCCCGGTACCGGCACTGGTGTTGGATGAAACACTGCTCACCAGGGATCGTCATCTGGCGTCCTCGGTACCTTCGGGACCGCTGGATACAGTCCAGACTGACTTTCCATTATTGGTACCAGCACCGATACTGCCACCGACGTCGGTACCCTCCAGACGTGCATCAATAGCCTCGCTTCCTTCGATGCCGAGTCTGGAATCGATCTCTAGTCTGGAGGACTGGGTACCGACTCACCTTGGTACCGGCTCTCGGCGGTACCAAAGGCTCGGTTCCGATGATTCGGATCCACAACTCTCGGTTCCTCCGAGGCCAATTGAGTTGCCACTGGTTGACCTTCCTTCACCTGTGTCAGACACGGTACTGACATCGGTACCAACGACCTCATTACCTTTGCGGTCGATGCCTTCCATGCTTCGCTTATCAGGCTCTCTGCCCTCGATGCCGAGTTTGGAATCGATCTCTAGTCTAGAAGACTCGGTACCACTATTCTTCGGTACTGACATCAATCGATGCCAGTGTTTCGGTACCGAGCATAGTGCCGGGTTGGGTTCGGTCACCTCGGTGCCGATTGAACTGTCACCGATGACTACTCCGATGTCTTTGTCGGCCTCGACTCCGACATCGGTACCGGTATTGACATCGGTACCGGTATCCACAGTAGCATCGTGGCCAACTCCTGCCATGCTTTTTTCAACAGGATCGCTCCATTCTATACCAAGCTTGGAGTCAATACCTGGCATGAACAATGTGGTAAGGACGGTTGCTGCTCCTGATACCCAGTGCCAGCAACCATCCCTTCAGCATTCCACACTGCACTGTGCAGGATCTTCTATTCCTATACATTTTAATACCTCTGTGGGTGCTCAGGCTAGTTCTTTAAATCTAACCTGTCCAAGAGAGATTCCTGTTGGGGATCCCTCTTTTCAGAGTTTCCTCCTGGATATAGCAGGATCTCTTACCATTCCTATCCCAGGACATGATCCTGCACAAGGCTCTCTTTCTACCAAAGCAAAGGAGAACATAATGCTTCCTTTGCATCATTCCTTGCAGGATCTCCTTCTAGGAATGTGGGAAACACCTTTCAGGATAACCCCCCCCCCTTCCCTCCTAGGGCAACTGATCTGTTATATCAGGTGCCCCCTGTTCAGGGTTTCAAAAGACTCAACTTCCTCATCATTCCATAGTAGTGGAATCAACAATGAGGCGGGTAAAGAGTAAGAAACGGCACTCTTCCTATCCGCCAGGTCGTGAGTCTAAAACACTAGATGCCTTTGGACGTCCAACCTTCCAGACATCTATGCTTTCTGCAAGAATTCTCTCATATATTTTTTATATGAGTCTTTCTCTTGAGGAGGTCACAAAGCAATTACATCTTTTGTCTCCTTTCCTTTCAGATTCCAGGAGTACAGACTATTCCTCACTGCTTAAGCATATCCAGATATCTCTTGGTTTCTTTCTCGTGCTTCCCTAGACTCTTTTGAGTCTGTTAGCAGGACTTCTGCTATAGCTATAGGGGCACAACGTAGAGCCTGGCTCCAAGCTTCAGACTTGGACAAATGGGCACAACAAAGACTAGAAATAACAAAATTGGTCTTCTTCTTGAACGTAATAGATTATTATATAGCAAGGATGCGTTCAATCTTCAACATACAAAAATAGTAATAATTTAATATTTTATGTTACTACATGGCACTAGCGGTTTCCATAGGTCTCAGTTGTCTTGTGGCTAAACCTTAAGACTCGCGTCTATTGGCTAAAGCCTTGATCACATCAATGACCTTCCATCAAAGGAAACCTTTTTTTTGATTTTCAACAATGTCCTAGCCAAACGTTCTTTAACAAAACAGGGTATAACGCTCCCACGGGGTACCACTATGGCGTTTCACAGTTGCCAGTTTCGTCAGGGGATCTGCTGTTAGTGCTCTAAGTAACAAAACAAAACAGTGCTTAACTCATAAACTGCGTGCCCAAATCCAATTTCCACTTTGTGATATCTTTCCTTCTATGTATATTCGTACTCAACACTTACTGTTTAGCAATGCTGCCCGCGTCTATCGTTCTTCTACGGAGCAGTCCGGTAATAGCCAGGCTGTACTAAAAAACGCCGCGCATGCGGAGTACTGAAATGACTAAAGCTTTATAGCCCAACCTCATTCCCCTTTAAGGAGGAAACATAAGCAATGCTAACATTGTGTTCCAACTAACTCCTCCTGAATACTTCATCCATTGACTCGTACTACTTGACAACTGGTGACTTTTTATGTCTTTCATTGAAAAACTGCTCTAAAATATGACCTTTTTAACTGCTCTAAAATATGACCTTTTTAGTACAGCCTGGCTATTACCGGACTGCTCCGTAGAAGAACGATAGACGCGGGCAGCATTGCTAAACAGTAAGTGTTGAGTACGAATATACATAGAAGGAAAGATATCACAAAGTGGAAATTGGATTTGGGCACGCAGTTTATGAGTTAAGCACTGTTTTGTTTTGTTACTTAGAGCACTAACAGCAGATCCCCTGACGAAACTGGCAACTGTGAAACGCCATAGTGGTACCCCGTGGGAGCGTTATACCCTGTTTTGTTAAAGAACGTTTGGCTAGGACATTGTTGAAAATCAACAAAAAGGTTTCCTTTGATGGAAGGTCATTGATGTGATCAAGGCTTTAGCCAATAGACGCGAGTCTTAAGGTTTAGCCACAAGACAACTGAGACCTATGGAAACCGCTAGTGCCATATAGTAACATAAAATATTAAATTATTACTATTTTTGTATGTTGAAGATTGAACGCATCCTTGCTATATAACAACAAAGACTAGGACATACTCCTTGCACTGGAGAAAATCTTTTCAACAAGGAGTCTTTACGTCAGGTTATTCAGTTGTCCACTGATTTACTTGTTCCTAAGGGTTGTTCTACCCCTTCCTCTGTCCCAGTAGGTAGGAAATGTCCTACCAAACTTTCTTCCCACAGGAGAAGAAGGTTTTATTCATCACTTACCCATCATACAGATGTTCCCCAACAGGGGAAGCATCGTCCTGGTCTGAAGAATTCAACCTCTCACCCCTGCAGGGTTTCTGATCATTCATCATCAGATGCTTGTGACTCTTGGGGTTAGAATCTACAGTTGCTTCTTCTCAATAGAGGCAATCCACCGCTTTATTCTAACCCCTACACATGGATCTCTTTCCAAGATATCCATTTTTTCTATATTTCTATGAGCTGTCAGGATGTGCATGCCTATAAGTCACAGGTTTCTCCTCTTTTTCCTGCTAGGGAAAGAGGTCTAACCACTATCAGATGATAGTTCCTGTGCCAGCATGTATTTTTCCTTTCTATAGACTTACTACTTCATAAGTCTTCTTCAGCTCCATTCTCTTCACCCTCTTACCAAGTTTTTCCTCTGTAAGAGCGGAATTACTTACTGAGAGGCTTTCTCTTCAGCCTCTCTAGTTTTTCTCACTTTCCAGTGCGGCGTTTTCCTCTCTGAGTTACCTCCTCTGTTTCAATCTTACTTTGGGGCAGCTTATCAAACATGTCCAGAGTTCCTACTCCTGTTCTGTCTGTTCTTTCTGTTTTTGAACAGTAAGATTCTTCTGCTGTCTTGTTAACACAGCTGCTCATGCAGGAGCTTTAATGTTTGGACCACTGGTTCTTATCCACAAACAACCAGATTGTCCTCCACTAACATTCTCTCTAGTCTTAGTAGTGGCTCCAAGTCAGTACTTCATCTCTCTTGGAGATCATCTCACTACAAGCTTTCTAAATTGTCTTCTATTCTGCCATCTTTGTTTCCTCAGTTTGGCAGCATAGTTGACAGAGATACTGGCTCTCTAACAGCCTGTTCTATCCCCTCATTCTCCTGCATCATGCTCTCTGCAAATTACAGAGAAGCTCTCCACTTTGGGCCCTTGCTAGAGAGCATGGGGGTTTTTTTTCTCCGACAGCTATCCTAGCTGGTTAGAAAAGGCTTTTCAGTCATGTCTCCCATGACTAGAAGGTTCCCCCTTCTTTTCTATCTCCTTTTTTGATATAAAGGACATAGGCCTTCTCTTACGTGAAGGCTCAAGGAGTTGCCAGTTCCCTGCTTTGGTCCATAGTATTCCCAATCAGGGATATGCTTGTCCTCATGGTAAGAACGCATGATACCTTTGCCCTTAAGCAGGTCAACAGGGTATCTCATCTCTAGGCGTCTCCTGTCTAATTACCATGCCAGAGTCCTGGAAGACTTGGGGCTTGCTGGCTGCACATTGACATTGTCCTTGGTTTTTCACGTAACAGTCCTGGTTATTTTGCACTAACTAGCATTCTTGCAGATCATGACCTGGAGGGATAGATTCTCTATATGTCTTCTCAAGTAGTTTCCACCTCCTTGTTATTAGACGAATCTTTCCTCTCCACATAACCTATGTGAGCACTGTACTGTAGGCATATCTCTGTCTGTTTAATTGCAGACACCCATATCTAGGCCTACATATCCATATTTATTTTGTGTGTGTATTTTATGCCCTGCCATATCTCACTATAGATATATTCTATCTATCTATCTATCTATCTATCTATCTATCTATATCTATATATGTATCTCTTGAAATATTTTCTTATAGATAGATATGTATCCACATACTTCTCTGTCTCCCTGTCTATCCTCATATATCTATATGATTCTGACAGAGGGCTTTCACCCTTACCTATGCTATCCAGCAGGTTTCGGAATCTACATACACACACACTCCTGTGGTAGTCAACAATTTTTATACCATAACCTAACGGTTTAAGTACCTCTGAAGCTCTCCATATCCAATATCTCTCCTAGCTTATCCGAGTTAGGAGAGACATTGTGGATCTTCAGTTCATCACAGGCTTTACGCCTCCCGCATTTGTCCTCTCTTTTTTGGGATACAAGGGGTCCCCATACCCTTTCTCCCCACAAGGACTATGCCTATTTGTCCAAATCGGTTTGCCTTTCCCTTTTTGCTCCTAAGAGTGAGTCACGCTCCCGCCAAAGGAGTTAAGTTTTTATCATAAACCCTTCCTCTGAAGGCCCACTGTTTTTTGCACTACCCCAGTTTCCTACTGGGGATACCTATTCCTTTCAGGATTCTGACCTCCACTATTTTTCCTACAGGTTTATTACCTCCACTTTACAGTGAGGTCCTCTTCAAGGTTCCTCTACTGGGTCCCAGTAGATCCATGAACCACCCTACTTCTGTGAAATCCTGTTAGGGGAGGTCTCTATTGCAATCTTCTTGCAACATCATTGACGACAATCATCATCCACACATGGACTCCTTCTCTGCAGTCCTATGCTGGGTTAGCTGTTCCACAGCATATTTTCTTTCTTCAACTCCTACCCTCCATCCTCAGGATGCCTGGTGTTCTGGGAGATAGCATGTTCCAACCTATGACATGCTGGGACTCCAGGCATCTCAGCTTGGGAGTCCCCGTATGTGAAGACTCATTCCTGCTTGTTCCTGGAGATAGCACAGTTACTTACCTGTAACAGGTGATCTCTGGGAACAGCAGGAATAAGTCTTCACAACCCACCCACCTCCCCAGGAGTTGTATCTCTATCTATCTTTCCTTTCCTTTCTCTCTCTCTTTGTCTCAGCTTAAAACTTAACTGAGGAGAGGCAGTTGGGAAAGGCGGGAAGGCAGCACGCAGGCGTGCTGGGATGCTTCCAAAAGCTCTTGATTGGACGCTGGGAAGCGTTCCCGCGCAGACTCCGTCGGTACCGACGTACCCATATGTGAAGACTTATTCCTGCTGTTCCCAGAGATCACCTGTTACAGGTAAGTAACTGTGCTTTGCCTTCCTGCCTCTGAGGGGTCCCCAACTCCCCAATATCCCAGGCAGGTTATGCCACTTTGCCAACAGATGGCATCAGATAACAGCAGAAGATTGGACTTTGTCCATTGTAGGAGAAGGGTACAAGCTTCATTTTCACAGCATGCCCCCTCCTACAATTCTAAAGCAGTTCATTTCTCAAACAGACAATCTGTTAGATCATGAGGTATCCACACTTCTTGCCCAAGGGGCAATAGAGGAAGTGCCCATTCTTCAACGGGGTGCAGGGTTCTACTCCCCCTATTTTCTTATTCCAAAGAAAACAGGGGGACACAGACCTATTTTGGACCTCAGAGAATTGAACATATACCTATTTCGAGAGAAGTTCAAAATTATTTCTCTAGGAACTCTTCTGCCATACCTTCAAAGCCAGGATTGGCTTTGCTCTCTAGACTTAAAGGATGCATACACTCACATTCTCATCCATTCAGATCACAGGAAATTCTTACGATTCCTTTTCAGGGGAAGACATTTCCAGTACAGGGTTCTTCCTTTTGGTCTGGCTTCAGCACCAAGGGTATTCACGAAATGCATGGCAGTAGTAGCCGCATTTCTACGAACCATGGGGATATTTGTCTTCCCTTACTTAGACGACTGGCTCATTCGAGCCCCTACAGTTGTAGAGGCCAGCACTGCACTGTCTCGTACAATGCGAATTCTCCAATACTTGGGATTGGTAATAAACTTCCCAAAATCCCAACTTGTTCCTTCCCAATGTTGGAATTCATAGGAGCCTGTTTAGATACTAGACAAGCAAAGGCTTTCCTTCCACAGGCCCGGTGTCTTAGCATAATACAGCTAGCTTCTCAAGCAGCAGGCAAATCCTCCCTCACTGCTCGAGAGCTACTACAGTTACTAGGACATATGGCTTCCACAGTTAATGTAGTCCCATATGCTCACCTCCACATAAGAGCAGCTCAGTGGACCCTATCCACACAGTGGTCACAGGTCATTTGTCAGACAAAATAATAAACTCTCAACGACTAGTTTTGTCCCTCCAGTGGTGGCAGTCACTAGAAAACCTGACAGTGGGGTCTCCTTTTCATCAACCCTCTTTTCTGGCCACCCTAACAACAGATGCATCACAGGTGGGTTGGGGAGCACACCTGAATCATCTCTCTATAGGAGACCGGTTTACACATAAACCTCCTGGAATTAAGAGCAACCTATTTAGCTCTTGCTCTTGGCAGAATGGCTATGAAAGACCTAGATAAGATTCTCAAGAGCAGAGATGTCTCTCTCCATACAAAGATTCGACTTGTTCAAGCCATGGTATTTTCAATAACATCATATGGATGTGAAAGCTGGACAGTGAAAAAGATAGACAGGAAGAAAATTGATGCCTTTGAATTATGGTGCTGGCGGCGAATACTGTGTATACCATGGACTGCCCGAAGAACAAACCAGTCTGTACTAGAGGAGATCAAACCTAAGCTTTCTTTAGAAGCTCAGATGACAAGACTTTGACTTTCATACTTTGGACACATCATGCGGAGAGAGAGATCATTAGAGAAAGACATCATGCTTGGCAAGATAGAAGGTCAGCGCAAAAGAGGAAGGCCAGCAATGAGATGGATTGATACAATAACAGCAGCTACGGGTACCAGTCTGTCAACAATGAGCCGCCTGACTGAAGACCGAACACAGTTTAGGATAGCTATCCAGAGGGTCGCCATGAGTCGACTCCGACTTGACGGCACTTAACAACAACATTTAGCTCTTCGAGTATTCCATGCCCAGCTCAGCTACAAGACAGTCCTAGTCCAGACGGACAATCAAGTAGCCATGTTCTATGTGAACAAGCAGGGAGTAACAGGCTCTCTGTCGTTATGCAACGAAGCTTTGCGACTGTGGGCCCTCGCCAGAGAGTATCAAATTCACCTTCTAGTGGTATATCTTCCAGGCATTCAAAACCTTGGGGCAGACAAACTCAATCGAGTACTGTTGCCTCACGAGTGGTCCCTCCACCTAGATCAGGTGGCAAAGATATTTCATCTCAGGGGCACTCCAGACATAGACCTCTTTACAAATCCACTGAATGCCAAACTTCCCCGGTACTGTTCCAGGATTCCGGCTCACAATTGTCAGGCAAGGGATGCCTTCCTCCTTCACTGGGGTCAGGACTTCCTTTATGCCTTCCCACCCATTCCCCTCATCCCCAAAATACTCTTCAAGCTTCAGACAGGGGTCGCATGATCCTCATAGCACCACGATGGCCATGCCAAACGTGGTATCCCCTGCTTCTACATCTCTCTCAAGCAGCATCTCTGTAGTTAGGGCATTCTCCAGATCTCCTTTCCCAGGAGAACGGGACGCTATGGCACCCGAATCCCCAGTCCCTGCAACTCATGGCCTGGTTGCTGAAGGCTTTGACCTCCAGGATCTCAACCTGTCCGAACAGGTAAAAGAAATCCTTCAGGCTTCTAGGAAACTTTCCACAAGAAGATCTTATGCCTTTAAGTCGAAACGTTTTACTATATGGTACTCCAAGAAGGGATTAAACCCCCTTGTCATACCCTTAGAATCGATACTAGAGTATCTCCTTCACTTATCGAATTCTGGTCTAAAGACAAATTCGGTAAGAGTCCATCTTAGTACAATTGCAGCTTCTTATAAGCCTCTGAATGGACAACCAATTTCCTCTCATCCACTCATATCAAGATTTATGAGAGGCCTTTTATTAACTAAACCTCCCATCAAGCCACCACTGGTGGCATGGGATCTAAATCTAGTTCTCGGGCAGCTCATGAAGCCGCCTTTTGAACCTTTGGCCACTACAGCTCTTAGGTTTTTGACCTGGAAGGTCATCTTCCTAATTGCAATCACCTCTGCCCGTCACATTAGTGAATTGCAAGCTTTAGTGGCTGATCGTCCTTATACTAGGTTTTATCATGATAAGGTTGTTCTTAGTTCTCCAGGACCAAGCAGGAAGTCAGTCCTCACATATGGGTGACGTCGGCGCCGACGGAGCCCTCGCGGAGCAATTTTCCCCAGCTTTCAAAGAAAGCCTTTGGGAATTGCAGCGCGCATGCGCGGTCCCCTTCCCGCCCAAAGGTGCCATCTTGGCCAGTTTTCTTTTTTCCGCGGAGCCCTACAGACGTTGTCTAATAGTCACCGCCGAAAAGTTGATTTTTTCCTTATTATTTTCAGTAATTCTTCGGTTCGACGCCGGTCCTTTTTCCGCCCGGCCTCGCGACGCCGGTTGCGAGGCCTCCCCTTCTTTTTCGTTTTTTTCTGTCCTTCGCGACATCTTCGCGCCTTTTTTCATTTTTCCCTGGCGGCCCGTTCGTTCGACCTCGCAGGGGCCCTTTTTCCCCCGATGGCCGCCAGTGGCTTTAAAAAGTGTGTTAAGTGTAAGAAACTTATGTCTCTTACCGACACACATGATTGCTGCCTCCGTTGCCTGGGCCCCGATCATGAAGAAATGATCTGTGGGCCCTGTAGCAAAATGTCCGCGAAGTCTTTGCGGAGTCGGCAGCATCAGCGGGAGAGAATCTTCTCTGACCCCAGCCATACCCGGACCTCGTCAGAAGCTTCGGTGTCCAGAGAATCTGGCTCTGAGCACCGCCGGAGTTCTTCTGAGCGGGGGTCCCCTAACCGGGAACATCAGCGGAAGAAGAAAACCCGCGAGGGCGGCGTCGGTGGACGCTCCTGGCTCCTCGAGGGCCAGGTCGCATAGCCCCGACAGCCGTCCCGGGTCTTTGGAGCTGGAGCGGCCGTCCAAACAGCCTCGTCTGGAACTGGACTCCTCTGCTCACGTAAGTGCTGTTGTCTTTGTTGACTCGCCTCCGAGTGGTCCGACGTCGGGCCCGACGCCGTCGGGGGCCCGAGTCGGGGGCTGCTGGGTCTCCTGAGTTCGGACTCAGGTTGACGGCCTTGGAGCGCAGCTTGACTGCCTTCATGGACCAGCAGCGGGCATTGATCGCTGGCCTCGCTGGCGCGTCTGCCCTGACCGCCGGGACGTCGACGTCTAAGTCGACCCCGGAGACCGAGCCGATCCTCGAGTCCATGCGGGCTCGAGTCGATCCTCGGTCGAGGTCACCTTCGGCCTCCCGTTCGGGGCCGAGGTCGTCGGCGTCGGGGCGGACGGCGTTTGTGCCCGCCCGACCGGAGCCGCTCGACTCCTCCTCCGAGGAGTCGGCCTGGGAATCCGAGGTGGATGAGTCACCTGGTTCTTTCCGGACTCGGTGTGTCCCTTCTGACTCCCCCGAGTCCGAGCCTCGGAGACAGTCCCCCCCGGAGGATGCCCGGTTCTCGGACTTCGTAAGGGATATGGCCAAGGCCTTGGCCTTCCCTGCGGATCCCGAGGAGGAGCCTCGAGCCGAGGAGCTCGATGCCCTCCAGTATGACTCTCCTGCGAAGGAGCACTTTACTGTACCGGTTCCTCCGATGCTGGAACGACTTCTCTTCCGCATGTGGGAGAGCCCGGCGTCGTCGCCGGTATTAAGCAAGCGGGTCGATGCCATATATCGAGTCCGCAAGAGCCCTGGCTTCCAGAAAGCACAGCTGCCGCACCATTCCATGGTGGTGGAATCGGCCATGCATCGGCTCAAGAGCCAGAAGATGCACTCCTCGGTGCCTCCCGTCAGGGAAGCCCGCAGCCTGGATGGCATCGGTAAGAAGTGTTTTCAGGGCTCTATGCTTGCTTGTCGGGTCCAGACTTACCAGCTCTACATGGGCATGTATCTCCGGGACCTGGCTAAAGAACTAGCCGGATTCTCTGCTGGTCTCTCCGAGGAACCTTTGCGGAGGTTCCTGGCCCTGTCCACTGGTATTCGTGAGTGCTCCAAGTTCATTTCTCGAGCAGCCTATGATGGCTTCGAGGCATCGGCTCGAGTGGCCGCAGCCGGCATCGGAGCCCGCCGCCAGGCTTGGCTCCAGTCATCCGACCTCGAGCCCTGGGTGCAGGACAAGTTGGTCGATGTCCCCTGCAGAGGTGATAACCTCTTTGGTAAACCTATGGACGAGAAGGCTGCCCAGCTCGAGACAGAGACTCTCACCAGGACTCGGCTCTCCAGGAAAACCTCTGCCCCTTCCCAAAAGAAGAAGGGCTCGGGGAAGAAGCCCTTTTACCCGAGGAAGGCGGCTGCCTATAAACACTACCCCCATTATCAGGCCTCCGCAGCTCCCCATCAGGGTCAGCAGGCCAAGGGACGGGGTAACGTTATCCCGTAGGCAGCAAGCCCCCAAGCCTGCGCCACCGGCCCCTGCTCCGCAGGGTGGGGGTTTTTGACTCGTTCAGCATAGCCTCTCCCCCTCCACTGGTTTCTCTCAGCACGGGAGGCCGGCTGGTCCACTTTGCCCACAGGTGGTCCAACATCACGTCAGACGCCTGGGTGCTCCACATAGTCCGAGAGGGCTATCTTCTGCACTTCCACCAGGTACCTCCCCCCTACTTTCCAGGGGAGCCTCTGCGAACCCCTCTCCACCGGGACTTACTCCTTCAGGAGTTGGCAAGTCTTCTTCGGGAACAGGCAGTGGAGCAGGTGCCCCACCACCTGCGGGGTCACGGTTTTTATTCCCGGTACTTCCTGGTACCAAAGCGGACTGGAGGCCTCAGACCCATCCTAGACTTGCGGAACCTCAACAAGTTCCTGGAGAGGGAAAAGTTCAAGATGCTTACCCTTGGAATCCTGCTGCCCTACCTCCAGCAGGGAGATTGGCTATGCTCCTTGGATCTAAAGGATGCCTATACTCACATCCTCATCCACCCCAGCCACCGACAATACCTAAGGTTTGTGGTGGCGGGCAATCATTACCAATACAGAGTACTGCCCTTTGGCCTATCCTCCGCACCACGAGTCTTCACAAAATGTCTCGCAGTGGTAGCGGCTTATCTCCGGCTTCAAGGCCTCTTCGTCTTTCCGTACCTGGATGACTGGCTCATCAGAGCTCCGTCCTCCACGGAGGCCACTCACGCCACGCAGCGTACTGTGGCTCTGCTCCAGTACTTGGGCTTTGTCATAAACTTCGCAAAGTCCACTTTGCTCCCCTCTCAGGATCTCGAGTTCATCGGCGCCAGATTAAACACGCTTCAGGCGCGAGCTTTTCTGCCGCTCGACAGGGCACAACGGCTCATGGCTCTCGCCAGCCGCTTTCGCAGCCATTCCCAGGTCCCGGCCAGACACTTCCTGAGACTGCTCGGCCATATGGCTTCCACGGTCCATGTGACCCCCAATGCCCGCCTGAATATGTGGCCTGCTCAGTGGTGCCTTCGCTCACAATGGCATCAGGCCTCGGGGAGACTAGCGGACTCAGTACGAATCTCCAGCCCGCTGGTCTCTTCTCTACGGTGGTGGCTTCATCTGCCCAACTTAGTGCTCAGAATGCCTTTTCAGTCTCCTCCGCCTGTTCAGGTACTGACGACCGACGCTTCTCTCCTGGGTTGGGGAGCACATTGCCAAGGGACATGTACTCAGGGTCTCTGGACCCCGTGGGAATCTGCCCAGCAGATCAACTTCCTGGAGCTCAGAGCGATCCGCCTGGCTCTACGGGCCTTCTCCCACCTTACCACTCACCAGTCCGTCCTCGTCCAGACGGACAATCAAGTGGCCATGTTCTACGTGAACAAACAGGGGGGCACGGGCTCCTTCCTTCTCTGTCGGGAGGCACAAAAGCTCTGCGCTTGGGCCGTCAGCCGAGGAATGCTCCTCAAAGCTGTCTATCTCCCAGGTCAAGAAAATTACCTGGCAGACAAACTGAGCAGAATCCTCCAACCACACGAGTGGAGATTGGACCCGTTGGTGGTTCAAAGGATCTTTCTCCAGTGGGGCCTCCCCACGCTGGATCTCTTTGCCAGTCCTCTGAACAGGCAACTTCCTCGGTTCTGCTCTCGGGAACCGCATCCCCTCCGAGTAGCGGCGGATGCTTTTCTGCTCTCATGGTCCACGGGCCTTCTGTATGCCTTTCCTCCCATGCCGCTGGTGTCTCGAACACTTTTCAAGGTTCTCCAAGACAAGGCTTCGGTGATCCTGATAGCTCCCCGGTGGCCCAGGCAACCGTGGTTCCCGCTACTGATGCAACTGGCGGTAGATACTCCGTTGCCTCTGGGGTTTCAACCCGATCTCCTGACCCAGGATCAGGGGTCTCTCCTACACCCCAACCTCAAATCTCTTCATCTGATGGCCTGGCTGCTGAAAGGGTAGTCCTTGCTCCCCTCCTGCTGCCTCCAGAGCTGGAAGAGGTCGTGCTAGCTTCCAGGCGACCCTCTACCCGGAAATCCTACGCCCTTAAATGGCGTCGCTTCTCCACCTGGTGTACTCAACAGTCTCAAGATCCCTTCTCCTGCTCGGTGTCGGTGGTCTTGTAGTACTTGCTTTCCCTCTCCAATCTTGGACTAAAGTCCAACTCGGTCAAAGTTCACCTCAGTGCTATTTCTGCACATCATGTGCCGGTGGAAGGCAGGCCTCTCTCCGGCCACCCTCTCGTGGCACGGTTCTCCCGAGGTCTCCTTCTCCTTAAACCACCTTTGCGCCCCCCAGCCCCTGACTGGGACCTGAACGTGGTTTTACAGCGGATCACCTGTCCGCCTTTTGAACCCATGGCTACATATCCTCTCCGTTTTCTTTCTTGGAAAACCTTATTCCTGGTAGCCCTCACTTCCGCTAGACGCGTTAGTGAACTGCAGGCCCTAGTGTCTGATCCCCCTTACACTAGGTTCTACAAGAATAGGGTAGTCCTGCGGACTCACCCTAAGTTTCTTCCAAAAGTGGTCTCCCCTTTTCACATCAATCAGGAGGTGGCGCTTCCGACCTTCTTTCCCAGGCCACACTCCAGCCGAGCTGAAATGGTCTTGCATACCCTGGACTGTAGAAGAGCGCTGAACTTCTACCTTGATCGTACGCGGGAGCACCGTAAGACTGTTCAGCTCTTCCTGTCTTACGACCCTAATAAATTAGGGCTCCCTGTCTCCAAGCGTACTCTGTCCATCTGGGTAGCTGACTGTATCGCTTGGACTTATGGGGCGGCAAGCCTCTCGTTGGAAAGTCGAGTCACCGCTCATCGGGTTAGGGCGAAGGCTGCGTCAGTGGCTTACCTCCGCTCTGTTCCATTGGCAGACATCTGCCGGGCCGCTACTTGGTCTTCGAGCCAGACGTTTGCAACCCATTACTGCCTCGAGAGGGAGTCCCGCAGGGGCAGTGCTTTCGGATAGGCAGTCCTCCGTAATCTCTTCGAGGTTTAAGCAACTCCTACCCTCCATCCCGGATGTTGGGCTACCGGTTGGAGATTAGTCAGAGAAGATTCCTTCCTTCGGTGCTACTGAGCTTGAGGGAGCTCATTTTTTGTGCTTAGGGTCTCCGGTAGCCTTAAGCTGGGGAGTCCCATATGTGAGGACTGACTTCCTGCTTGGTCCTGGAGAAAGCGTAGTTACTCACCTGTAACAGGTGTTCTCCAGGAGCAGCAGGAATCAGTCCTCACAACCCTCCCTCCTCCCCTTGGAGTTGCAGTCATATGATTTAGTTTTTGCAAATTTTTTGCTGTCTTTTCGCTATGTCATCAGACTGGCCAAGATGGCACCTTTGGGCGGGAAGGGGACCGTGCATGCGCGCTGCAATTCCCAAAGGCTTTCTTTGAAAGCTGGGGAAAATTGCTCCGCGAGGGCTCCGTCGGCGCCGACGTCACCCATATGTGAGGACTGATTCCTGCTGCTCCTGGAGAACACGCTTTCTCCGCATTCTAGGAATATTCGTCTTCCCCTACTTAGACGACTGGCTCATTTGAGCCCTATCAGAGTCAGAGGCCAGGATTTCTCTATCTTGCACAATGCGTATCCTTCAGTATTTGGGTCTGGTCATAAACATCCCAAAATCCAGTCTAACTCCCACTCAGTCTCTATTTTTATTTATTTATTTCTTTATTTTATACACATTTATATACCGCATCTTCCACAGATCAGTTGCGGTTTACAGAGGACAAAACTTAACACTTGACAACGCAAGTTGTTTTACAAGGAACGTCAATGTTAGTATAATTAACCGAATATAAATTTACAAGGAACGTCATAATATAATTCTAACAATGTGAACAGAACATAACAGAATAAACTATTTACAGATATATATATATATAGATGTGTATACACACATAAAAATATATATACATATACACACATACATATATATATATATACATATACATATACTCTAGAGTTCATAGGAGCTTTACTGGATACCAGAAAAGCAAGGGCCTACCTTCCCCATACCCGTTGCCTTCGCATGGTGCAGTTAGCTTCTCAGGCAGTGTTAAAGCCTCATCTCACTGCTCGAGAAATGTTACAACTACTAGGCCACATGGCATCTACTGTGCATGTGGTTCCTTATACTCGCCTCCATATGAGAGCAGCCCAGTGGACTTTATCCACTCAATGGATCCAGGCATCAGGGTGCCTGTCAGACAAAATAGCAAACACAAATCGCCTTATTTTGTCCCTCCAATGGTGGCAGTCCACTCAAAACCTGTTGGTGGGGTCCCCATTTCACAGGCCTTTACCCCAAGCAACTCTCACAACAGATGCTTCACCAATGGGTTGGGGAGCTCATCTACAATGTCTCTCCACCCAAGGCACTTGGACTCCACAGGAGACTCATCTACATATCAATCTCTTAGAGCTCAGAGCAATCTTCCTTGCTCTTCGAGTGTTCCACACCCTGCTCAGCTACAAGACAGTCCTCATTCATACGGACAATCAAGTAGCCATGTTCTTCGTGAACAAGCAGGGGGGAACAGGCTCTCTGTCACTTTGCAACGAAGCTTTGCGACTATGGGCCCTTGCCAGAGAGCATCAGATTCATCTCCTGGCAGTGTATCTTCCAGGCATACAAAACTCTTGGGTAGACAGACTGTCGAGTTCTGCTTCCACACGAATCGTCTCTACATGCAAGTCCGTTGAATGCCAAACTTCCCCGGTTCTGTTCCAGAATTCCGGCTCAGGGCTCTCAGGCCAGGGATGCTTTCCTCCTTCACTGGGGTCAAGACTTCCTTTATGCCTTTCCACCCATATCCCTAATTCCCAAAACCCTGTTCAAACTTCAGAGAGACAGAGGCCGTATGATTCTCATAGCTCCACATTGGCCACGGCAAGTGTGGTACCCTCTGCTTCTACATCTCTCTCAAGCTCCCTCTCTGGAGTTAGGGTCTGCTCCAGATCTCCTGTCTCAGGAGGACGGAATGTTATGGCATCCCAATCCCCACTCTCTGCATCTCAGGGCTTGGTTGCTGAAGGCCTAGATCTCCATGATCTTAACCTCCCTCAGCAAGTAAAGGATATCCTTTATGCTTCCAGGAAGCCTTCCACAAGACGCTCTTATGCTTTCAAGTGGAAAAGGTTTACCATATGGTGTTCGCAGAAGGGTCTTAACCCCCTTGCGATACCTCTGGAATCATTACTGGAGTATCCTTCATTTATCCAATGCAGGACTTAAGGCTAACTCAGTAAAAGTCCATTTAAGTGCTATTGCTGCTTCTTTCAAGCCTCTAAATCTACAGCCTATTTCCTCCCATCCTCTTATAGCAAGATTTATGAGAGGCCTTCTTCTAACTAAGCCTCCCATTAGGCCCCCACCAGTGGCATGGGATTTAAACCTGGTTCTTGGTCAGCTCATGAAGCCACCTTTCGAACCCTTAGCTACTACCTCATTGAAATTCCTTTCTTGGAAGGTTATCTTTCTCATTGCAATCACATCAGCACGTCGCATCAGTGAGTTGCAGGCACTAGTGACTGATCCACCTTATACAAGGTTCCATCATGACAAGGTAGTCCTTAGGACTCATCCACACTTTATGCCAAAGGTGGTCTCGCCTTTTCATCTAAACCAAGCGGTCTACCTACCTGTGTTTTTTTCCAAGGCCTCATGCATCAAATGCAGAAAGGAATCTTCATACTTTGGACTTTAAAAGAGCTTTAGCCTTTTACTTACAAAGAACACAGCAACATAGAAAGTCCTCTCAACTCTTTGTTGCTTTTGATCCTTCTCATTTGGGTCTTCCAGTCTCCAAGAGAACACTGTCCAACTGGATTACTCAGTGCATTTCCTTTGCCTATCAGAGTAAGAATCTTCCTCTAGAGCAGGGGTTCTCAACCCAGTCCTCAGGACCCACCTAGCCAGTCGGGTTTTCAGGATAACCACAATGAATATGCATGAGAGAGATTTGCATACACTGCCTCCATTATATGCACATCTCTCTCATGCATATTCATTGTGGTTATCCTGAAAACCTGACTGGCTAGGTGGGTCCCAAGGACTGGGTTGAGAACCCCTGCTCTAGAGGGCCATGTCACAGCTCACAATGTGAGAGCCATGGCGGCTTCAATGGCTCATCTGCACTCTGTGTCTATCGACGACATCTGTCGAGCAGCCACTTGGGCCTCGGTTCATACCTTCACAGACCATTACTGCTTGGACAAGGACTCCCGCCGGGACGCCTTGTTTGGTCAAGCTGTTCTTTAACACCTGTTCCATACCTAATCAACTCCTACCCACCATCCCTGGTCGGATGCCAGAGATCCATGGGTGGAAGTGGAGCCCTTTCACAGGGACACACAACTTCTGGGGTCTCTCCCTGACATCTAAAGCTAGGGAGTCCCCTTATGTGAAGGCTACATTCCTGCTTGTTCCTGGAGATAGCATAGTTACTCACCTGTAACAGGTGATCTCCGGGAACAGCAGGAATTTAGTCTTCACAACCCACCCACCTCCCCTAGGAGTTGTATCTCTCTCTTTGTCTCAGCTTTAAACTCAACTGGAGAGAGGCAGTTGGGAAAGGCGGGAAGGCAGCACGCAGGTGCTGTGGGATGCTCCCAAAAGCTTTCTAATTTGACGCTGGGGAGCGTTCCCGCACAGGCTCCGTCGGTATCGACGATACCCATATGTGAAGACTAAATTCCTGCTGTTCCCGGATATCACCTGTTACAGGTGAGTAACTATGCTTTACTAAGAGGACTAAGCAACATAGAAGGGCTTCACAGCTTTTTGTTGCCTTTGACTCCAGTCACCTAGGCTTACCAGTTTCTAAGAGAACTCTCTGTAAGTGGATTGCAGACTGCATATCCTTTACCTATGAGAGTAAGAGACTTTCTCTCGAAGGTCATGTCACAGCTCACAATATGAGAGCAATGGCTGCCTCTATGGCCAGCCTTCGCTCGGTATTGATTGACGACATTTGCAAAGCAACCACTTGGTCTTCGGTCCACACCTTTGCAGCCCATTACTGCTTGGATAAGGACTCCCGTCGGGATGCCCCATTTGGCCAGGCTGTTCTCGAGCATCTCTTTGAAACTTAGAACAACTCCTGCCCGCCATCCCAGGTTTCGATGCCAGAGATCCTTGGGAGGAAGCATGACCCACCTCAGCCAGGGTTTCGCAGCTTCTGAGGTCATCTCCTTGGCATCTCTAAGCTTGGGAGTCCCCATATGTGAAGACTACATTCCTGCTTGTTCCTGGAGATAGTGTAGTTATTCACCTGTAACAGGTGATCTCCGGGAACAGCAGGAATTGAGTCTTCACAAGCCACCCACCTCCCCTAGGAGTTGTATCTCTATCTCTCTCTCTCTCTCTCTTTCCTTCTCTCCTTTGTCTCAGCTACAAACCCAACTGAAGGGGGAGATTTGGAAATGCGGGAAGGCAGCAGCGCAGGCGCAGTGGGATGCTCCCAAAAGCTTTCCTATAGGATGCTGGGGAGCGTTCCCACGCGGGCTCTGTTGGTGCTGACGATACGCATATGTGAAGACTCAATTCCTGCTGTTCCCGGAGATCACCTGTTGCAGGTGAGTAACTAAAGAAGCTTAGATCAGTCTAATAGTGAAGGCTAATCGGACTTTTTACATTCCAAATTCCAGAATTCTCTTGGTTAAAAATATGGGTAATGAGAGCAGGAAGTGACGTTGGCCCTCTTTAACAGCATATTAATACTCTCCAGAGTGAGAAATAGTGCACATACCTGGCTTGAATGAGCGTGGGAAAGCATGAGGATGCAGCTGGTATGTCCACCTGCAAAAAAACCCTCAGACCTCTGAGATTATGCCTTTCAGACCAGCAAGGTGCCCCAGCACGAGAGCATGAAAATGGCGCCTAGAGGTAGGAATTGGTCTCAAGATGGAGGCGGGCGACAAGAATCCAGAAAGAGGTGGCGACAGAGATGCAGGCCCAACTAGATCTGATTTAAGAAGCTGGTTTCTAGAGCTCAAACAGGACCTACAGCAGGTGCGCACCGAAATTGGGGGCCTTGTTAAAGAACTGAGAAACGAGATTACAGAGCTTGGCCTAAGGCTAGATGATGGAGAAACATTCATGGAGAGCATTCAAGAGGAGGTAGATGGACTCCGATGAATGGTACAAGAGCTTGCACACAAAAAGGAGATGGGCCTCAAAATAGAGGACATGGAGAACCAGGCACATAGATCAAACGTGCGAATTGTGGAGTGCCAGAATCCAATGAATATACAGATGCCATGCAAGTAGCAAAGTAGATTTGCCTAAAGCTTTTTCATGTGGAACGTGATGAAGAAACCAGAGGCATAATCAAAATTGAAAGAGCGCTGGGTCCTCCCCAGAGCCAGAGGCCCAGAGACATTATTATTTGTATCCATGAATATGGAATCAAAGAGCAGATTATGCTGAAGATGCGGCAAATGAGTAAACTTGCATGGAAGTTGTTGTACATTGTATTGCTACTGGATTTATCAGCTACCACTAAGGCAAGGTGCAGAGACTTCCATCCCTTCACGCAGAAATTACAAGAAGGGAACCACCGATATTGCTGGCTTTATCCAGCAGGTATAGCTTTCACAATTAATGGAGTGACTAAGCAGGGAAGGACCCCACACCACATGAGGCGTTAATGGGCCTTTGAGAGTTGGGACGCACTGACATTCAACTATTGGACAAAGGCAGTGATTCCGTAGGTTCACTAAGCAAGAAAACATGCTTGCAGAAGGTGATGGGGAAGCGAGTATGCCATGCACAAAAGAAAGCGGAACCCTAGAAACTGGCCTGAGCTGAGATTGCTATGGCTGTATATTTGAAGAAATGAGAAAGGCATCAGTGGACAATATTGATGATACGGGAGCGGAATCTAAGTTTGGGCATTGGGTGGGAGTAAAGGGTAAAGCATGAACGGGAGGTGGGTTTGAGGGATGGTATTAATAGAACTAATGCTAAAGATAAAATATAGAGGCTTGGGGATAATTGTACTGCGGGGTGATTGTGAGAAAGTGGGCATAAATTGGGGTAATGGTTTAGTGTTATGGGGTACTTCAGCGGGCTGGTCACTATTCCATTGAGACGGGAGGAGGAGCAGAATGGTGGTAGGGAGGGGAATGTGGGTGGAGGGAGGGAAGGGGGTCTGGGGAACAGTTGAGGGGAGGGGTGAATGTGGAACATTGTATTTGGCGGTGTTACATGATCGAGTCTTGGTAAACAAAAACACATCAGAGTAATGTTTGGTAGTAGCGGGACAGAAGGGCTATGCCAAATGGTCTCCCTTAATGTCAGAGGGATGGGTAGCAGGCAGAAACAAAGCTTACGCCTGAAGGAGGCAAGGAGGTGGAAGGCGAGAATAATGTATATTCAGTAGACACACCTGAAGGGTGGCCAAACCCACCTGTTGAAAAATTGGGACTACCCACATGTGTTTCTGTCTGCCAATGCAGGGGCTCACAGGCGGGTCGGATGGGAATATTGATGGGAGCCCAACACAGTTTGTAAGTACAGAAGCAATTTAGTGATTACACAGGGGCGATATCTTGTTCTGGAGGTGAAATTGGATGGAGTGGCCTTAGTGTTGGTCAATGTTTATGCTCCAAATGAAAAACGGTTTTTTTGACGAGCTGCTGGGTGTTTTGCTTTTGCTAGCTGCCACTCCCATAATTATGAGCAAGGACTTCAATGTCACCAAGGACCCCAAGAGATTGTCAACACCTTCCTCTATCCCAAGTGGTGGAAAATCTCCTACCAAACTTTATTTCCCCAAGGGGAAAAAGTTTTATTCATTCTCTACCCATCATACAGCTGTTTCCAAACAAAGGAAACATCAAACCAGGCCAAAGAAACCACAACCTCAACCGTTTCAGCAAACCCAGCAGCCGCAGGGTTGCTGATAGATTCTTCACTGAATCCTTCTTTCCTGTTTTGAGGTTTAGAACCTGTAGTCTGCTTCTTCTCATTGCAAGCATCTACACCGGTTCCTTCCTAAATTTTACACATGTATCTCTTTTTAAGAGACATCCTTCCTTTTAGCTCATAGAGCTTCTTAGGATGATTATGCTTTACAGGTAGTAAAGTTACTCCTCTTCCTCCTAAGTAGACAGAGGAGTACCAACTATCAATAAGGTTGCCTATGCCTTTACCTTTGACAGTTTCTCCTGTATCAGCATGTCTCATATTACTTTTTCAGAGATTTACTCCATCGTAAGTCTTTTTTCAACTCTGTCCCTCTTACTTAGACATTTTGGTCTGTAAGAGTGATACCACTTAACTGGAGGACTTATCCCTAAGCCCCTGAGTTTTCTACTTATTCCAGTAAGGGTTTTTTTCATTTCAGAGTTGTCGCCCCCTTGCGATCTTGTTTTGTGGCAGCTTCTCAGACAATGAGGGAGTCTTACCACTCCTACTTATGTCTGTAGGTCCTTTTTCCTATCTTAGGACCTAAAATTTGTTCCACTGCCCTAGCAATAACTAGAAATGCAGGGGCTCCTATTGGTTAGACCACTTACTTGCTGACCAAGCAACCAGGGTTTGATCTCCAATACCAATCCTTTCTGGCCTTTGTACTAAGTCCCAGACCGGTTAAGAACTTTTTCTGGCCTTATTGTTGCAGGCACATCAGCGTACCTTCTATCCTTAGCCTTCTCCAATCCTTGGGCTTGGTGGAATAGTTCAGGTTACATACTGGCACTTAAACAGCCAGTTTTTTCTTCTAACCAACCTGCAACATGCTCTCTGCATCTCTACAGCTCTGCACTATGGGCCCTTGCTAGAGAGCAAATAATTCCAGATGGTTAGGAAGGGCTTTACCTAGTCATGGTTACTGGGTTCTTCCCTACCCTTACCATTCCATTAAAGTCTCCTTCTAGAATAAAGGACACAGGCGTTTAATTACGTGAAGACTTAAAGAATTACTCAATTCCCTGGGTTGGTTCACATCTCCAGTGGATCCCCTCACCAGGGATGGTTTTCTTTTCGTAACAGCCAGTCCTTGTCTCGTATTTTCCTTCCACCCTCAATTCTTCATGGGGAAATTCATATTGAGCGCAAGAATGCATGATACTCATTTTGCCCTCATAGAAGTTAAAATATGGTATCTCATTTCATTGCATCTTCTTCTCCAGCTGTCATACTGGAGTTATGGAAGGATCCAGACTTGCTGCCTGTGGATTAAAACCATCCTCTGCACTTTTTTCACGTAGCCTCCATTCCTGCTTATCCAAGGGCTAGAATTCTTAAAGGAATCTAGACTTCTCCTTGTCAGTGAGAGCACTCCCTTGGCTCTCCCACTCATAACCGGGGAGAACGGATTCTCTAAACATCTCCTCAAGCAGGTATTTCCCTTCTTGTTATTAGATGAATCTTTCTCTCTCCACATATCCCTATGTGGGGACATGGGTATGTATATAGATATAGATATAGATATGGATATATATGGATATGGATATATATTGTGGTGATGCGCAGGTAGCTGAGCCTTTTAAAACTAGGGAAAAAGAGTTTTTTTCTCATGAGCGGGGGAAGGGCTCACTACAGCATAGCTCCCAGGCAGGGAATGAGGCTAGAATACACACTAATAGGGATAGCTTGAAGCCACACCCAGCCTCTAGAGCTCGTGCAGGCAGAGAGGGGGTGGGGCCAGAGAAGGAAACAAGCTGCAGGATATTTAAGCTGCGTCACTCAGGAAGTGGGCAGGCAAGAGATACAGAGGCAGAGAGAGAGGCAGGAGGGCTGAGGAATACAAGCAGAGGCACAGCAAGAGACACGAGGAAAAAGAGAGACACAAGCAGAAACACAGAAAGAGGACATGCTCCAGGAAAACTGCATGCTAAAAGCCAGGAGGAGAGGCCAAGAGTCCAGAGGAGCCAAGGGAAGGAACAGCAGCATAAAGCTGTAAGGCCTGGAGGTTCAAAGGGGACCAGCCATAACTCCCAAGGCAAGTGCAAAGATTGTGGGCATGAGTGGAGCTGGGGAAAACGTCAAGAGTATATGACTGATTCTGAGAGTGACAGCTCAAGTCCTGAGTCTGTGATTAGGCAGTACAGAAAACCAGTTGGGAAGAGGGTTTCTGCCAGTAAAGCAATTTGTGTGTGTCCTGAACAGGAGTGCCTAAGAGGAAGAAGGGCAAGAGCTTTTGACCCGGTAAAAAGGGGAAGCCAGAAGTTAAAATGGGGAAAGCTTCTTAGGCTTTTAAAGGACGTGAAGCATAGCGTTCCAGAACGTGCCCCAAGCCCTGAGTGTTACAGTACCCCAGAAGAAATGGAAGTAGACTCATACTCAGACTCTCCAATATCCTCTGTGGAATCCATGGAGTGTGGGATTTGTATAAGTCGTGTTTAATACTTTTATAAGAAGCTGTGAGTAACAGGTTAAGAAGATATCTGTGCTGGTGTTGTTATGTGCCAAGCTGAAAAGCAGACAAGAAGTCATATGAACCTCATTGTTTAAAGCAGCCAATTGTATCTCTGAAGAAGCCAGGCTTAACAGGGCTAGCGTTTTAAACCAGGAGGTAGCACAGGAGAGATATCCTAATCTGCAGCAGCTAAGAGTAAAGGTCAAAAACTGTCTTACAGAGGTTTTTGGAAAACTGTGCATTTAAAAAGTGTTACACTGCTTTGTAAATGAAAGAAGCTGAAAAGAGTAATCAAGAGTGAAGTAACTACTTGAAGAAATATTGTTAAGAAGTCTAAAGGGAGAAAATATCCTATATTTTCAGTTTTGTGATATTGTTTGCCTTATCAAGGTCATTTGCCTCAGCAAGGTCACTTGCCAAAGGTTGGTTCCAGAAAGAAATAAATAAAAGCAATTTAAGTAACAAATTGTCCTGTGTTCCTCTTCCATTCGGATTGCTGACAAAGCAAAACCACAACTACACAAAGAAGAGTGACGTCCCGCGCCCCCCACTAGGCCACCGCCTAGTCGCCGCGCCACGGGCGCTGTCACAATATATATATGGATATGGATATCTGTGCCCATATGTTCCCTGTAAAATAGTTATCTCCAAGTTATAATACCCTGTTCAATGTAATTTTAGTTTGTTCAATGTAAACAGCACTGATGCAGAATAGCGTGGTATATAAGAGAATGTAAATAAATAAATGAATAAATATATTTATATATATATATCTGTATCTACCTATATATATATCGGAATATATAATAGGTAGATATGTATCTATATTTTTTTTTCTATCTGTCTGCCTAGGTTCATATATACATATATATTTCCTATAAGGCTCCGACAGATAGTCACTATCCCCATCAATGCTGTTCCAGCATGCTTAGGGTTCTATATAAACAACCACTTCCCTGTGGTAGTTAAAAATGTTTTTCACCATAACCTTCAGATTAGGTACATCTGAAGTCCTCCATGTACCATCTTTTTTCCTAAGTGACTTCAATTAGGAAGGACATTCTGAATCTTCAGAAATTAGGAGGCTACAATGCCTCATACTTCTGTCCTTCTTTGTCATTGGATATAGGGGTCTTCTCCTATAAGAACTATGTCTTTTAAGGTCAAAAGAGCTTCAGGCTTATCTAATAGGGACTTTCGCGTTTCCCGCAAAAGTCCTTCCTTATTGAACTACCCCAGTTTCCACTGGGATTTTTTTTTCTCGCCTTAAAGGTTCTGACCTCAACCTGTCTCTTGCACAGTTTATTTACCTCTGCTTACATTGAGGTACTCCTTGAGGATATTCTGCTGGTTCATATTAGCAGATCCATATGAACCTCCATAAACGTTTTACAATACCACCAGGTGAGGTCCATATTGGTATATTGCACTTCAATATTTACTACTAGATATCACCTGCACAGGGACTCCTATCTAGGCGTCCTGTTTGGTCCAGCTGTTCCACAGCACATCTTTTTTAGTTCAACTCCTACCCTCCATCCCCAGGATGCCTGAGGTTCTGTCGAATAGCATGGCTCTTTCAGATTCGCAACATGCTGGGACTCCTCCAGGCATCTTAGCTTAGGAGTCCCCCATATGTGAAGACTCATTCCTGCTTGTTCCTGGAGATAGCACAGTTACTTACCTGTAACAGGTGATCTCTGGGAACAGCAGGAATAAGTCTTCACAACCCACCCACCTCCCCTAGGAGTTGTATCTCTCTATCTCTATCTTTCCCCCCTCTCTCTCTCTCTCTTTGTCTCAGCTTTAAAACTTAACTGAGGAGAGGTAGTTGGGAAAGGCAGGAAGGCAGCACGCAGGCGTGGTGGGATGCTCCCAAAAGCATTCTAATTGTACGGTGGGGAGCGTTCCCGCGCAGACTCTGTCGGTACCGACGTACCCATATGTGAAGACTTATTCCTGCTGTTCCCAGAGATCACCTGTTACAGGTAAGTAACTGTGCTTTATAGTGCACTATCAGGGTACAAAATGAATGTGACAAAAACAGAGATTTTCAAGATTTTTCTCGGACCTGGATTGGAGGACCGTTTGAGAGCAGCTTTTCCCTTCAAGTGGGCCAAACACTCCAACCTTTACTTGGGGGTACAGGTGGGGGCAAGGTGGGAAGAATTGTACAGTCTGAATCATGCCACGTTGTGGCTGTCTTTAAGAGGGGTCTTAGAAAGATGGGATTGGGTAACACTTTCGTGGCTAGGGTGAACAGCTATAATCAAAATGAATGTGTTATCTCAAATGTATTTATTTCAGGTGTTGCCAACCTTTATTTCTGATGAGATTCTGAACCACTGGCAACAACGTCTGTTTAGCTATGCAGGGAGGAAGTGACTTCCAAGGGTAGCAGGAGCCACAGTCACACTAGGTAAAGTGTGGGGGATCTTGGTTTGCCAGCCCTGAGAGAATATTACTATGTGGCCACGATCAGCAACACATTCAAATGGAGAGCAGAGGCAGAGGGCAGGCAATGGGTACAAATTGAACAATGCCTAACAGAAGCAGGGCCATTGAACACACTATTGTGGTTACCCCGGAGGGGAAGGAGAGAGGAGCAAATGAGTCCATCCATGGCTTCTAAGCTGCGCATATGGGAATGATGCAGAGTAACACCCTTGGTCAATGAGCACTTCCGGCCGGGTCAGATGTACGGGGTATACAGGGAATGGGTTAGGAAGGTCCTCTGTACCTGGGGACAATTGCTAGAATGAGGGTGGGGGTAGTGTATCGTCCACACATGCTTTTTATTATCAGCAAGTACAGCATATGGTGAGGACAAACACACAGCTTCAGGTTGATGTGGGTAAACGCAGTGAATATGAAATTCTCAATGAGAGTTGGGAAGGTTTGAGCGGCCGTATGTTATAAAGCACTCCTGAAAGGGAGGTGGGACAGCCCCAAATATTGCAAGAAATGGGAGGCAGATTTGGGGGTCTAGCTGGTGGAAGCACAGTAGCAGTGGATTTTTCAAAATGTACGAAGGTTGTCCCTCAAAGCAGCAATAGTGGAGCATGGATACAAAGTGCTCTATAGGGTGTACTGGAACTGCGTATGACTCTGGAAAATGGGTCTGTGGAAGTCCACATTATGTTGAAGTGTAGCAGCGAAGTGCATGCAATAAATAATACCAGGAGTCAGTTGCAGGGTCCAAGCCAATTTATTGTGCACAGGCTCAGACAGGAGCGTGTCCAAAAGGGACTGAGCAACGAAGTACAGGAGCAAATTCCTTATATACAATTTTACAATTTGATAGAGGCAAACTTTCTGTTGGTCCCAACGCCCCTCACACCTATCCAATCGGTGACCCTCTCTGGGCCCTATTCCCTGTTCCCCCTTCTCAAGCTGTTCTAACAAAGGCATAGTTCCCTGTAAAATAGTTATCACCAAGTTATAATGCCCTGTTCAATGTAATTTTCAGTTTGTTCAATGTAAACCGCACTGATGCAGAATAGCGCGGTATATAAGAGAATGTAAGTAAATAAGTAATAGTCTTAGACATGATTACATTTCTACTTCAAGGACATTTCTAGCTCAGAGAATTCAAGGACAATTCAAGCATAATGAACTTGTACAAACTTCATAGGGGGAGAAAGGGGACTTTCAAAAGCAGTTTAAAGCAGATTCTTAAACTCTGGTTATTTTCAGCACTAATCCCAGGTGGGGGTGGAAATCCAGGCCTAGGTTGAGGCTATAGCCTACCACAGAAGAGCCTGTAGGCAGGAAGATGATTTTATACACATGTGGTGGAAGTGCCTTGTGGTTGAAAAATTTTGGCTGGATGTGCAAGCAATGGTGGAGGACATGGGGGGCAGTTAGTGTGTCTCCTGAATCAAACATCTGCAGGGATAGAGAAGCAGAGGCAAGAACCATTGCAGATATGTCTCGTGGCAGTACGAATGGCACTAGAAAAAAATTGGAGGGCACAGGGAGTACCTCCTATGAGGAAAGTAAACTCTTGGGGTGGATTTACAGCATGACATTGGCTACAATAAATGCAGACTCTAAGCTACAGACCTTCCAAATGCAATGGCAGAAATATGTAAAGTGGAAGGAACACGGGGTATAGTGAGGGCACACATCGGTGTATATATTACAGACTACCACTTAACTAAGGCACATTTAGAGTATTTTGTAACACCTTGGCTTTCAGTTAGTATTGGAGACATTGATCGGTCTTATCAGAAGGATTTGGGTGGATCAAGACTTGATCAATAGCAAGAGAAAGGAGGGAAGGGGGGAGATAAATTGGAAAAATGAGATTTAAGCATGTTTTTAACTGCTGGTGTTTTGAATTTTATTGGTTTGAAGTTCATATGTTTGTTCAATAAAAATATTAAATACAAAATAAAGAAATAGGGAATGCACTACCTAAATAAATGTACATTTTCTTTTTATAGGCTGGTAACCAGCATATATATCAACCAGTGGGGAAACCAGGTAAGCTGTTAAAAATATATTTGTCAAAGCACAGTTTTTCATTTGGTTGGCATTTTAATTTTCTGTCATCTGTGAGACTGCTCTTTTTTTATTTTGTTGTCTCTTTCAGGTTATTGTGGTGTTGATAAAGAGGGTAAATATATTTTTAAAAAATCAGCAATGAACAAAACTGTTGTCTGATAAATAAATTCTATGGTAAAGGTAGTGCTTAAAAAAACACAACTGGGCTGATAATCAAAACCACATACAGGTGGGTAGTGAGTGCCAGCCGCGTAAATGGTTTTGTTTCCATTTCGAGGTCCACAGAATGCATAAATTCTGACTGTTCAAGTTGTGAAAAGCGAGAATGTATACGAGTATGTCTGATAGGAGATGGGATTTGAAATGAGTAAGGTTTTAAGTGTCACAGAATGCAGTAAAATTCAGCTGCTCTCTGTATAATTTGTACATCCAAGTGAGGGCAGCCAAATAGGAGGCATAATTGCAAGTTTAAAGTTCATGCATTTGTATATATTTTGTATATGTATTTTTGTAAACCACCCAGAAGCTGAACGATGACTGGTATAAATTAATTAAATGACTACCGCTGAATAAACATGTAAATGTAGATGGATAACTTATCTGCTTAAAGTTATGCGGTAGGCTCTAGAGATGTGCAGGCCAAAAAAAACTCTCTTAAACAAACATGAACCAAAGTATGTTCTATTTGTCGTAATTGCGCACCTATTATATGCACTAGATTGTAAGCCCTGATGAGCAGGAACTGTCTCTTTCATGTCTGTGCAGCGCTGCATATGTCTTGTAGCGCTATACAAATGCTCAGTAGTAGTAGTAGTAGTTTGTGTGCACAAAACGATTGTGCACTTGTTAATTTGTAGGTATTTATTTATTTTATTTATTTAACAGTATTTCTATACCGTCTTATCGTAAAATCAAGGCGGTGTCACAACAATACAATCAAAGGATGTGGGGGGAAGTTCATGCAGTGAAAGAAGGGTTATAATGTGCGTGTGGGGGGTAGTTCATGCAGTGACTGTATTGTTTAAAATGTGCGTGTGTGGGAGGTGTTTAGATTAGGGTGGGCTATGTACAGTGTGCGCTATGATACAGCATGTTCTATAATACAAGGTACTGTCCAGATAGGGCTTAAGTTAAATCCTGTGCCGTTATACAATGTGCACAAGCAATTTGTGCACACACTTAATTTTTAGATGTCCAAACAAATACCAAATGAGTCCAAACTGCACATGCCTAGTTAGGCCCACCGCTGAATATCAGACCCAATATTGCAATTCACATCTGAACATTGATCAAATATAAGCAGAGCCCCAAAACTGAAGTTACTTAGGCCTACAGTCATAGCAACACAGGTGTTTTAACATCCCATGGAATCCTACCACATTATTGCTCTACGTGGAAAGACATTAAATAGAGTTCGGAGGAAGTGACGTCACCCAAAGAAATGTCAGCCTGAGTGAGGAGCTCTGGAGCCATCCCCCATAAAAGCAGTTAAAACCCTATAAAAAAGCGCACTCTAAGACAACAGGCAATTCCCTGAGAGAGGTAAAGGGGGTAGGAGAGGATGAATACCAGAAGGAAGGCGGTGGATCTCAAAGAATTTGCCTATTCAGGCCCAGCGGCAGTGAGCGGGGAAACAAAAAGGGCAGGCAGTGGCAACTTGATGAAGGACAGGAAAGAAAATGTGGAGGAGGGCCGTCAAACGTGCAATGGCGTGGTGGAGGGGGAAACACCCCACCAAATTAATTGAGAAGAACTGTGGGAATGGTTGAATGAAATTAAAAAGGAGATAAAGGCAGTAAAAATGTAGATGAGAGAACTGATGGTAAGCATGAAGGAGGAGATAGTAGAACTGAATTGCCGGATGAGAGAGCATGAGAACCGTCTAGAGGCATTGGAACAGCAAGTAGAGAAGCTGGAGGATTTGCAGTACACGTGAGGAGGAGTGGAAAGATCAGGTGCTTTATACAGAAAACAGATCATGACGGCACAATCTGTGGATTAGAGGGATACCGGAGGGAACACAAAGTGTGAGAGGGTCAGTCATACTATAAGTTCCAGAAACCCTTAGGGTATGTGGCTGGGTCAGTCATACTACAAACCCCAGAATCCCTTATGATAAGAAGGCTTACCACAGAAAAGATCAGGTGATCTAATTAAGAGAACACACAGGTGGCGGAGGGCCAGCAATAAGCAACCAGAGAAGAGCCAGGGAAAATCCCGTTAAGAAGGGCCACCTTAACAGGAGACAGAGGAATCTGCTTGCGTGGGCAGCAGGGAGCCCAAGGCTGGGGGTCTGGGCAGGACCCTCAGGAAAAGAGGGGACAGGCAGAGCCATAAGTTGAGCTGGAGAGAAACCTGTGTTTTCTATAAACCTGGACTGGAATTGGCACCTGGATAGTCGTGGTGTTTGGTGCACCCGAGGGTGCAGGAGGAGGTCCTAGGAGTCCTGCACCGCGTATGGTGTCACAAAAGACAGTGCCAGAGTCGCAGAGGCGTTTTGTTTGGAAGCACTTCGCAAGAGCGGGTGCCAGGGAAAATTGTTTTGGATAAGGGTGCACAGAGCATTGGGCCCAGCACGAAACGATAGGCCCAGGGACATGACATAATTTGCGTACAGGATTGCAAAATTAAAGAGCATATAGCACAAAAATTGAGAGATCTGGGCAATTTTGCCTGGCAGGGACATCAAGTGGCCATATTTGCAGATATTTCACCAGGAACACTGCAGAGACTGAGAGCAATGCTTCCTATCACAAAGTTCCTCTGATCAGCAGAAATTAGGTACAAGTGGATGTACCCGTTCGGCCTCGTTTTTAATAAAAATTAGAAAACGTGGAATATTAAAACTGTGCTCGAGGCATTAAAGACCATGAGGGATGCAGCAGCAAGAAGAGAATACGAGCAACAGAGCCAGGAGGACCGGCAAGGAAAGCAAATGGAGCAGTGCCAGAAGGGGGAGAGAGTGCCAGAGGACCAAAGGAACAGTAGAATGACACCATTAAAGAGTGTAAAGCACTGATTGAGTAAAAGGATGAAAGGGATAGAAATAAAACCACAAGATGGACGTTGAACTGCTGGACAGAAAGGAGGAATCAAAGGACACCTGTTTCAAAGCTGAAGTGACTTATTAGGCAAAGGATGTGAAAGTAACTACCCAAACTAATTTATGTTGAAAGGTTTGAAATGTTATGTTGCTAATAAGTATAAGTGTGGATGTTGGGATGCAGGGTGTCCTGTTACATAAAGCAATTAGTGCTTCAAATGGGGAGATAGACAAGTAGAGGAATGAGTGGGTCTCGGTGAAAGAAATACAGAGGGAATAGGAGGGTTGGATGGGAGGGAAGATAAGTAAAGAAATAGTAAAGAAATCCACAGTACTACCTTTTAACTTTCAAAAGGGAGACTATGATAGAATGAGGAATATAGTTAGGAAAAAACTAAAAGGAGCGGTTCCAAAGGTTAAAGACTTACAGCAAGCTTGGGCGTTATTTAAAACTACTATCCTCGAAGCCCAGACCAGCTGTATTCCACGCATTAAGAAGAGTGGGAGAAAGTCCAAAAAACTGCCAGCATGGTTTAAAGGTGAGGTCAGAGAGGCTGTTGCTGCCAAAAAAGCAACCTTCAGGAAATGGAAAAAAGAGCCAAATGATGAAAACTGGAAACAGCACAAGCACTGGCAAGTTAAATGCAAAGCATTGATAAGGCAGGCAAAGCGGGAATTTGAAAAGAAACTTGCTGCGGAAGCAAAAACACGAAATAAAGACTTTTTCAAGTACATTCGTAGCAAAAGGCCTGTGAGAGAGTCAATTGGACCGTTAGATGATAGAGGGGTAAAAGGGGCAGTAAGAGGAGACAAGGCTATAGCGGAGAGACTGAATGAATTCTTTGCTTCGGTCTTTACTGAGGAAGATGTAGGGATGTTACCCAAGACTGAAGTGGTATTTAAAGGTGATACTGCAGAGGAATTGAGAGAAATATCGCTACACCAGGAAGATATATTACAACTATTTGATAAACTGAATAGTAGCAAATCACCTGGACCGGATGGTATACATCCCAGAGTGTTGAAAGAACTGAAATATGAGATTGCAGACCTGCTATTGGTAATCTGTGAACTTTCATTAAAATCATCTGTAATACCTGAAGATTGGAGGGTCGCCAACGTAACACCAATTTTTAAAAAGGGTTCCAGGGGTGACCCGGGAAATTACAGACCGGTGAGCCTGACGTCAGTACCAGGGAAAATGGTAGAAACCATCATAAAGAACAAAATTACGCAGCATGTAGATAGTCATGGCCTAATGGGAGACAGCCAACATGGCTTTAGACAAGGAAGATCTTGTCTTACTAATCTGATATGTTTTTTTGAAGGTGTGCATAAACAGGTAGACAAAGGTGAGTCGGTTGATATAGTGTATCTGGATTTTCAGAAAGCTTTTGACAAGGTCCCCCATCAGAGACTTTTGGCAAAGCTAAAAAGTCATGGGATAGGAGGCAGTGTACTATTGTGGATCGGGAACTGGTTAAAAGATAGAAAGCAGAGAGTAGGGCTAAATGGCCAATATTCCCAATGGAAAAAGGTGAATAGTAGAGTATCCCAGGGATCTGTACTGGGTCCGCTGCTTTTTGACATATTCATAAATGACCTGGAAAAGGGAATAACGAGTGAGGTTATCAAATTTGCAGATGACACAAAACTGTTTAAAGCTGTTAAAACCCAAGAGGAAAGTGGAAAACTGCAGGAGGACCTGGATAAATTGGAAGACTGGGCATCCAAATGGCAAATGAAATTTAATGTGGACAAGTGCAAAGTCATGCACCTAGGAAAGAACAACCCACACTATAGTTACTCGATGCAAGGCTCCACATTAGAAGCCACCACCCAGGAAAAAGATTTAGGAGTCATCGTGGATAACATGTTAAAACCCTCCACCCAGTGTGCAGCGGCGGCCAAGAAAGCAAACAGAATGCTAGGTATCATAAGGAAAGGGATGGAGAATAAAACAAAGGATATTATAATGCCTCTGTATCGCTCCATGGTACGACCGCACCTTGAATATTGTGTGCAATTCTGGTCACCGTATCTTAAAAAGGACATAGCGTTATTAGAAAAAGTACAGAGAAGAGCCACCAAATTGGTGAAGGGGATGGAAGGCTACTCCTATGAAGAGAGGCTAAAAAGGTTAGGGCTCTTTAGCCTGGAAAAGAGACGGCTGAGGGGAGATATGATAGAGGTCTATAAATTAATGAATGGAGTGGAACAGATAAACGTGGATCAATTGTTTACGCTATCAGAATATAGAAAGACTAGGGGACATGTAATGAAGCTACAGGGTAAACTATTTAAGACAAATAAGAGAAAATATTTTTTCACTCAACGTGTAATCAAACTCTGGAATCTGTTACCGGAGGATGTGGTAAGGGCTGTTAGTATAGCTGGGTTTAAAAAAGGTTTGGACAAGTTCCTGGAGGAAAGGTCCATAAACCACTATTAAAAAGGGACCCAGGATATCAATGCTTGACCCAGTACAAGCATTGTGGAACTTGTGTCTTTTGGGGAAACTGCTAGGTACGTATGACCTAGATTGGCCACTGTTGGAAACAGGATACTGGGCTTGATGGACCTCGGTCTGACCCAGTATGGCATGTCTTATGTTCTTAAGGGGGAGCACAAAGGGGATAACAAAGGACTGCTAAGGGACGTTGAAGGGGTAGGGTGAGCACTACTCTGGTTAGACCTCTGAATCAAGAGGGGGAGTGGGAAGGAGGGAGGGCGAGATCGGGAGAAGACAGGAGAGCGAGGGGACTGAGGGGGGAAGAGGATGGAGGGGGATAGTGAGAAAAGGAGGACAGAGAAAAGATACAGAGGGGATGCTGCAAAACAAACAGAGCTAGACAACAGCTTACTGTGGCAACAATAAAGGCAAAAGGGCTCCAAGCATGGCGTAAGCGCCAGCTGCTGGAAATGGAAGGACAGAGGCTACAAGCAGAGATACTGTGTGTTCAAGAAACACATTTGAAGGTTGGGCAGGAGCACATGCTCCAAACAAAACACTACCCTCTAGTCGTTCTGACCAGGCAACGAGCTAATCCCAAGAAAACGGAGGGGGAGTAGGGAGGGTTTAGGGATAAGGGAGGGAGATGGGTGGGGGTGCGAATGGAAGTGGCTGGAGAGGAGGTATGGCTGGTAAGTGTATATGGACCTAATGAGCAACAAGGAAAGTTTATGAGAAAATGCTAAAAGAAATGGAAAGCTTTGGGAGGGCACTAATAATAATTGGAGAGGATTTCAATCTAACATTGAACCCTAGACTAGCTACTAGTGGGGGCAAGATAAATGGGAGAAAAAAGGATAGGCAGAACCTTATGACATTCAAAGGCAGGTTGGGTCTGGTCAATATATGGATATGTAGGTACCCAGAGCAACGTAAATTTACATACTCACATGCACATGCTTCTTATAGCAGACTGGACATGGTATGGGCAAGTGGAGGATGGGTGACAAGGGCGGAGAGGGCAGAGCAGGGACAAATAACATGAACAGATCATTCCCCATATCTGTCATATTTGACCTAGGGCCGAAAGAGGAAGGGATCAAATTCTGGAGGTTAAATGGTTCACTTCTAGAAGAAGAGGTAAATGTAAATAAAATTAAAAAGGCTCTGCAGGAATACCTTCAACACAACAAGACAAGGAATGTGGCCTTAGGTGTGGTATGGGACAGGCTGAAGGTAGTGATCAGAGGGCATCTTATCAGCATAGCTGCTCAGAGAAAAAAGCAGTGAAGAGCAGCAGAGAGACAATTAATAGACCAAATAATGAAACTTGAGCAACAACATCAGAGCGATAGAGAACCCAGACTGATAGCAGGCCTAATAAAGCTAAGGGGAGAATTAAGCAAAATGAGAGCGAAAGAGATTGCACATGAATTAAATGTCCTTAGACAAAGCCACTTCGAAGGAGGGACTAGAGCCGGGAAGATACTGGCTTGTAGACTAAAAGAAAAAAGACAAGTGGCTAATTTTACTGGGATAAGGAAAATGAAAGGGGAAATAGTGTACCAAACCCCCGAAACCCAACATGTTTAAGGACTATTATAAGGATTTATATAAGAGTGAAATAAAGGGGGGGGGGCGTGGAGCAGGCAGAGCTATTTTTGGCAGAATGTAACCTACCAAGATTGACAAGTGAGGAAGAACAACGGTTAGGGGAAGAGATAAATGAAGGGGAGGTTAAGGCAGCTATTAAAACCCTTAAGCTGAGGAAAGCACCTGTTTTGGACGGATTTACGGCCAAATTTTATCGGGTAATGGAAGACCAGGTAGCCCTAGTGCTAACACAAGTGTTGAATGGGGCTCTGCAGGGGAATCGGGTACTGGCATCAATGGAGGAGGCGGAAGTCACAGTTCTGCCCAAGCTTGAAAAAGACAGCAGTGCCTGTGGGTCTTATAGGCCTATTTCGTTAATAAACCTAGTTGCCAAATTGTTAGCCAAAATTATGGCATCTAGATTGCAAAATGTAATTACAAAGCTGGTTCATAAAGACCAAACAGGCTTTATACAAGGTAGACAGGGAGGAGATAATATCAGGAAAATCTTAAATATCATATGGCATTTGGAAAACACTGGAGCGGAGGCAGTACTTCTCACGGTCGACGCTGAAAAAGTGTTTGACCAGGTGAAGTGGCCATTTATGTTCCGAAGTTTAGAGTGGATGGGGCTAGGAGAGAAGTTCCTGAGGGGCATTCAAGCGCTGTACGTGAAAACGAGGGCGCAGATAAGAGTAAATGGGGGCTACTCAGAAAGCTTTGAGTTGGTATGGGGAACACAGCGGGGTTGCCTTCTGTCACCACTGTTATTTGCTTTCATGATAGAATCATTCACAGCATATATCAAACAACAAAAAGATATAAAAGGGATAGAACTGGGAGAAGCGGAAAACAAATTGGTCCTCTTTGTAGATGATATAATCTTTACATTGAGCCAACCATTCTCTGGGAACAAGCAGGAAGTCAGTTAAGAACATAAGATATTCCATACTGGGTCAGACCAAGGTCCATCAAGCCCAGTATTCTGTTTCCAACAGTGGCCAATCTAGGTCATATGTACCTAGCAGTTTCCCCAAGAGACACAAGTTACACAATGCTTGTACTGGGTCAAGCATTGATATCTTCGGTCACTTCTTAATAATGGTTTATGGACCTTTCCTCCAGGAACTTGTCCAAACGTTTTTTTAAACCCAGCTACACTAACAGCCTTTACTACATTCTCCGGTAAAAAATTCCAGAGTTTGATTATACGTTGAGTGAAAAAATATTTTCTTTTATTAGTCTTATGTTTCAATCTATTTTATTGAAATTTTAGTACCCGAACCCCCTAACAGTACAGTAATAAAACACGACAACAGCACTCCAAGGCATCCCCCAGAAGACGAAAACATTCAGAAAACAATGCAAATTAGTGCATTAGTACATACAGCAGCCAACGGTGGCAGTCCATATCATACAGGACGACAGAGTAACAAAGCATGAAAACAATAGGAACAACGGTAGAAACCAGCAGCTTAATAGGACAGCCCCCTGCGCCAACCACCGCTGTCGCATATATGTGATAGCCAGCAATACATAAAAGTACGGCGCACTGGTCTCCAGGAAGAGCCACTCTTCGTGACGAGACCAGAGAGACACCAACCGATAAGTCCGTACAAGCCGAGGGTCCTATACCGGGCCCATGGCGCTTAAGGAGCAGCAGGTGTTGGGTGTGCCACATTGGCCATCTCTATGCCCCACCCCTACCCACCTGGCTGACCATAGACCCATGTAGGAAACCCCCCCCCCCCCCGAGGCGCCAGACGGATCCAGTGAAAATGAACCCATGAGCTTGGGGTGGACTCTGCTCCCGAGCCCAACAACCACAGTAGTCCGCACCCGGGGGGCCCCCCCCCCAGCCCTCCCCCCTCACCTCCCCCCCCACCTCCCCCCCCTCCTCCCCCTGCGGGACCACAGACATTCGCATACACATACATTCTCATACATACCTACATACGGGGCGAACACACCCAACGGGTGCGCACGCCGTTGGCTGTCCGGGGACTGGAAAAGTGAAAGACTGAAAAACCCCCACAAACCTAAAAGAGAGGTAGAGCAGCGTGGAGCCAAACTGATGCTTAAGGCAAACTCAGGATTCTACTGCGTTCTCTCCCAGTTAGGGATTGCAGGTGGGGTCCCCAACAGGCTAGGAAATTCTCCCATCGGCGCGCCACCCCACTAGCCCGCATCTTTTCCATGAGCAAAACCCTATGCAGGCTGAGCCTCCACAGGCCACGGGTTGGCCCATGCCGCGTAAGCCACTGTTGCAACACCACCGCGCGAGCAGTGACCAGCACTAATCGGGTCCAACGAAGCCGCATACGATCTAAATCGACCTCCCCGGAGCCCTCCCATATATCCAGCACAAGATTCGTGGCGGTCAAAGATAGAGGGCGATGTAAGCAGGCAGACAGATAGCTTAACACCTGCTTCCAAAAGACTTGGACCCGCGGGCAGCCCCAGAGCATATGTCCTAGCGTCGCTTTAGACGCTGCACACCGTGGACAGCTAGAAGTAGCACTTACTCCAGCCCGCCAAGCCCGAGCCGGTGCGAAATACAGGCGTCGGGTTATTTTATATTGTGTATCCCGATGAAGCACTGACACACTCAAGGAGGGGATACCCGCTAAGCCACTGAGAATCTCCTCGGGCGTAACTTCCTCTCCGAGCTCCGCCGTCCAGGCCTCGGCCAGGTCCTGTAAAGCGAGAGGCGGTACCGCCTCCCAGAGCTTCTTGTACAACCATGAAACCCTCGTCCCAACCTCACCGCCCAGAAGAGCCTGTTCAATGGCGGAACAAGTCTCCCCTGTAAGATAAGCTGCGGGGATCGTACGTATATAGCTGCGTAACTGCAAATAAGGATAGACATCCCCATCACCCAGCGGATAGCGGAGCCGAAGCGTATTAAAACTTTCCGCCCCTCCGGCCGAGGTTAAGACCTGCTCTAGATTAGTCAGTCCCAGCCGCTCCCAACGACGAAACCTCGTCTGACCCAGCCCAGGTACAAATTCCGCATTCCCCCTAATGGGGAGATAGGGAGAAAAATGCGCTGAAATTCCCCTCCCGCCACAGAAGGATCGCCAGGCCTTCCGGACAGGATCAAAGAGGACCTGCCTGAGAGGAGTCCCCACCCCCTGGAGTCGCTTAGCGTGCAAAAGATAACGCAGGTGAAGGGGCGCCACTGCAGCTCGAAGCATCCCCAGTGGAGAATAATCATCCAGATCCCATAGCCAGTCCCGGGCAAACCGCAACAAGCAGGCAATATTATATTTCTGGAGATCGGGAAAACCCATGCCGCCCAGCGGTACCGGTTGCTTTAAAACCGCAAGACGCACCCTTGGTCGCCTACCCTGCCACAGAAGCCGATTCAGCAAACGCTCCAAGCGATTGAGATCCCCTCGCTTAAAAAGCAACGGAAGAGTCTGCATTGCGTACAATATCTTGGGAAAGATGGCCATCTTACACAGTGCGACACGTCCCCCCAGGGACAACGGTAAGTCACACCACTTGTCCACAGACTGCATCACAGCCCTGACAACTTTGGAGACATTCAAGTTATACAGATCCCGTGGATTCGCAGGCAAATATATACCCAGATACTTAAAATGACCGTCCGCCCATTTCAGTGGGAACTCACCTGGCCATCCAGGCCACGCACCCTCACCAGTCAGCATGGCCTCAGATTTATCAAGGTTGAGTCGGAAGCCCGAAGGTAGTCCATAATCCTGGATGAGACGAAGGAGCTCAGGCAGCCCCGCACATGGATCGCTCAAGTGAACCAGTAGGTCATCCGCAAATGCCGCTACCCGGAACTCCTCCCTCCCCGCCGGGATACCACGGAATAAGTCAGAAGAACGGATCTGGGTCAGGAGAGGCTCTAGAGTCAAGACAAAGAGAAGAGGGGAGAGCGGACATCCCTGGCGGGTCCCCTTTTGAATCTCAAAGTCAGCAGTCATAACCCCATTGATCAGCAAAGCCCCAATCGGGTTAGCATATAGGAGGTGAACCACATCGACAAAGAAACCAGCAAAGCCCATGGCCGCAAGCACCTGGTACATAAAACCCCAGCTCACTCTATCGAAAGCTTTCTCAGCATCAAAGCTTATGAGCAGAGAATGAGCTCCCGACACCCTCCCCGCACAGAGCGAGAGTAACACACGCTGAAGACTATATGCAACATGACGGCCGCGCACAAAACCAACCTGATCCCGGTGAATCAGACTCGGCAAACAGTTGGCCAGTCGGTCCGCCATAATCTTAGCCAATAACTTAATATCTACATTTAGAAGTGAAATTGGGCGGTATGAGCCCGGATGGAGAGGGTCCCGGCCCGGCTTAGGCAAGATAGTAACTAAAGCCTTATTAGCCTCATACGGGAACTCCCCCCTTTGCACCAAATCTTCAAAATAGCCCACCAAAGGAGCCACCACCGCGTCGCCCAGGACCTTATAAAACTCACTGCGATACCCGTCCACCCCCGGGGCCCGCCCATTTTTGAGATTACGAATGCCGGCTTGTACCTCCTGTCCCGAGATAGGCTGATTAAGAGCCCGCAGGTGCTCCTCGGTGAGTCTCGGCAGAGCACACTTAGACAAAAACACAGACCCCGCCTGTTCCTGCGCTCCATCGCTAGCATAAAGCTGCCGGAAGAAAGCGGTAAAGATGCTTTCAATGTCGCTAGCGCTGCGTCGAAGACCCCCATCCGGATGTCTGATGGCCCCAATATGTCGGGACCCCCCAGGGGGCTTCAACAAAGCCGATAGCAGCTTGCCCGCCTTATTACCATATTGATATAGCCGGTAGCGGTAGTACAACATCGACTTCTGTGCTCTTTGGTGAAGTAGCATCTCCAGTTCAAGCTGAAGCTCCCTCAGCTGACGTTGATTCTCAACCGACTTGTGTCCAGCCACCACCCTCCGTGCTCTCCCCAGGTCGCGTTCCAACCTCAGTATCCGCTGAAGAAGCCGCTTACGTTTTTGACTACAATAGCTGATGATCTCACCGCGAAGGACAGCCTTACCAGCTTCCCAGAAGAGAGCAGGAGAGATCCCCGGCTGATCATTGAGGGCCACATAATCCGCCCAGCGCTCTCGGAGATGAGCCTCAAACGATGCGTCTCCACTGAGGTCTAGCGGGTACCTCCACAGGCGGTTCCGGCTGGGGCCACCACTACGAAGTTCCAAAAGTATCATAGCATGATCCGACAAAACGACCGGCCCGATCTCCGCGCGGGAGACCCCACTAAACAATGAGTCCGAAATCAAAAAGAAATCTATGCGAGACCAAGTACCATGGGCGCGAGACATATGAGTATAGTCTCGGTCCCCCGGATGCAAAACCCGCCACACATCCATGAGCTTATGCGCTTCGCACGCACCCCGGAGACGCCGTCTTGATATATCTGCTGCTTTTGACACCATCTCCCACAACGTCCTCATACACAGACTATGCACAATTGGGATCAAAGACACCATACTAAAATGGTTCCAGTCCTACCTTACTAACAGAAAACAATTAATCCGTACCAGCACCTTGACATCCCCCCCATTCCAGCTATACAACAAAGGATATGGAGAAACACCAGTACAGTGCCTATGACTCGGAAATAGGGAGAATAAATTAAAATACAATGGAGGAGAAGAAAAATAAGAATATGAAAAAATAAATAAGTAAATAAAAATATACTAAATAAATTATACAGTAGTATCCTAAGCAGTAAATAACACATTATAATATACAAGAGTGAAGTCGTCACAGGTTAAAGCAGAGTGACTGAAGCTGCCGTAAGATACCCCCTCGTAAAATAAAGTAGACCAAGTGTGGATTAAATTACCGATAAAGGTTGAAGGATATAAGTGAAAACCATAAGGGAAGGGGAAGGGGTGTGGGGAACTCAGAGCACCCCTCAGAAAGAAGAAAAGAGACCATGAAAGAAAATAAAATAAAATAAAAGAATAAAAGAAGGTAAAAAGTAAAAGAAGTTAAAAATAAATAAAATAAAATAGGCGAACTAACCTGCACAGGGGAGCCCAAGGGGAGCCAAGTAAGTGGTCTTCAGCCCTCCGCCGGTCAGGAACAAAGCAGAGACACAAGAAGGAAAAAAGGAGGGGAAGGAAATAAAGAGGGCCAGAGAGGAAAAGGTACTAGCATCTCCAAGCAACTCCTGCGAATACACCTCCTGTCCCTCTCCAGAATCAAAAGCAGAAACGGGCCCTGGGGATGGCATCAGAGCTTAAACATGGACAATTTCCCATCATACAACCACATTATGGACAAGGCACATGTAACACAGGGCAGCTCGGCACGGGCTCTCCATCCTCCGTGCCCATCCGTCGGACCCAGTGCCGGCCCAAAGCCCAAATATGGACCATCAAAGAAAGAACAGACATGAAAGGAAAAAAAAAGGGAAAAGAAAAGAAATAAATAGAAATATAAAAAAGAGAAAAAAGAAAAGGAAGAACCCCCCGAATACCTCATCCCCCCTTAAATCAACCCAGCCCATGGACCCACCTAACAGTTCAAAGAATGAAAATAAAAACCCTAAAATTAAGAGTAGCCCTCCCAGCCTCGGGGATTGCTCTTGCGTTCGCCAAACCATGTGGTGGTTGCACATGGGGCCGCGCCAAATCTGCCCCGTGTCCAGCAAGAAAGAGAAAGAATGAAAAAAAAGGGGGGAGAAAAAAGAAATCAAGAATCAACAATACAATCCAAAAAAAATAGTCCAAAAAAGATAAATAACAATAATTAGAGATCCACAGTTCATGTCCACATGTGCCCGTCACTGCGGAGACGGTCTTCTTAGTAGCCACACTCCAGGCTAGTCACGATCCATCAGCCCAAGGTATCGCAGTATTCCAACGCTTCCTCCGGTGAGGCAAAGACGCGCCGAACACCCTCGCTGTCTACTCGGAGGAGCGCAGGGTAGGCCAAGGTGAACCTGAGGCCCTTCTCCACCAAACGACCGCAGGCATCCTTGAAGGCCTTCCGCCGCGCAGCAACCCCAGCCGAGTAGTCCTGAAAGATCAGGATCTGGGGAGCATTCGCCCCCGAGTGTCGCGCCTGCCGGGAGGCGCGCAGGACTCCATCTTTCTGCGCCGCGTTCAAAAACCGGGCGATGACAGCCCGAGGCCGATTTTCCCCAGTACGAGGCGGTCCCAGGCGGTGCGCCCGCTCCAACACAATACCGCCGGTGCCATCTTCCAGGGGCAAGTGCTCCGGTATCCACTTCTCCAGATAGGCCCTGAGCTCTCTGTCGGGCACCGACTCAGCAACGCCGATAAATCGAAGATTGTTCCGCCGACTCCTATTCTCCAAATCTTCCAGTTTGTCATGCTGTTTCAGGAGTGCCTCCTCCAACTTTTTGATCCGGGCCGCGTCTTGAACACGTGTATCTTCCAGTGTGCCTATGCGGCGCTCAGCGTGCTCCACCCGGCCTGCGAAGTCAGACACCGCTTGAGTTAGAGCAGTGATCTGCGTTGCCAAGCCGCCCAAACGGTCTTCCAGAGCAGTCACAACCGCCCGGGACACCTCAGCAACCATCGTGGCTGTGGCTGCCGGCATCGAACCGTCTGTGGGTCCCTCCGCCATCTTTGAATCCCCCACACGCGCTCTCTCGCGCCTGGGGGTTTTCGACGCCATGTGATCTCGCTTTCAGCGCGGACACGGACCCGGGGTAAGCTCCGGTCAGCGGAAGATGGTATCTCTACTTCGGAGTCAGAGAAGTATCATGTAGAGCAGGTAAGTAGAGGAGGGAAGGAGAGCGGACCCCGGAGCTAAGAGAACGCGTGCCTCTCAGCTCACCATGCCACCGGAAGTCTTATTAGTCTTAAATAGTTTACCCTGTAGCTTCATTGCATGTCCCCTAGTCTTTCTATATTCTGATAACGTAAACAATCGATCTACGTTTACCCGTTCCACTCCATTCATTAATTTATAGACTTCTATCATATCTCCCCTCAGCCGTCTCTTTTCCAGGTTAAAGAGCCCTAACCTTTTTAGCCTTTCCTCATAGGAGTATCCTTCCATCTCCTTTACCATTTTGGTGGCTCTTCTCTGAACCTTTTCTAAAATCGCTATATCCTTTTTAAGATACGGCGACCAGAATTGCACACAATATTCAAGGTGCGGTCTCACCATGGAACGATATAGAGGCATTATAATATCTTTTGTTTTATTTTCCATTCCTTTCCTTATCATACCTAGCATTCTATTTGCTCTCTTGGCTGCCGCTGCACACTGGGCCGAGGGTTTTAACATGGTATCCACAATGACGCCTAAATCTTTTTCCTGGGTGGTGGTTCCTAATGTGGAACCTTGCATCGTGTAACCATAGTTTGGGTTGTTCTTCCCTAGGTGCATAACCTTGCACTTGTCCACATTAAATTTCATCTGCCATTTTGATGCCCAGTCTTCCAATTTATCAAGATCCTCTTGCAATTTTTCACAATCCTCTTGGGATTTAACAACTTTAAATAGTTTTCTGTCATCTGCAAATTTGACAACCTCACTCGTTATTCCACTTTCCAGGTCATTTATGAATATGTCAAAAAGCAGCGGACCCAGCACAGATCCCTGCGGTACACCACTATTCACCTTTCTCCATTGGGAAAATTGGCCATTTAGCCCTACCCTCTGCTTTCTTTCTTTTAACCAGTTCCTGATCCACAATAGTACACTGCCTCCTATCCCATGACTCTTTAGTTTTGCCAAAAGTCTCTGATGAGGGACCTTGTCAAAGGCTTTCTGAAAGTCCAGATACACAATATCAACTGACTCACCTTTGTCCACCTGTTTATTCACTCCTTCAAAAAAACATAACAGATTAGTAAGACAAGATTCCTTGTCTAAAGCCATGTTGGCTGTCTCCCATTAGGTCGTGACTATCTACATGCTGAGTAATTTTATTCTTTATGATGGTTTCTACCATTTTTCCCAGTACTGATGTCAGGCTCACCGGTCTGTAGTTTCCCGGATCACCCCTGGAACCCTTTTTAAAAATTGGTGTTACATTGGCGATCCTCCAATCTTCAGGTATTAGAGATGATTTTAATGATAGTTCACAGATTACTAATAGCAGGTCTGCAATCTCATATTTCAGTTCTTTCAACACCCTTGGATGTATACCATCCAGCCCAGGTGATTTGCTACTCTTCAGTTTATCTAATAGTTGTAAGACATCTTCCCGATGTATCGATATTTCCTTCAATTCTTCCGCACCTTTAAATACCACTTCAGTCATGGGTAACATCCCTACATCTTCCTCAGTAAAGACTGAAGCAAAGAATTCATTCAGTCTCTCCGCTATCGCGTTGTCGCCTCTTAGTGCTCCTTTAACCCCTTTATCATCTAATAGACCAACTGACTCTCTCACAGGTTTTTTGCTACGAATGTACTTGAAAAGGTCTTTATTTCGTGTTTTTGCTTCCGCAACAAGCTTCTTCTCTAATTCTCTCTTTGCCTGCCTTATCAATGCCTTGCATTTGACTTGCCAGTGCTTGTGCTGTTTCCAGGTTTCGTCATTTGGCTCTTTTTTCCATTTCCTGAAAGATGCTTTTTTGGCAACAACAGCCTCTCTGACCTCACCTTTAAACCATGCTGGCAGTTTTTTGGACTTCCTTCCACTTTTCTTAAAGCGTGGAATACAGCTGGTTTGGGCTTCCAAGATAGTATTTGTCAACAACATCCAAGCTTGATGTACGTCTTTAACCTGTGCAACTGCTCCTTTTAGTTTTTTCTTAACTGTTTTCCTCATTTTATCATAGTCTCCCTTTCGAAAGTTAAAGGGTAGTACTGTGGATTTCCTTACTATCCCTCCTCCACTAATTAAATCAAAGGCGATCATGCTATGATCACTATTGCCAAGTGGCCCCAACACCTTTATCTCTTGCACTAGATCTGGTGTTCCACTAAGGACTAGGTCTAATATGGCTTCCCCTCTGGTCGGTTCATGAACCAGCTGCTCCAAGAAGCAGTCATTTATTTCATCTAGGAACTTTATCTCCCTAGCATGTCCTGCTGTGACACTGACCCAGTCGATGCCGGGGTAATTGAAATCACCCATTCTCCAGGACCAAGCAGGAAGTCAGTCCTCACTTATGGGTGACGTCGGCGCCGACGGAGCCCTCGCGGAGCAATTTTCCCCAGCTTTCAAAGAAAGCCTTTGGGAATTGCAGCGCGCATGCGCGGTCCTCTTCCCGCCCAAGGGTGCCATCTTAGCCAGTCTTCTTTTTTTCCGCGGAGCCCTACAGACGTCCCCGTCGTGTCCCCGCGAAAAAGTTGATATTTCTTCATAATTTTATTTCTTTTCCTTCGGTTCGACGCCGGTCTTTTTCCCGCCCGGACTCGCGACGCCGGTCACGAGTCCTCTTCTTTTTTCGGTTTTTCTGACTTAGTCAGCTTTCGTTTTCGGTTTTTCCCTGGCAGCCCGGTCCTTTGACCTCGCCGGGGCCCTTTTTCCCCCGATGGCTGCCAGTGGTTTTAAGCGGTGTGGTCAGTGTGACCGAAATATGTCACTAACTGACACACACGACTTTTGCCTCCGCTGCCTGGGCCCGGATCATGAAGAAATGATCTGTGGACCCTGCGGCAAAATGTCCTCCAAAGCGTTGAGAAGTCGGCGGCATCAGCGGGATAGGATCTTCGCTGACCCCAGCCGTACCCGGACCTCGTCGGAGGCCTCCGTGTCCAAAGGTTCCAGCTCGGACCGTCGCTGGAGTTCCTCCGACAGGGGTTCTCCCTCCGGGGACCATCGACGTAAGGTGAAACCCGCGAGGGCGGCGTCGGTGGACGCTCCTGGCTCCGCGAGGGCCAGGTCGCATAGCCCCGATAGCCGCCCCGGGTCCTTGGAGAAGGAGCACCTCACGAAGCGACCTCGCCTGGAGTCGGAGCTGCCTGCTCGGGTAAGTCCTGTGGTCCTCCTGGACTCGCCTCCGCGACAGCCGACGTCGGGCCCGACGCCGTCGGGGCCCGAGTCGGGGGCTGCTGGGTCACCTGAGCTCGGACTCAGGTTGACGGCCTTGGAGAGCAGATTGTCTGCCTTCATGGACCAGCAGCGGGCACTGCTCGCTGGCTTCGCTGGCGTCGCTGCCCCGACCGCTGGGACGTCGACGTCCAAGTCGACCCCGGAGACCGAGCCGATCCTCGAGTCGATGCGAACTCGAGTCGATCCTCGGTCGAGGTCACCCTCGGCCTCCCGTTCGGGACCGAGGTCGCCGACGCCGACTCCCTCGGCGTCGGGGCGGCAGGCGCCGCGCCCTGCCCGGGCCGACCCCACCGAGTCCTCGTCGGAGTCGGTCTGGGAGTCTGAAGAGGAAGAGTCGCCTGATTCTTTCCGGACTCGGTGTGTCCCCTCGGACTCACCGGAGTCCGAACCTCGGAAGCAGTCCCCCCCGGAGGATGCCCGGTTCTCGGACTTCGTCAGGGATATGGCCAAGGCTTTGGCCTTCCCTGCGGACCCCGTGGAGGAGCCTCGAGCCGAAGAGCTCGACGCCCTCCAGTATGACTCTCCCGCAAGGGAGCACTTTACTGTGCCGGTTCCTCCTATGCTGGAACGCTTACTCTTCCGCATGTGGGAGAGTCCGGCCACCTCGCCGGTCCTGAGCAAGCGGGTCGATTCTATCTATCGAGTCCGCAAGAGCCCTGGCTTCCAAAAAGCACAGCTACCACACCATTCCATGGTAGTGGAATCGGCCATGCATCGTCTTAAGAGCCAGAAGATGCACTCCTCGGTGCCTCCTGGCAGGGAGGCCCGTAACCTGGATGGCCTTGGTAAGAAGTGTTTCCAGGGCTCTATGCTTGCGTGTCGTGTCCAGACCTACCAGCTATACATGGGCATGTATCTCCGAGACCTGGCTAAAGAGCTAGCCGGATTCTCCGCTGGTTTGTCCGAGGAACCCTTCCGGAGGTTCCTGGCCTTGTCCACTGGAATTCGGGAATGCTCAAAGTTCATGTCCCGAGCAGCCTATGATGGCTTTGAAGCATCGGCTCGAGTGGCCGCAGCCGGCATCGGTGCCCGCCGACAGGCTTGGCTTCAGTCGTCTGACCTTGAGCCCTGGGTGCAGGACAAGTTCGTCGATGTCCCCTGCCGAGGCGAGAACCTCTTTGGCAAGCCCATGGCTGAAAAGGCTGCACAAATTGAGACTGAGACTCTCACCAGGACCAGGCTTTCTAGGAAGACCTCCGCCCCTTCCCAGAAAAAGAAGGGCTCGGGAAAAAAGTCCTTTTACCCGAGGAAGGCGGCTGCCTACAAACAATACCCCCATTATCAGGCCCCTGCAGCTCCCCAACAGGGCCAGCAGGCCAAGGGACGGGGTAACGGGTCCCGTAGGCAGCAAGCCCCCAAGCCTGCACCACCAGCCCCTGCTCAGCAGGGTGGGGGTTTTTGACTCACTAAGCATAGCCTCTCCCCCCCGCTGGTTCCTCCCAGCACCGGAGGCCGGCTGGTTCACTTCGCCCACAGGTGGTCCAGCATCACCTCAGATGCCTGGGTGCTTCAAGTCGTGCGAGAAGGCTATCTTCTCCACTTCCACCAGGTCCCTCCCTCCTATTTTCCGGGAGAACCCCCACGACCCCCTCTGCACAGGGAATTACTCCTTCAGGAGTTAGCAGGTCTTCTACAGGAACAGGCGGTGGAACCGGTGCCCCACCACCTGAAAGGTCAAGGCTTTTACTCCAGGTATTTTCTGATACCAAAGAGAACAGGAGGCCTCAGACCCATCCTGGACCTGCGCAACCTCAACAAGTTCCTCGTGCGAGAGAAGTTCAAGATGCTTACCCTTGGAATCCTTCTGCCCTACCTCCAGCAGGGAGATTGGCTATGCTCCTTGGATCTAAAGGATGCCTACACGCACATCCTCATCCACCCAAGCCACCGACAATACCTACGGTTTGTGGTGGCAGGAAATCATTACCAGTACAGAGTACTGCCCTTTGGCCTGTCCTCCGCACCGCGAGTCTTCACAAAATGTCTCGCGGTGGTGGCGGCCCATCTCCGGCTTCACGGCCTCTATGTCTTTCCGTACCTCGACGACTGGCTCATCAGAGCAGCGTCCGCTCTGGAGGTCACCAACGCCACGCGCCGCACGGTGACTCTTCTGCAGCACTTGGGCTTTGTCATAAACTTCGCAAAGTCCACTTTGCTCCCCTCACAGGATCTCGAGTTCATCGGCGCAAGGCTGCACACTCCTCAGGCACGAGCATACCTACCGCTCGACAGGGCTCAACGGCTCATGGTCCTAGCCGACCGTTTTCGCAGCCAGCCCCTGGTCTCCGCCAGGCGCTTCCTGAGACTACTCGGCCATATGGCTTCCACCGTCCATGTGACCCCCAATGCCCGCCTGAACATGCGGCCTGCTCAATGGTGTCTCCGCCAGCAGTGGCGACAAGCCACAGGCGGCCTAGCAGACCTAGTGCGCGTCTCCGAGCCGCTGATCTCGTCTCTCCGGTGGTGGCTTCAGCAGCCGAACCTGATATTCGGAATGCCTTTCCAGTCACCTCAGCCGGCCCGGGTGCTGACAACAGATGCATCCCTCCTGGGCTGGGGTGCGCATTGCCAAGGGGCACGTACTCAGGGCCTCTGGACCACGTGGGAGTCTGCTCAGCAGATCAACTTCCTGGAGCTCAGGGCGATCCGCCTGGCTCTCAAGGCTTTCTCCCACCTGACTTCTCACCAGTCCGTCCTTGTCCAGACGGACAATCAAGTTGCCATGTTCTACGTGAACAAGCAAGGGGGCACGGGCTCCTTCCTCCTCTGCCGGGAGGCACAGAAGCTCTGCTCTTGGGCCGTCAGTCACGGCATTCTCCTCAAGGCAGTTTATCTCCCAGGCCAAGAGAATTACCTGGCGGACAAACTCAGCAGGATCCTCCAGCCGCACGAGTGGCGTCTGGATCCCTTGGTAGTTCAGAAGCTCTTTCTAAGGTGGGGCCTCCCCACGGTGGATCTCTTTGCCAGTCCTCACAACCGGCAACTTCCTCGCTTCTGCTCCCGTCAGCCCCACCCCCTTCGGGTTGCGGCGGACGCTTTTCTACTCTCATGGTCGGGAAGCCTTCTGTACGCTTTCCCTCCCATCCCGCTAGTCTCTCGGACTCTGTTCAAGGTTCTCCGAGACAAAGCCTTCATGATCCTGGTAGCCCCTCGCTGGCCCAGACAGCCGTGGTTTCCGCTCCTGCTGCAATTAGCGGTGGAGGATCCATTCCCTCTGGGGTCTCAACCGGATCTCCTCACTCAGGATCAGGGGTCTCTACTACACCCCAACCTCAGGTCTCTCAACCTAATGGCCTGGCTGCTGAGAGGGTAGTCCTTGCTCCCCTTCTCCTGCCGGCAGAGGTGCAGGAGGTCGTCTTGGCTTCGCGACGACCTTCTACCCGCAAATGCTACGCCCTTAAATGGCGTCGCTTTTCCGTTTGGTGTGCCCAACAGTCTCAGGATCCCTTCTCCTGCCCGGTATCGGTGATCTTGCAGTACTTGCTACACCTCTCTAATCTGGGACTTAAGTCCAACTCCGTCAAAGTTCACCTCAGTGCTCTTTCGGCACATCATGTGCCGGTGGACGGCAGACCTCTCTCCAGCGACCCTCTCGTAGCGAGGTTTCTCCGAGGTCTCCTTCTACTTAAACCATCTCTGCGCCCGCCAGCGCCTGACTGGGACCTGAATGTGGTTTTGCAGCGGATCACCTGTCCGCCTTTTGAACCTATGGCTACCTGTTCTCTCCGTTTTCTTTCTTGGAAAACATTGTTCTTGATAGCCCTCACTTCCGCTAGACGCGTTAGTGAATTGCAGGCCCTCGTGTCTGATCCCCCTTACACTCGGTTCTACAAAAATAGGGTAGTCCTACGGACTCACCCAAAATTTCTTCCAAAAGTGGTCTCCCCTTTTCATATCAATCAGGAGGTGGTACTTCCAACCTTCTTTCCCAGACCACACTCCAGCCGAGCTGAAACGGTCCTCCACACCCTGGACTGTAGAAGGGCTCTGAACTTCTACCTTGACCGTACGCGGGAGCACCGTAAAGCTGCTCAGCTTTTTGTGTCTTTTGACCCCAATAAATTGGGGCTCCCGGTCTCCAAGCGTACTCTGTCCATCTGGGTTGCGGACTGTATCTCTTGGGCTTATGGGGCAGCCGGACTCTCCTTGGAAGGTCGAGTCACGGCTCATTGCGTTCGGGCAAAGGCTACGTCAGTGGCTTATCTCCGCTCTGTTCCGCTGGCAGACATCTGCCGGGCCGCTACTTGGTCTTCGAGCCAGACCTTTGCGGTCCATTACTGTCTCGAGAGGGAGTCCCGCAGGGACAGTGCTTTCGGACAGGCAGTCCTCCGTAATCTCTTTGAGGTCTGAGCAACTCCTACCCTCCATCCCGGATGTGGGCTACCGGTGGGTAATAATTCAGCGAAGATTCTTTCCTTCTGTGCTGCTGAGCTAGAGGGAGCTCATTTTTGTGCTTAGGGTCTCCGGTAGCCTTGAGCTTGGGAGTCCCATAAGTGAGGACTGACTTCCTGCTTGGTCCTGGAGAAAGCGTAGTTACTCACCTGTAACAGGTGTTCTCCAGGAGCAGCAGGAATCAGTCCTCACAACCCTCCCTCCTCCCCTTGGAGTTGCAATCACCTGCTTTAGTTTTTTTGCAAATTTTGTGCTGTCTTTTTTAGCTATGTCATCTGACTGGCTAAGATGGCACCCTTGGGCGGGAAGAGGACCGCGCATGCGTGCTGCAATTCCCAAAGGCTTTCTTTGAAAGCTGGGGAAAATTGCTCCGCGAGGGCTCCGTCGGCGCCGACGTCACCCATAAGTGAGGACTGATTCCTGCTGCTCCTGGAGAACACCTGTTACAGGTGAGTAACTACGCTTTATTATTACTGCACTGTAACTTTTGCTAGCTTCCTTTATTTGTTTGAGCATTTCATCATCCATTTGTTCATTCTGGCCAGGCGGACGATAGTACACCCCCACTGCCATCGCCTTCCCCTATTTACATGGAATTTCAATCCATAGAGATTCTACAGCAAATTTTGTTTCTTGCAGAACTTTAATCCTTTGACTCAATGCCCTCTCTAACATAGAGCGCAACCCCTCCACCAATTTGATCAGCTCTATCATTACGATATAGTTTGTACCCAGGTATCACAGTGTCCCACTGGTTGTCCTCCTTCCACCATGTCTCTGATATTCCAATCATATCTAACCTCTCGTTTAGTGCTATATATTCTAACTCTCCCATCTTGTTTCTTAGACTTCTGGCATTTGCATACAAGCATTTTAGAGACTGTATTTTATTCATATTAATTTGGCTATTGGAAGATATGGGTAATTTGGGATCTTTAAGCTCTGTCTGCTCCATACTCGAGGGCATTTGGGCTACTTTACTCTTTTTTGGAACCTCTCTGCTTTTTGTAGTATCCTTCAAGGATACATTCTTCCGAACCATGCGCTCTTGGGCGACTCTCGGCTTTCCCCTATTATCTAGTTTAAAAGCTGCTCTATCTCCTTTTTAAAGGTTAATGCCAGCAGCCTGGTTCCATCCCGGTTAAGGTGAAGCCCATCCCTTCGGAAGAGCCCCTCCTTTCCCCAGAATGTTCCCCAGTTCCTAACAAATCCAAACCCCTCATCTCTGCACCATTGTCTCATCCACGCATTGAGACTCCGGAGCTCTGCCTGCCTTTTGGTCCTGCGCGTGGAACGGGAAGCATTTCGGAGAATGCTACCCTGGAAGTTCTGGATTTCAACTTCCTACCTAAAAGCCTAAATTTAGCTTCCAGAACCTCCCTACCACATTTTCCTATGTCATTGGTAGCGACATGTACCAAGACAGCAGACTCCTCCCCAGCACTATCTAAGACCTTATCTAGGTGGCGCGTGAGGTCCGCTACCTTCGCACCAGGCAGGCATGTTACCAGTCGATCCTCACGTCCACCAGCCACCCAGCTATCTACATGCCTAATGATCGAATCACCAACTATAACTGCTGTCCTAACCCTTCCCTCATGGGCACTTGGCCCTGGAGAAACCTCCTCGGTGCGAGAGGGGTTTACATCACCTGAAGGACAGGTCCTAGTTACAGGATCACTTCCTGCCACACCAGGGTGATGCTCTCCTGTCACGTGACCTCTCTCCTCCATGGCAACAGGGATGCTGCCAGACTGGAGGTGGGACTTCAGGACTATATCCCTGTAGGTCTCGTCTATGTACCTCTCTGTCTGTCTTATGCTTTCCAAGTCTCTTACGTTAGCCTCTAGAGAACGGACTTGTTCCCTGAGAGCAAAGAGCTCCTTGCACCTAGTGCACACGTAAGACCTCTCACCAGCTGGGAGAAAATCATACATGTGACACTCAATGCAAAAGACTGGAAAGCCCACATCCCGCTGCTGCACTGCTGTCTGCATCTTAGTTTTAAGTTTGTGTTTAGATCTTTAAGTTCTTTACGTACTAAAGGGTGCTATGGATATTTATACCACTAAAATTGTACCTAATAAGTTTAATATACCTTGTTCACCTGAAGCTTAATTAATCTCAGGTCCTTAGTGTATGACTGATTTGGGTAATGAGCTTCACCTGAGAGCACCTCCTGTCTTTTAAGTTGTGCAAGTACCTATGAAGCTGTGATTATCCCAGGGGAGGGTGGGTGTGGGGAGGGAGGGAGGGATATAACACTTATTAAAATAGGGCTGCTACACAGTACCCTGTCCTGTGCTGCTGAGGTAAGCTATATTCTGATTTGATTTAAATTATAGCTCTTTGCTGCTGCTAGGCTCTAACCTATTATGAAATTTAAACTACAAGCTCTCTGCTGGATTCTAAATTTAACCAGAAAGCTCTCTTCTGTGTTTTAATTTGAAACTAAAGGTACTTAGCTGATGCTAGGCCCTGAGTGACTATGAAATTTAAACTACAAGCTCTCTGCTGGATTCTAAAGTTAACCAGAAAGCTCTCTTCTGTGTTTTAATTTGAAACTAAAAGTACTTAGCTGATGCTAGGCCCTGAGTGACTATGAAATTTAAACTACAAGCTCTCTGCTGGATTCTAAATTTAACCAGAAAGCTCTCTTCTGTGTTTTAATTTGAAACTAAAAGTACTTAGCTGATGCTAGGCCCTGAGTGACTATGAAATTTAAACTACAAGCTCTCTGCTGGATTCTAAAGTTAACCAGAAAGCTCTCTTCTGTGTTTTAATTTGAAACTAAAAGTACTTAGCTGATGCTAGGCCCTGAGTGACTATGAAATTTAAACTACAAGCTCTCTGCTGGATTCTAAAGTTAACAAGAAAGCTCTCTTCTGTGTTTTAATTTGAAACTAAAAGTACTTAGCTGATGCTAGGCCCTGAGTGACTATGAAATTTAAACTACAAGCTCTCTGCTGGATTCTAAAGTTAACCAGAAAGCTCTCTTCTGTGTTTTAAATTGGAACTAAAAGTACTTTGCTGATGCTAGGCCCTGAGTGACTATGAAATTGAAACTACAGCTCTCTACTGGGTATGAAAGGTAACCAGAAAATTCTCTTCTGTGTTTTAAATTGAATCTTAAACTGTTGCTACTAGGCCCTGACTGATTTAACAAAAAATAGTGGGTTCACAGATTAATTAGCTTTAAAAGAAAAAAATTCCTTTCAGAAAAATTCCCAGAAGTGTATATACTCACAATTTCAGATTTCTCTCCAGAAGTAACAGCCCCCCTTTCTAGTCCTTCAAGACTCACATATGGGTTATGTCGACGCTGACGGAGCCCACGTGGAGCAAATCCCCAGCTTTCAAAGAAAGCCTTTCGGAATTGCTACCATGAATGCATGGTCCCCTTCCCGCCCAAGGGTGCCATCTTGCTCAGTCTCCTTTTTTCCACGGAGCCCACCAGACGTCGTCTGCTTCCGTCCCGGAAAAAGTTGATTTTTTTCAAGTTTTTTTTGTTGTCTCCAGTTTTGCACTGGTACCTTTCCCGTGCTGACCTCGGTATCAGTCTATTCCTTTTTTGCTTTAAGTTTTCATCTTTCTTTGGGCGTCTTCGCGCCCTTTTTTCTTCACTGGCAGCCCGAAGGGTCTTCAACCTTGCTGGGGTTATTTTTCCCCCCATGGCTACCAGAGGGTTTAAAAAGTGCAATCGGCATGGAAAGACCATGTCCCTCACCAATACGCATCACTGCTGGCCTGTGCAAAAAGATGTCCTCGAAGGCCTTGATGAGCCCGCCAGCAGCAGCATGATAAAATCTTTCCTGATTCCCCCATGCCTCCGAGAGCCAGGACCTCGTCTGAGGCCTCCACGCCTTGGAAGGAGCACGCCGAACCCAAGCGTTGTCTGGGGTCCTCACAGAGGGGGTCTCCCTCAAGGGAACCAAAAAGAAAGAAGAAACCCTCGAAGGCAGCATCTATGGACGGCTCCGATCGGCTGGGCTCCTCCTGGGGCCGGTTGCAGAGCCCCGAGCGTCTGCCCAAGACGTCAGAGAGGGAGCATCCAGCCAAGGTTCCTGGAAAGGACCCGGTCGCGGATCGGCCTAGGCAAGTACACACTGTCCTAGTTGAGGATTCCCCTCCGGGGGAGCTGGCTTCGGGCCTGAGTGCGTTGGTGCCCGAGCCGCAGGCTGCGGAGCCTCTGGGACTAGTGTCCAGGATGGCGGCCTTGGAGCGCAGTGTCACTGCCTAATTGGAACAGCAGCGGGCGCTGATGTCCGGCACATCCGGTTCCTCCACCCCGACCACCGGGCGTTCGACGTCAAAGACGTCCCTGGAGGCCGAGCAAATCCCCGAGGCCATGCGGGCCCAAGTGGATCCTCAGCCGGGCAATGTCGGGGCCAAGATCAGGGCGGATGGCACCGAGGCCCGAGGAGGTCCACGATTCTTCCTCGGAGGCCGCCTCCTGCGAGACCGATGACAAGGAGTCCCCGGACACCCGTTGTCATCACGATGTCCCGTCCGATTCCCCAGTGTCTGAACCTCGGAGAAGGTCCCCACCGGAGGATACGGGTTTTTTGGACGTCGTCCAGGGTATGTCCAAGGCCTTGACTTTTTTTTTTATTTTTTATTTTTTTTATTTAGCTGTATTTATATTCCGCTTTTCACCGGGTCAAAGCGGTCAATTGGGGGATACATTTAACACGAGGGGATATGACACACATACGTTAATACTTACAGGGAACATGGGCAATGGAGGGTTAAGTGGCTTGCCCAAGACCACAAGGAGTGCCTATAGGACTAGAAATCCCAGTCCCTCCGGCCTGAGATTGCTGTCCCCAAGTGGGACTTGAACCCCCGGCCCTCCGGCCTGAAGTACCTTGTCCTAACCACTAGACCACTCCTCCCTTTCCCAACAGAGTCTAAGGAGGATCCTCGAGCCGACTTGCTTGAGATCCTCCAGTACGAGACTCCCCCTCAGGAAACCCTCACGGCGCCCATTCCTCCTATCCTGGAATGACTTATGCTCCACATGTGGGAAACGCCGGCATCGATGCCGGTGATCAGCAAACAGCTCCAGTTGATATATCGAGTCCATTGGAGCCTTGGGTTTCAAAAGTCACTTAACCCTCCATTGCTCAGAAAAATCCAAGTTATCAATGTCCCTGTTTAATGTACGTTTACCAACCTTGTTACAATGTAAACCGCTTTGATTGAAATGATAAAGCGGTATTAAAAAAAACTGTTAAACTGAGGACAGAGGTCACGTGACAGGAGAGCCATCACCCTGATGTGGCAGGAAGTGATCCTGTAACCTAGGACCTGTCCTCCAGGTGATGTAATACCCTCTCGTACCGAGGAAGTTTCTCCAGGGCCATGTGCCCATGAGGGAAGGGTTAGGACAGCCATTATATTTGGTGATTCGATCATTAGGCATGTAGATAGCTGGGTGGCTGGTGGGCGTAAGGATCGCCTGGTAACATGCCTGCCTGGTACGAAGATAGCGGACCTCACGCACCACCTAGATAAGGCCTTAGATAGTGCTGGGGAGGAGTCTGCTGTCTTGGTACATGTCGGTACCAATGACATAGGAAAATGTGGTAGGGAAGTTCTGGTGGCTAAATTTAGGCTTTTAGGTAGGAAGTTGAAATCCAGAACTTCCAAGGTAGCGTTCTCCGAAATGCTTTCCGTTCCACGTGCAGGATCCAAAAGGCAGGCAGAGCTCCGGAGTGTCAATGCGTGGATGAGACGATGGTGCAAGGATGAGGGCTTTGGATTTGTTAGGAACTGGGGAACATTCTGGGGAAAGGAGGGGCTCTTCCGAAGGGATGGGCTTCACCTTAACCGGGATGGAACCAGGCTGCTGGCATTAACCTTTAAAAAGGAGATAGAGCAGCTTTTAAACTATAGGGGAAAGCTGACAGTCGCCCAAGAATGCATGGTCCGGAACAATGTATCCTTGAAGGATACTACCAAAAGCAGAGAGGTTCCAAAAAAGAGTTAAGTAGCCCAAATGCCCTTGAGTATGCAGCACACAGAGCTTAAAGTTCTCCAGGACCAAGCAGGAAGTCAGTCCTCACATATGGGTGTCATCGACGCCGATGAAGCCCCAGCGGAGCATTTCCCCAGCTTTCTATGAAAGCCTTTGGGAATGCAGGCACGCATGCGCGGTTCCCTTCCCGCCTAAAGGTGCCATCTTACCTCAGTCTCTCTTTTTCCAAGAAGCCCACCGGACGTGTGTCTTGTCATCCCGGATAAAAGTTAGATTTTTTCGGCGATTCTCGCTATTTTTTTCTCCTGGTTCGACGCCGGCTCCCCTCCCGCCGGGTTCGGTACACCGGTATCGAGCCCGATTCTTCTTTTTCGGTTTTTGCCCTTCGTGGCTGGTGTTCGCGCCCTTTTTTGCTTTTTCCCTGGAAGGCCGGTCCTTTGACCTCGCGGGGACTCTTTTTTCCCCGATGGCTTCCAGCGGTTTTAAAAAGTGTGATCGGTGTAAGAAGTTGATGTCTCTCACCGACACACACGACTGCTGCCTTCGGTGCCTCGGTTCTGATCACGACCCTAAGACGTGTGGACCATGTGGGAAGATGTCTTCCGAGGCACTGCGAAGTCGCCAGCAGCAGAAAGAAAGGCTTTTCTCCGACTCAGCCTCCGGCCGAGCCCGGACCTCGTCTGAGGCCTCGACATCTCGGGATTCGGATCCCGAGCGCCGTCGGGGCTCCCTCGGACAGCGGGTCCCCCGACCGGGAACGCAAGAGGCTCGTGAGGGTGTCGTCGGAGGAGGTCCCTGGCTCCTCGAGGGCCAGGTCTAAGACCCCCGACCGTCGCCCCGGGCCATGGAACAAGAGAAGCCTGCCAAAGTTCCTTGCGTGGAGTCGGAGTCTGCTGGACACGTAAACCTTGTAGTCCTCAAAGACTCTCCTCCCAGAGAGCCGACGTCGAGCCCGGCACCGCCGGGGCCCGAGTTGGTGGCTGCTGCGTCTCCCGAGCTGAGTCTCAGGATGACAGCCTTGGAGTGCAGACTGTCTGCCTTCATGGAGCAGCAGCGGGCACTGATGGCCAGCTTGTCTGGCGCATCTGCCCCGACCACCGGGACATAGACATTGAAGTCGACCCCAGAGACCGAGCCGATACTCGATTCCATGATGGCTCGAGGTCGACCTCGGTCGCGGTCTCCCTCGACCTCCCCGTTCGGGACCGAGGGCGTCGACGCCGGTGCCGAGGGCGTCGACGCCGGTGCCGAGGGCGTCGACGCCGGTGCCGCGGGCGTCGACGCCGGTGCCGAGGGCGTCGACGCCGGTGCCGAGGGCGTCGACGCCGGTGCCGAGGGCGTCAGGGCGGGTGCTCCAGGGCCCCGCGGGGTCGGGTCCTGACTCCTCGTCGGACGAGTCCACCTGGGAGACGGAGGATGAGGAGTCCCCCGACACATTCAAGACTAGGTGCGTCCCGTCGGACTCGCCGCAGTCTGAGCCCTGGAGTAGATCCCCCTCCGGAGGATACCCGGTTCTCGGAGTTTGTCTGGGATATGGCCACCGCGTTGGCTATCCCAGCGGGCCCCGAGGAAGAGCCTCGAGCCGAAGAGCTCGAGGCCCTGCAGTACGACTCTCCTCCGAAGGAGGCCTTTACTATCCCGGTTCCTCCGATGCTGGAACGGCTCCTCTTCCGGATGTGGGAGGCACCGGCCTCGGCGTCGGTTCTAAGCAAGCGGGTCGATTCGATTTATCGACTTTGGAAGAGCCCTGGCTTTCAGAAGGCGCAGCTACCACACCATTCCATGGTGGTGGAATCGGCCATGCATCGCCTGAAAAGTCAGAAGATGCACTCTGTGGTGCCCCCCAGCAGGGAGGCCCGGAACCTCGATGGTGTTGGCAAAAAGTGCTTCCAGGGCTTGATGCTTGCTTTCCGTGTCCAGTCTTACCAGCTGTACATGGGCATGTACTTGCGTGACCTGGCCAAGGAGTTGGCCGGGTTCTCTGCTGGTCTCTCCAGGGAGCCCTTGCAGGGATTCGGGACTGCTCGAAGTTTTATGTCCCGCGCCGCCTACGATGGCTTCGAGGCTTCGGCCCGAGTTGCAGCAGCCGGCATCGTGGCTCGACGCCAGGCATGGCTGCAGTCATCGGACCTCGAGCCATGGGTTCAGGACAAGTTGGTCGATGTCCCTTGCCGAGGTGAGAACCTTTTTGGCAAGCCCATGGCCGAGAAGGCCGCACAGCTCGAGACTGAGCACCTTACAAGGACAAGGCTGTCTAGAAAGACCTCTGCCCATTCTCACAAGAAGAAGGCCTCGGGTAAGAAGCCCTTTTACCCGAGGAAGGGCACTGCCTACAAACAGTACCCTCAGTATCAGGCTGCCCAAGCTGCACCCCAGGGTCAGCAAGCCAAGGGGCAGGGTAATGGGCCCCGTAGGCAGAGGACCCCCAAGCCTCCGGCCCCTGCTCCCACTCAGCAGGGTGGGGGTTTTTGACTCCTTGAGCGTAGTCTCTCAGTCCCTGCTCTCCCAACCCTGCACAGGAGGTCGCCTCCCCCTCTTTGCCCACCAGTGGCCCCACATCACCGGGGACAGTTGGCTGTTGAACATAGTCCACAGGGGCTATGCACTGCATTTTTACCAACTGCCTCCGCCATACTTTCCAGGGGATCCTCCAAGGCCTCCCCTGCACACAGACCTTCTCCTTCAAGAGCTTCAAGGTCTGTTGGTGGACAAGGCGGTGGAGCCTGTGCCTCCCCACTTGCAAGGTCATGGATTCTACTCCCAGGTATTTCCTGGTGCCCAAAAGAACCGGTGGCCTTCGACCTATTCTGGACCTCAAGAATCTCAACAAGTTCCTAGAGAAAGAAAAGTTCAAGATGCTTACTCTTGGAACACTTCTGCCCTACCTCCAGCAGGGAAATTGGCAATGCTGCTTAGATCTAAAGTATGCGTACACTCACATCCTCATTCATCCAGACCACAGACAGTACCTCAGGTTCATTGTGGGAGGAAACCAGTATCAGTACAGAGTACTGCCTTTTGGCCTCACCTCCGCTCCCAGGGTCTTTACCAAATGCCTGGCAGTGGTGGCGGCCTACCTGAGAACACAGGGAATCTTTGTCTTCCCCTATCTGGACGACTGGCTCATCAGGGGTCAGACGTGCCAGGAGGCCAGACAAGCCACCCTCAGAACTATTGCTCTTCTTCAAAGCCTGGGATTTGTAATAAACTTCGCAAAGTCCACTTTGCTCCCCTCCCAGAACTTGGAGTTCATAGGAGCAAGGTTGGACTCTCTGCTGGCAAAGGCTTTCTTGCCAGAAGACAGAGCCCAAAGACTGATAGACTTGGCAAACCAGTTTCTCAGCAGGTCACTGGTCTCCGCCAGACTCTGCCTGAGGCTACTTGGCCACATGGCTTTGACAGTTGATGTAACCCCCAATGCCAGGCTCCATATGCGGCCTGCACAGTGGTGCCTTCGGAATCAGTGGTCACAAGCCACAGGCAACCTCAGAGACAGAATGAGGGTGTCCAGACCATTTCTGGACTCCCTCAGCTGGTGGCTGCACCCAACCAATCTACTAAAAGGGGTGCCCTTTCAAATTCCTGGGTACACAGTGGTACTGACCACAGACGCCTCCCTGCAGGGCTGGGGAGCTCATTGTCTGAACAAGTGCACCCAGGGCCTGTGGTCTCCTTGGGAGTCTGCACAGCAGATCAATCTCCTAGAACTCAGGGCTATTCGCTTGGCTCTCAAAGCTTTCTCTCCTACCCTGGCTCATCAATCTGTCCTGGTTCAGACAGACAACCAGGTAGCCATGTTTTATGTGAACAAACAGGGCGGGACTGGGTCCAGGCTCCTTTGTCAGGAGGCTCAGGACCTTTGTTCATTTGCCCTCAAGCACAACATGCTCCTCAGTGCTGTTTACCTTCCAGGCCAGGAAAACTACCTGGCCGACAGGTTGAGCAGAATTTTGCAGCCCCACGAGTGGCAGCTGCATCCCTTGGTAGTTCAGAAGATCTTCCTGAAATGGGGTCTCCCTTTGATAGATCTGTTTGCAGTCCACTGAACAAGCAACTGCCAAAGTTCTGCTCCAGGCATCCGCATCCTCTGCGGATAGCAGCAGATGCTTTTCTGATTCCATGGTCTCAGGGCCTCCTGTATGCGTTTCCTCCCATGCCCTTGGTGGCCCAAACTCTGTTCAAGATCCTTCAGGACAAGGCCTCGGTCCTGCTGGTGGCTCCCAGATGGCCGAGACAGCCTTGGTTTCCACTTCTGCTTCAGCTGGTGGTGGATCCCCCACTGCCTCTGGGGTTGCAACCCGACCTTCTCTCTCAGGAGCAGGGTTCCCTTCTGCACCCCAATCTCAAAGCTCTCAATTTGATGGCCTGGAGGCTGCAAGGGTAGTTTTGGCTCCCTGGGGCCTACCTCAGGAGGTTGAGGAGGTTGTCCTAGCCTCTAGGAAACAGTCCACTAGGAAAACCTGTGCTCTCAAATGGAAAAGGTTTTCTGTGTGGTGTCAGCTACGTACAGAGGATCCTTTCTCCTGTACTATACCAGTGGTGCTTCAGTACTTACTGCACTTGTCCAGTCAGGGACTTAAGTCCAATTCTGTTCGGGTCCACCTCTCAGCTCTAGCAGCGCACCACTCACTGGTGGAAGGACATTCTCTGTCGGTTCACCCCTTGGTGTCCCGCTTTCTCAGGGGCTTGCTTTTGCTCAAGCCTCCAATCCGTCCTCCTGCTCCTGAGTAGGAGTTAAATGTGGCCTTGCAGCAGCTGACTCGCCCACCCTTTGAGCCGATGGCTACTTGCCCTCTACGCTTCCTGTCCTGGAAGACACTCTTCCTGGTAGCCCTTACCTCGGCCAGGTGAGTGGGTAAGCTTCAGGCCCTGGTCTGTGATAGGCCTTACACTCACTTCTATGGGAACAGGGTAGTCCTTAGGACTCATCCAAAGTTCCTCCCAAAGGTTGTCTCCTCCTTCCACCTTAACCAGGAGGTGGTTCTTCCAACATTCTTCCCTAGGCCTCATGCAAGCCAGGTTGAAGCACTTCTGCATACCCTGGACTGTAGGAGGGCCTTATCCTTCTACCTTGACCGTACGCAGGGGCATAGAAGGGCTACTCAGCTCTTCGTATCCTTTGACCCTAATAAGTTGGGGTTGGCTGTGTCCAAGCTTGCTTTGTCCATCTGGGTGGCTGACTGTATCACCTGGGCTTACAAGGCGGCTGACCTTCCTTTGCAGGGTCGGGTTACGGCCCACCGTGTCAGGGCAATGGCTGCCTCAGTGGCTCATCTCCGCTCTGTGCCCTTGGTAGACATCTGCAGGGCTGCAACTTGGTCTTCAAGCCAGACCTTTGTGGCCCATTACTGTCTGGAGAGGGAGTCCCGTAGAGACAGTGCTTTTGGCCAAGCAGTACTCCGGAATCTCTTTGAGGTTTAGGCAACTCCTGCCCTCCTGCCCTCTGTTGGACTACTGGTGGAGGTTGTGTCAGTGAAAAGCCTTTCTTTGCTGCTGGGACTAGAGGGAGTTCTCTTGTTCAGCCTGGGTTCCTCGGTAGCCCAGAGCTGGGGAGTCACCCATATGTGAGGACTGACTTCCTGCTTGATCCTGGAGAAAGAGTAGTTACTCACCTGTAACAGGTGATCTCCAGGAACAAGCAAGAATGAGTCTTCACATATGGGTATCGTCGGTACCGACGGAGCCTGCGCGGGAACGCTCCCCAGCTTCCCAAAAAGGAAAGCTCTTGGGAGCATCCCACAGCGTCTGCGCACTACCTTCCCGCCTTTCCCAACTGCCTCTCTCCAGTTCTTCTTTTCCGCGGAGCCAGCAGGTCGTGTTTCCTGTCACCACTGAAGAATTTCTTATTTCTTATGTTTTATTTCTTGTTTTTCTTTAGTCGCGTGTCTGCCTTCTCGATGACCGGTACCACCGGTCTTTTTTCTCTTCTTCTTCTTCTTCTTCAAAAAAAAAAACTTTCTCTCTACTTCAGTGCATTTTCTTCTGTGGCCCTAGGCCTACAGTCTTTTTCCTCATGGAAAAGCCTGCCTCCTGGTTCAAAAAGTGCACGAAGTGCAGTGGCACTATTTCTGTCACAGACACCCATGACTGGTGTCTAAAATGTTTAGGTCCTGATCATTCCATCGCGGATTGTGAGTCCTGCTCCATGATGTCTAAAAGAGGGTTACAGAATCGGGCAGCCAAGCTCAGTACCCTGTTTCCCTCCGATGCAGCTTCTGTAGCATCGACGTCTTCCAGGGCTTCCTCTTCATCCCATGGATCTCAGGTAACAAAACTTAAGTCAGGTCGATCCTCAAAAGGTACATCTCCCTCTAAGTATCGAGATGTACCTGTACTTACTATTGAGGAATCCACACCGGCAAAATTTCCCCGGCGGGAGGCTCCAGCTTCCAAAGCATTACCTATGGGGTCACAGGTTGACATCAACGGCACGGCCTCGACCGATCACCTGTTACAATGTTCTGGGGTACCGGCGGTTCCCAGTACCGATATCCAGACATTGGTGGCTTCTATGGATCAGAATATCCTGACCATGCAGCGTGCCATTACGGCCTTCATACAAGCAGCGACGCCCACGGTAAAACAACAAACACCGTTGTCGATACTGATTCCAATACCGGATCCCGCTCCAGTTCCGATACCAGTACCGCTCGCATCGGCATCAGCATCGACAGCAGCGATACGCTATCCAGTGATGCCTGTTAGTACCGGTCCGGTACAAATGACTCCCGATGTCGATACCCCTCGGTACTCGTATCGGGCTCTACGAGAGCATCCAGACAGTCGATAATTCGATTCCTCTGAAGAATCTGATTCATCAGAGGTTTCCATCGAAGCATCAGAGATTCGTCCTCAGGAACCCTCTTCTCCAAAAAGGAGAATGTCTCCTCCTGAGGACTTGTCTTTCCAGGACTTCATCAGAGAGGTGGCCAGAGGCCTGTCCATTACAGTAGCCTCTGAAGCTGAGCCCAGAGCCAAAAAATTGGATATTCTTCAATATCCTAAGGCTCCTAAAGAGGCAGCCATTTTACCAATACATGAGATTCTTTATGACCACATGTTGGATATATGGGAAACTCCTCTTACCATCTCTCCTTTTTCTCGTAGGTTGGACACCATGTATCGTGTTCCTCCTTGTCCTGGATTTCATAAGACTCAGCTTCCTCACCACTCTATTGTGGTAGAGTCTGCTATGAAAAAAATCAAGAGTTCAAAAAGACACTCCTCTGCTCCTCCTGGAAGAGAATGCAGAACCTTAGATGCTTTTGGCAGGAAAATCTTCCAGGCCAGTATGCTTATAGCCAGAATCAACTCCTATAGTCTCTATATGGGGATGTTTCTGAAAGAGGTTACAGATCATCTACACACCTTATCTCCTTTCATGTCAGAAGATAAGAGAGAAGAATATATTACCTGGCTTAAACATGCACAGGATGTATCCAAGTTTTCCAACCGTGCAGCCTTTGACTCCTTTGAGGGTGCCAGTAGAGCTTCGGCTATTGCCATAGGTGCACGCAGAGTAGCTTGGTTACAAGCCTCTGATTTGGAATCCTGGGTATAAGATGGTCTGGGCAATCTTCCCTGTACAGGAGAAAACCTCTTTGGTAAAGATTGGCAAGCAAAGGCCACCCAGATGGATGCTGAAAATTCTGCTTTAGATAAACTCTGTCTACTACTGCTCCTTTCAAGAAGAGGTTATTCAAGAAAAGATCTTTCCAAAAAAAGGGAAATTTTCTTCTGGTTATGGTCAAACCTCTTCTCAAGGTCGTTTTGCTACAAAAAGACAGCAACAACCAAAACAGGCCAAGCCTCAGGCTGCAAGGACTGCTTCGGCCCAACAGCCTCAGCCTTCTCAGGGCCTTTGACTTTCCACTAGAGAACTTAGCATTTCTGGCTCTAGAACATCCAGAGCCTCTCACCATACCAGGAAGGTTAGCTCACTTTGCTCCCAGATGGGAACAAATCACATCAGAGCAATAGACCCTCTCCATCATAAGAGAGGGATACAAGCTACATTTCTTAAAACTTCCTCCTCACACCATGGTGAAACATTTCAACTTGCCAACATCTCTTCTCGTCCTTCTAGGTCAAGAGATTGCTACCCTTCTTGCCCAAGGGGCAATAGAAGAAGTACCCCTTCTGCAACAGGGCTCAGGGTTCTACTCCCCCTATTTTCTCATCCCAAAGAAAACAGGGGGCTACAGACCCATCTTAGATCTCAGAGAGTTGAACAAGTTTCTATACAAGGAGAAATTCAAGATGATTTCTCTTGGTTCTCTCCTTCCATACCTCCAGAGTCAGGACTGGCTTTGTTCTCTAGACCTCAAGGATGCGTACACCCATGTTCTCATCCATCCAACTCACAGAAGATTCCTTCGGTTTCTTTACCAAGGAAAGCACTACCAATACAAAGTGCTTCCTTTCGGTCTGGCCTCTGCCCCAAGAGTGTTCACAAAATGCATGGCAGTAGTTGCTGCATTCCTGCGCACTCTAGGGATATTCGTATTCCCGTATCTGGACGACTGGCTCATCCAAGCTCCATCTCAGTCAGAGGCCCAGATTTCCCTGGCCTGCACAATGCGTGTTCTTCAGTATCTGGGACTAGTAATCAATTTTCCAAAATCCCATCTCACCCCTACTCAGTCTCTAGAGTTCATAGGGGCCTTACTGGATACCACAACTGCAAGGGCCTATCTTCCCCAGGCCCGTTGCCTACGCTTAGTGCAGTTAGCCTCCCAGATTCAGTTAAAATCCCATTTAACTGCTCGAGAAATGTTGCAACTCCTAGGACACATGGCCTCCACGGTACATGTGGTTCCTTATGCTCGCCTTCACATGAGGGCAGCTCAGTGGACTCTATCCACCCAATGGACCCAGGCATCAGGTTGCCTGTCAGACAAAATAGCAACCTCCAGTCGCCTATTTTGGTCCCTCCACTGGTGGAAGTCCACTCAGAATCTGTTGCTGGGGTCCCCCTTTCAACAGGTGCTACCCCAAGCCACCCTTACAACAGATGCCTCTCAAAAGGGTTGGGGAGCTCATTTACAAGATCTGTCAACCCAGGGCATCTGGTCTCCACAGGAGACCTCTCTCCACATCAACCTCTTAGAGCTCAGAGCAATCTTTCTGGCTCTCAGAGTCTTCCACACCCTGCTCAGCTACAAGACAGTCCTCATCCACACGGACAACCAAGTAGCCATGTTCTACGTGAACAAGCAGGGAGGGACCGGCTCTCTGTCTCGTTGCAACGAAGCTCTGAGATTGTGGGCCTTCGCCAGAGAGCATCAAATCCATCTCATGGCAGTGTATCTTCCAGGGGTTCAAAACTCTTGGGCAGACAGATTCAGTTGAGTTCTGCTTCCACACAAATGGTCCCTCCATGGGGACCAGATAGCCAGGATTTTTCGGATTTGGGGTACCCCAGACATAGACCTGTTTGCAAGTCCGTGGAATGCCAAACTTCCCCGGTTCTGTTCCAGGATTCCATGTCAGGCAGTTCAGGCCAGGGATGTCTTCCTCCTCCATTGGGGGCAAGACTTCCTCTATGCCTTTCCACCTATTCCCCTCATCCCCAAGACTCTGTTCAAGCTTCAGAGAGACAAAGGGGCTATGATCCTCATAGCACCCCTTTGGCCACGTCAAGTGTGGTACCCTCTACTTCTGCATCTCTCTCAAGCTCCCTCCCTAGACCTGGGGTCTGCTCCAGATCTCTTCTCCCAAGAGGAGGGATCCTTGTGGCACCCATATCCTCAGTCTCTTCATCTCAGGGCCTGGTTGCTGAAGGCATAGACCTTCAAGATTTACAACTTTCTCAGCAAGTAAAAGATATCCTTCATGCTTCCAGAAAGCCTTCCACTAGACGTTCATATGCTTTTAAATGGAAGAGATTTTCCATTTGGTGTGCACAGAAGAGTTTCAACCCTCTTGCAATACCTTTGAATTATTTACTAGACTATTTGCTGCATTTATCCCATGCAGGCCTTAAGACAAATTCAATCAGAGTCCATTTGAGTGCTATTGCAGCATCCCTTAAGCCTCTCAATGGACAACCTATTTCCTCTCATCCTCTTACAGCAAGATTCCCATGAGAGGCCTTCTTTTGACTAAACCTCCCATTAGACCACCTCCAGTGGCATGGGACCTGAATCTGGTTCTTGGCCAGCTTATGAAGCCACCCTTTGAACCTTTAGCCACTACCTCCTTGAAATTCCTTTCCTGGAAGGTTATTTTTCTCATTGCTCTCACCTCAGCTCGCCGTATCAGTGAGTTGCAAGCTGTAGTGGCTAATCCTCCTTATGCAAGGTTCCACCATGAGAAGGTAGTTCTCAGAACTAATCCACACTTCATGCCTAAAGTGGTCTCCCCCTTTCATCTGAACCAGGAGGTATATTTACCTGTTTTTTTTCCAGGACCTCATGCATCAAGTGCAGAGAGGAGTCTTCATACCCTGGATTGTAAAAGAGCACTTGCTTTCTATTTTCAAAGGACAGAGCAACATAGAAAGTCCTCTCAACTTTTTGTTGCTTTTGATCCTTCCCATTTAGGACTTCCAGTCTCTAAAAGGACTCTGTCCAATTGGATTGCTCAGTGTATTTCCTTCGCCTACCACGCCTACCAGAGTAAGAATCTTTCTCTGGAAGGCCATGTCACAGCTCACAATGTGAGGGCCATGGCAGCCTCTATGGCTCATCTAAACTCTGTGTCCATTGACCAAATCTGTCGAGCAGCCACCTGGGCCTCGGTTCATACCTTCACAGCCCATTACTGCTTGAACAAGGATTCCCGCCGGGATGCCTTGTTTGGTCAGGCTGTTCTCAAACACCTGTTCCATACCTAATCAAATCCTGCCCTCTATCCCTGACTGGATGCCTGGGATTCATGGGTGAAGAGGGAGTCCTTACAGGGACTCACTATCTGGGTGATCTCCCAGGCATCTCTAGCTGGGGAGTGCCCATATGTGAAGACTCATTCCTGCTTGTTCCTGGAGATAGCACAGTTACTTACCTGTAACAGGTGATCTCTGGGAACAGCAGGAATTAGTCTTCACAACCCTCCCACCTCCCCTAGGAGTTGTATCTCTCTCTCTATCTTTCCTTTCCTTTCTCTCTCTCTTTGTCTCAGCTTTAAAACTCGAACTGGAGAGAGGCAGTTGGGAAAGGCGGGAAGGCAGCGCGCAGGCGCTGTGGGATGCTCCCAAAAGCTTTCCTTTTTGGGAAGCTGGGGAGCGTTCCCGCGCAGGCTCCATCGGTACCAACGATACCCATAGGTGAAGACTAATTCCTGCTGTTCCCAGAGATCACCTGTTACAGGTAAGTAACTGTGCTTTCTCCAGGAGCAGCAGGAATCAGTCCTCACAACCCTCCCTCCTCCCCTGGGAGTTGCAGTTGTACATAGTTTGTTTTTACATTTTTTTGTGTGCTGTTTTATCTATGTCATTTGACTGAGGTAAGATGGCACCTTTAGGCGGGAAGGGAACCACGCATGCGTGCCTGCATTCCCAAAGGCTTTCATAGAAACCTGGGGAAATGCTCCGCTGGGGCTTCATTGGCGTCGATGACACCCATATGTGAGGACTGATTCCTGCTGCTCCTGGAGAACACCTGTTACAGTTGAGTAACTACTCTATTCCAAATTATCCATGCCTACCAACAGCCAGATTAATATAAATAAAATACAGTCTCTAACATTCTTGTATGCAAATGCTAGAAGTCTAAAAAATAAGATGGGAGAGTTAGAATATATAGCATTAAATGAGAAGTTAGATATGATTGGAATCTCAGAGACATGGTGGAAGGAGGACAACCAGTGGGACATTGTGATACCTGGGTACAAACTATATTGTAATGATAGAGCTGATCAAATTGGTGGAGGGGTTGCACTCTGTTAGAGAGGGCATTTAGTCAGAAAGGATTAAAGTTTTGCAGGAAACAAAATTTGCTGTAGAATTTCTATGGATTGAAATTCTATGTAAAAAGGGGAAGGCGATGGCAGTGGGGGTGTACTATCGACCGCCTGGCCAGAATGAACAAATGAATGATAAAATGCTCAAAGATATCAAGGAAGCTAACAAAAGTTACAGCACAGAAATAATAATGGGTGATTTCAATTACCCAGGTATCGACTGGGTCAATGTCACGGCAGGACACGCTAGGGAGATAAAGTTCCTAGTTGAAATAAATGACTGCTTTTTGGAGCAGCTGGTTCATGAACCGACCAGAGGGGAAGCCATATTGGACCTAGTCCTTAGTGGAACACCAGATCTGGTGCAAGAGATAAGGGTGTTGGGGCCTCTTGGCAATAGTGATCATAGCATGATCGCGTTTAATTTAATTAGTGAAGGAGGGATGGTAAGGAAATCCACAGTACTACCTTTTAACTTTCGAAAGGGAGACTATGATAAAATGAGGAAAATAGTTAACTAAAAGGAGCAGTTGCAAAGGTTAAAGACTTACATCAAGCTTCGGTGGTGTTGAAAAATACTGTCTTGGAAGCCCAGACCAGCTGTATTCCACGCTTTAAAAAAAGTGGAAGGAAGTCCAAAAAACTGCCAGCATAGTTTAAAGGTGAGGTCAGGGAGGCTGCTGCTGCCAAAAAAGCATCTTTCAGGAAATGTTAAAAAGAGCCAAATGACGAAAACTGGAAACAGCACAAGCACTGGCAAGTTAAATGCGAGGCATTGATAAGGCAGGCAAAGGGAGAATTTGAGAAGAAGCTTGCTGCGGAAGCAAAAATGCATAATAAAGACGTTTTCAAGTACATTCGTAGCAAAAAAGCCTGTGAAGAGAGTCAGTTGGTCCATTAGATGATAGAGGGGTTAAAGGGGCACTAAGAGACGACAAGGCAGAGTGACTGAATGAATTCTTTACTTCGGTCTTTACTGAGGAAGATGTAGGGATTGTTACCCATGACTGAAGTGGTATTTAAAGATGCGGAAGAATTTAAGGAAATATCGATACATCGGGAAGATATATTACAACTATTTGATAAGCTGAAGAGTAGCAAATCACCTGAGCCGGATGGTATACATCCAAGTGTGTTGAAAGAACTGAAATATGAGATTGCAGACCTGCTATTAGTAATCTGTGAACTATCATTAAAATAATCTGTAATACCTGAAGATTGGAGGATGGCCAACGTAACGCCAATTTTTAAAAAGCGTTCCATGGGTGATCCGGCAAACTACAGACCAGTGAGCCTGACGTCAGTACCGGGAAAAATGGTAGAAACCATCATAAAGAACAAAATTGCTGAACATGCAGATAGTCATGGCTTAATGGGAGACAGCCAACATGGCTTTAGACAAGGAAGATCTTGTCTTTCTAATATGTTATGTTTTTTTGAAGGTATGAATAAACAGGTGGACAAAGGTGAGTCAGTTGATATAGTGTATTTGGACTTTCAGAAAGCCTTTGACAAGGTCCCTCATCAGAGACTTTGGCAAAACTAAAGAATCATGGGATAGGAGGCAGTGTTCTATTGTGGATCAGGAACTGGTTAAAAGATAGAAAGCAGAGGGTAGGGCTAAATGGCCAATTTTCCCAATGGAGAAAGGTGAATAGGGGTGTACCCCAGGGATCTGTGCTGGGTCCTCTGCTTTTTGACACATTCATAAATGACCTGGAAAAGGGAATAACAAGTGAGGTTATCAAATTTGCAGATGAGACAAAACTATTTAAAGCTGTTAAAACCCATGAGGATTGTGGAAAATTGCTAGAGGATCTTGATAAAATGGAAGACCCGGCATCAAAATGGCAGATGAAAATTAATGTGGACAAGTGCAAAGTTATGCACCTAGTGAAGAACAACCTAAACTATGGTTACACGATGCAAGGTTTCACATTAGGAACCACCACCCAGGAAAAAGATTTAGATGTCATAGTGGATAACATGTTAAAACCCTCCCCCAAGTGTGCAGCGGCAGCCAAGAGGGACCTTGTCAAAGGCTTTCTGAAAGTCCAAATACACTATATCAACCGACTCACCTTTGTCTACCTGTTTATTCACATCTTCAAAAAAACATAACAGATTAGTAAGACAAGATCTTCCTTGTCTAAAGATATGTTACATGAAAGTGCATGAGGAATGGCGGGTTGAGAGATTGAAGACCATATTGCGGAGCCCTACTAATAAGTGCCCTTAGGGGGGTGTACAAGGGACAGATTAGAGGAGCAGCACCCATAGATGAGTAAGGTAACCGCCTTTTTATGCATGGGTGGATTCAAGGGAGGGAGGTTATCTGGGAGGTAGCTATTGTGTAACTTGTGATTAGTAGTTTGTATAATATAAATGGGGAAAAAAGCAACACAAAACAATGGTCTAGGGCAGAAGTTAGTCGTTTAATGATATGATATGTTCAGAAAATTATATACAATGAAGGAGCAGTACACACAGAAAACGCAGTCAACTTGGGATTAGAGATGTGGTTATAGAATTGTACAAATTAATAGGTACCAACCGTGTATATCTCATTATATTTCCTTTCCTTTCATTTCCATTCTACAAGTAGAGAGGCTTACTCCCGCATTAAAGGGAAGAAAATGGACAATATAGAGGAAGGAGGACTATGCAGCACAGACCAGATGTTAATGTTCTGTAATGTTTACTATGCTGTGTATGAATAAAATCTTTATATTATTAAATAGAGTTCCCATAATACCACTAGTTAAGTGTAGCACATGCTAATTACTCAAGAGTGATACAGGTTTAAATCGCCAGTGAATGTCTTGGAAGAACAATGTTAGATACCCAGACTCTGCTGGTCCAGCTCCAATAGCCATCCCAAGCTGGATATAACCTAAAGGGGGTAATTTTATAAAGCATTTTTTATATGTTAATGCTTGTTTTACAGAAGAATGGGGCTTTTATAAAGTTGTGCAACTGCATATGCATGTAAAAGGTTCACATATAGTGTGTGCTACTTTATATGCAATCTCTATGTATAGGCATTTCCAGAAGCATAGCTTTGAGTAAAATGGAGGTGGAGTGGCAATGTACACACATATTGTATACGTGTGTATCTGCATAGAGTATATGCACAAATTTACAGCACTTTCAGAGCAGGTGTAAACATGCATCGATGTTTGTGTGCTATTAGGGCTGGATCTGGAAACCTATTTTATAAAGTTATGTAAGTTCTTATGTTGAATTTATAAAATAGGCTTTTTGAACTTCTTATCTAGACATCCTATTATAAAATTACTCCCCATATGTATGCAGGACAACTTGTAAAACTATTAGTTGGCCATTAGGACACTACTTGGTCAACTTTTGGAAACTTTTTTGTGTTAATTCAGAAAATGTATTGCTGATTTATTCTGATAGATTTTCTGGATATTAAGTGTTCCCCCTTGCCCAACCTTCCTCTCACAGCTTGACCATATACCCTGCAGTCTGGACTGATATTTCTCAAACCTGTGACTTCAATGCTGTTCTCTCCTTCATGATTCACACACTCAGGCCAAATCTTCAAAAACACATATAATGTGTACAGTGCAACATGCATTTGTTGTTCACAGCAAAGTGCATGGGAGGACAAGGCAACAAAGTGGGTTTGCAAAGGAGACGGGGTGCTGTGGTTAGACTGCAAAATTATTATCAGGTAAGACTACGAGGGTATGGGGGATCAGCCCATACTTACAGGAGTGATGGGAGAAGAGAGTAGCATCCATTGATAATCTTCCAAAAATAATTATGACTTAAACATCCAATTGTGCTAATAATGATGACTTTATAAATGGATCCATATCTTAATGGAACAAGGGCACAAATCCATATTTATCAGAAAACCCCCCTAACCACCTTTTTTATTTCATAACCAATTTTACATATTTTAATATTTTCAAAGAACCTTATTTTATTTCTCAGTTATCTTGACAAAAAATAGCAGTGACAAGCTCCCAGTGAACTTATCTTTTTCTCCAGGACCTTTGGGAATGCAGGCACGCATGCGCGGTCCCCTTCCCACCCAAAGGTGCCATCTTGCTCAGTCTTCTTTTTTCCGCGGAGCCCTACGGACGTCTGTCCTTGTCACCCATGGAAAAAGTGGATTTTTCCTGCGTTGAGTCGAGTTTTTTCTTCGGTTCGATGTCTGTTCCCTTTCCCGCCTGGACTTGGTACACCGGTGCCGAGCCCGGATCTCTTTTTTCGTTTTTTGTCCTTAGAGACTACGTTCATGTCAATTTTTCTTTTCCCTGGCAGCCCGAGTTTTTGATCTTGCAGGGGTCCTTTTTCCCCCGATGGCTGCCAGTGGCTTTAAGAAGTGTGATTGGTGCAAGAAACTAATGTCTCTCACTGAAACACATGACTGCTGCCTCCGGTGCCTAGGGCCTGACCATGATCCTAAGGTCTTTAGTCCCTGTGGCAAAATGTCTTCGAAGGCATTGCGGAGCCGTCAGCACCAGCGTGAGAGGATCTTCTCCGATTCTGCGTCTGGACGGGTCTGGACTACGTCAGAGGCCTCGACGTCTCGGGAGTCTGACCCCGAGCATCGTCGGGGCTCCTCTGAGAGGGCGTCCCCCTCGAGGGTGCACCGAAGGAAGAAGAAACCCACGAGGGCGGCATCGGTGGACGCTCCTGGCTCCTCGAGGGCCAGGTCGCATAGCCCCGATCGCCGTCACAGGTCTTCGGAGTCGGAGAGGCCTGCAAAGCATCCTCGTGTAGAGTCGGAGGCCCCGAGTCATGTGAGTACTGTAGTCCTCATGGACTCTCCTCCGGGGGAGCTGACGTCGTGCCCCGAGTCGGAGGCTGCTGGGTCTCCTGAGCTTGGACTCAGGTTGACGGCCTTGGAGAGCAGATTGTCTGCCTTCATGGAGCAGCAGCGGGTGCTGATCGCCGATCTTACCGGCGCATCTGCCCCGACCACCGGGAACTCGACGTCTAAGTCGACCCCGGAGGCCGAGCCGATCCTCGAGACCATGTGAACTCGTGTCGATCCTCGGCCAAGGTCACTCTCGGCCTCCTGTTCGGGACCGAGGTCGTCGACGCCGGTGCCCTCGGCGTCGGGGCGGATTGCGTAGTTGCCTGCCCACTTGGAGCCGCTTGATTCCTCCTCGGAGGAATCGGCATGGGAAACCGAGGAAGAGGAGTCCCCGGACACCTTCCGGACCCAGTGCGTCCCTTCGGACACACCGGGATCCGAGCCTCGGACACGGTCCCCCCCGGAGAATACCCGGTTCTCGGATTTCGTACGGGATATGGCCAAAGCCTTGGCCTTCCCTGCGGACCCTGAGGAGGAGACTCGAGCCGAAGAGCTCGAGGCCCTGCAGTATGATTCTCCTCCCAAGGAGGCCTTTACTGTACCAGTTCCTCCAATGCTGGAGCGGTTGCTCTTCCGCATGTGGGAGACGCCGGCCTCGATGCCGGTTTTAAGCAAGCGGGTCGATTCCATCTATCGAGTCCGCAAGAGCCCCGGGTTCCAAAAGGCACAGCTACCGCACCACTCCATGGTTGTGGAATCGGCCATGCATCGCCTGAAGAGTCAGAAGATGCACTCCTCGGTGCCTCTTGCCGCATCCAGACCTACCAGATGTACATGGGCATGTACCTTCGAGACCTGGCAAAGGAGATTGCCGGATTCTCTGCTGGTTTCTCCAATGAACCTCTGCAGAGGTTCAAGGCTTTGTCTTCTGGTATTCGAGAGTGCTCAAAGTTTATCTCTCGAGCAGCCTATGATGGATTCGAGGCTTCGGCCCGAGTAGCAGGGGCCGGCATCGGTGCACGCCACAAGGCCTGGCTGCAATCCTCAGACCTCGAGCCTTGGGTACAGGACAAGTTGGTCGATGTCCCTTGTCGAGGTGAAAACCTCTTTGGCAAGCCCATGGCTGAAAAGGCTGCAGAACTCGAGACCGAGACTCTTACCCGGACAAGGCTGTCCAGGAAAACCTCTGCCCCTTCTCAGAAGAAGAAGGGCTCGGGGAAAAAGACCTTATCTCCAGGAACAAGCAGGAATGTAGTCATCACATATGGGTATGAAAAAGACCTTATCTCCAGGAACAAGCAGGAATGTAGTCATCACATATGGGTATCGTCGGTACCGATGGAGCCTGCACAGGAACGCTCCCCAGCGTCCAATTAGAAAGCTTTTGGGAGCATCCCACAGCGCCTGCGTGCTGCCTTCCCGCCTTTCCCAACTGCCTCTCTCCTTCTTTTTCCGCGGAGCCAGCAGGTCATTGTTCCTGTTACCGCAGAAGAATTCTTCTTTATTTCTTAATTTTTTGTGGTCGCGTCTACCTTCCTCGACGCTTTACCGGTACCGCCGGGTTTTTTTTCTTCTTTTCTTCAGGTGCACGTGCCTTTTTGGGCCTTAGGCCCAAAAACCTTTTCTTCCAATGGAGAAACCTGCCTCAGGTTTCAAAAAGTGCACCAAGTGTGGCGGTACCATTTCCGTCACCGACACCCATGAATGGTGTCTAAAATGTTTAGGTCCTGACCACTCCATCACGGATTGTATGTCCTGCGCCATGATATCTAAAGGAGGTCGGCAGAACCGAGCTGCTAAGCTCAGTACCCTGTTTCCCTCTGATGCGGCTTCGGTAGCATCGACGTCTTCCTCTTCCTCCCGTGGATCTCAGGTAACTAAACATAAGTCCAGCCGGTCCTCAAAGGGTAAATCTCCTTCTAAGCATCGAGATGCCTCTGGCGTTGCCCTTGAGGATTCTGCACCAGCAAAATTGCCCCGGCGGGAGGCTTCAGCTTCCAAAGCATTATCAGGGCTCCAGGATGTTCTCGAGACCTCGACCTCGGCAGAACTACTGGTGCCATGCTCTGGGGTACTGGCGGTCTTCTCCGGTAATGACATCCAGGCATCAGCAGCGTCGATAGACCAGAGAGTCTTGGCTATTGAGCGCAGTCTGGTGGCTTTCCTTGCGGCATCGACGCCCTCGGAACCGCGACAGACAATTCGGCCGGTACTGGCCCCGGCATCGGTACCGATAGCATCGGCATCGGTGTCTGCTTTGCCGGTACCCAGTCATCCGATGCCCTCAGGTACCGATACCCCGGTACCGGTTACTCCCGGTACCGACTTCGGTTGGTACGGGTATCGGGCTCTTCAAGAGCATCCGGACAGACAGTACTTCGAGTCCTCAGAAGAATCTGATGATTCTTGACAGTTCTGTCGATGCAGGAATGCTTCTCCCAGAGGAGCCCTCCTCCCCTAAGCGCAGGATGTCTCCTCCAGAGGATATTTCCTTCCAGGATTTTATCAGGGAGGTGGCTCGGGGTCTGTCCATTACTGTGGCCCCTGAAACAGAGCCAAGGGCCAAGGAGTTGGAAATTCTACAATATCCCAAAACTCCTAAGGAGGCAGCTACCTTGCCCATTCATGAGATTTTATATGATCTCATGTTAAGGATGTGGGAGATACCTCTTACCACCTCTCCTCATTCTCGCAGACTGGATACTATGTATCGAGTCCCCTCCTTGTCCTGGTTTCCAAAAGACTCAGCTTCCTCACCACTCTATTGTTGTGGAATCAGCTATGAGAAGGATCAAGAGTGCAAAGAGGCATGCCTCTAATCCTCCAGGACGTGAGTGCAGAACCCTGGATGCTTTTGGACGTCGGGTCTTCCAAGCTTCCATGCTTTCTGCCAGGATCAGTTCCTATAGTCTCTACATTGGAATGTTCCTGAAGGAGGTCACAGATGATTTAGAAGCTTTAAGTCCTATTCTTCCTGAGGATAGAAGACAGGATTTTCATGCCCAAGATGTTTCTAAATTTGCCAACCGTGCAGCCTTTGACTGCTTTGAGTGCATAAGCAGGACCTCTGCTATTGCCATAGGTGCACGTAGAATTGCTTGGTTCCATGCATCTGATCTGGAGCTCTGGGTACAAGAGAAATTGGGAAACATCCCTTGTACTGGTGAGAACCTGTATGGTAGAGATTGGCAGGAAAAAGCCAATGAGATGGATGCTGAAAATTCAACCTTGGATAGATTATCCAAGTCCACAGCTGATCCTGCTAGAAAGAAATCTTTCAAGAAACCATTCTTTTCTAAGAAGAAAAGATATTATCCTGCCTATACTCAGCAGGCACGTTCGGCAGGTCAGTTTGTCAAGAAGGGTCAGCAACCACCCAAACAGAAGAAAGCAAAGACTGCTAAGCCTCAGCCGTCACAGCAGTCTCAGCCTCCACAAGGCCTTTGACTTTCAGCTAGAGAACTTAGCCTTCCTGGCTCTTGAGGGACCAGAGCCTTCCACCATTCCAGGAAGGTTATGTCACTTTGCCCCCAGATGGGGGCAGATAACAGCAGAGCATTGGACACTCTCCATCATAAAAGAGGGGTACAAGCTTCATTTTTCAAGCATGCTCCTTCACACAATAGTAAGGCAGTTCAATTCTCGGACCTCTCTCATCAACCTGTTAGGGCAGGAGGTCGCTATTCTTCTTGCCCAAGGGGCAATAGAAGAAGTACCATTCATCAGCAGGGTACAGGGTTCTACTCCCCTTATTTCCTTATCCCAAAGAAAACAGGGGGATACAGACCTATCTTAGATCTCAGAGAAATGAACAGATTCCTTGTCAAAGAGAAATTCAAAATTATTTCTCTCGAGTCTCTGCTGCCATACCTTCAGAATCAGGATTGGTTTTGTTCTCTAGATCTCAAGGATGCGTACACCCATGTCCTCATCCATCCAACCCACAGAAGGTTCCTTCGGTTCCTTTTTCAAGGAAAGCACTACCAATACAGGGTGCTTCCTTTTGGCCTGGCCTCAGCACCAAGGGTGTTCACGAAATGCATGGCTGTCGTAGCAGCATTTCTCCGCACTCTAGGGATATTCGTCTTCCCCTACTTAGACAACTGGCTCATTCGACCCCCAACAGAGTCAGAGGCCAGGACTTCTCTATCCTGCACAATGCGTATCCTTCAGTATTTGGGTCTTGTAATAAACATCCCAAAATCCAGTCTAACTCCCACTCAGTCTTTAGAGTTCATAGGAGCTTTGCTGGACACCAGAAAGGCAAGGGCCTATCTCCCTCAGGCCCGCTGCCTTCGCATGGTGCAGTTAGCTTCTCAAGCAGTGCTAAAGCCTCATCTCACTGCTCAAGAATTGTTACAACTACTAAGCCACATGGCATCTACTGTACATGTGGTTCCCTATGCTCACCTCCATATGAGCGCAGCCCAGTGGACATTATCCACTCAGTGGACCCAGACATCAGGATGCCTGTCAGACAAAATAGCAAACACAAGTCGCCTTATTTTGTCCCTCCAGTGGTGGAAGTGCACTCAAAACCTGTTGCTGAGGTCCCCTTTTCAACAACCCTTACCCAGGCAACTCTCACAACAGATGCTTCTCCAATGGGTTGGGGAGCTCATCTGCAAGACCTCTCCACCCAGGGCACCTGGTCTCCACAGGAGAGTAATCTACATATCAATCTCTTGGAGCTCAGAGCAATCTTCCTTGCTCTGCGAATGTTCCATACCCTGCTCAGCTACAAGACAGTCCTCATTCATACGGACAATCAGGTAGCCATGTTCTATGAGAACAAGCAGGGGGGAACAGGCTCTCTGTCGCTTTGCAACGAAGCTTTGCGACTATGAGCCCTCGCCAGAGAGCATCAGATTCATCTTCTGGCAGTGTATCTTCCAGGCATTCAAAACTCTTGGGTAGACAGACTCAGTTGAGTTCTGCTTCCACATGAGTGGTCTCTGCATGCAGACCAGGTGGCCAGGATTTTTCAACTTTGGGGAACCCCGGACATAGACTTCTTTGCAAGTCAGTGGAATGCCAAACTTCCCCGGTTCTGTTCCAGAATTCTGGCTCAGGGGGCTCAGGCCAGGGATGCTTTCCTCCTTTACTGGGGTCAAGATTTCCTGTATGCCTTTCCACCCATTCCCCTAATTCCCAAAACCCTGTTCAAGCTTCAGAGAGAGAGAGGCCATACGATTCTCATAGCTCCACATTGGTCACGGCAAGTGTGGTACCCTCTGCTTCTACATCTCTCTCACGCTCCCTCCCTGGAGTTAGGGTCTGCTCCAGATCTCCTATCTCAGGAGGACGGAATGTTATGGCATCCCAATTCCCAGTCTCTGCATCTCAGGGCTTGGTTGCTGAAGGCCTAGATCTCCATGATCTTAATCTCCCTCAGCAAGTAAAAGATATTCTTTTTGCTTCCAGGAAACCTTCCACAAGACGCTCTTATGCTTTCAAGTGGAAAAGGTTTATCATATGGTTTTTGCAAAAGGGTCTTAACCCCCTTGCGATACCTCTGGAATCATTGCTGGAGTATCTCCTTCATTTGTCCAATGCAGGACTTAAGACTAATTCAGTAAGAGTCCATTTGAGTGCTATTGCAGCTTCCTTTAAGCCTCTAAATGGACAGCCTATTTCCTCTCATCCTGTTATAGCAAGATTTATAAGAGGCCGCCTTCTAACTAAGCCTCCCATTAGGCCACCACCGGTGGCATGGGACTTAAACCTGGTTCGTGGGCAGCTCATGAAGCCACCTTTCGATCCTTTAGCTACTACCTCCTTGAAATTCCTTTCTTGGAAGGTTATCTTTCTCATTGCAATCACATCAGCACGCCGCATTAGTGAGTTGCAAGCGCTAATAGCTGATCCACCTTATATAAGGTTCCATCATGACAAGGTAGTCCTTAGGACTCATCCACACTTTATGCCAAAGGTGGTCTCGCCTTTTCATCTGAACCAAGCGGTCTACCTACCTGTGTTTTTTCCAAGGCCTCATGCATCAAATGCAGAGAGGAATCTTCATACCTTGGACTGTAAAAGTGCTTTAGCCATTTCCTTACAAAGAACACAGCAACATAGAAAGTCTTCTCAACTCTTTGTTGCTTTTGATCCTTCTCATTTGGGACTTCCAGTCTCCAAGAGAACACTGTCTAACTGGATTGCTCAGTGTATTTCCTTCGCCTATCAGAGTAAGAACCTTTCTCTGGAGGGCCATGTCACTGCTCACAATGTGAGAGCCATGGCAGCCTCAATGGCTCATCTGCATTCTGTGTCTATCGACGACATCTGTCGAGCAGCCACTTGGGCCTCTGTTCATACCTTTACAGCCCATTACTGCTTGGACAAGGACTCCCGCCGGGATGCCTTGTTTGATCAGGCTGTTCTCCAACACCTGTTCTCCAGGACCAAGCATGAAGTCAGTCCTCACATATGGGTGACGTTGGCGCCGACAGAGCCCTCGTGTGGAGCATTTCCTCAGCTTTCAAAGAAAGCCTTTGGGAATTGCAGCGCGCATGCGTGGTCCCCTTCCCGCCCAAGGGTGCCATCTTGCTCAGTCTTCTTTTTTCCGCGGAGCCCGACGGACGTAGTTAGTTTTTCCCCGAGGAAAAAGTTGATTTTCCCTGTTTTTCTCTTTTTTCTCCGGTTCGACGCCGGATCCTTTTCCCGCTCGGACCGATACGCCGGTATCGAGTCCTTTTCTCTCTTTTTCGGTTTTTGTCCTTTGTGACTGGCGTTCTCGCCTTTTTTCTTTTTTCCCTGGCAGCCCGGTCTTTTGACCTAGCAGGGGCCCTTTTTCTCCCGATGGCTACCAGCGGGTTTAAGAAATGTGATCGGTGTAAGAATCTTATGTCTCTTACCGACACACATGACTGCTGCCTCCGTTGCCTCGGACCCGATAATGACCCGATGATCTGTGGTCTGTGTGGCAAAATGTCCTCGAAGGCGTTGAGGAGTTGGCAGCACCAAAAGAATAGGATCTTTTCTGACTCCACGTCCGGCTGGGCCCGGACCTCGTCAGAGGCCTCAACGTCTCGGGACTCCGGCCCCGAGCAGCGTCGGGGTTCCTCTGAGCAGGGGTCTCCTTCGTGGGAACATCGCAGGAAGAAGAAACCCACGAGGGCGGCGTCGGCGGACGCTCCTGGTTCCGCGAGGGCCAGGTCACATAGCCCCGATAGCCGTCCCGGGTCTTCGGAGTCGGAGAGGCCTGCCAAGCATCCTCGTGTCGAGATGGAGTCTCCTGGACACGTAAGTACTGTTGTCCTCGTGGGCTCTCCTCCGAGGGAGCCGACGTCAGGCCCGACGCTGTCGGTGCCCGAGTCGGGGGCTGCTGCGTCTCCTGAGCTTGGACTCAGGTTGACGGCCTTGGAGAGCAGCTTCGCTGCCTTCATGGAACAGCAGCGGGCATTGATCGCCGGTCTCACCGGTGCATCTGCCCCGACCACCAGGACCTCGACGTCCAAGTCGACCCCAGAGGCCGAGCCGATCCTCGAGTCCATGCGGGCTCGAGTCGGTCCTCGGCTACGGTCTCCTTCGACCTCCCGTTAAGGGGCCGTGGTCGTCGACGCTGGTACCCTCGGCATTGGGGCGGAGGGCATCGGTGCCCGCCTGCCTTACCGGAGCCGCTCGATTCCTCTTCCGAGGAGTCGGACTGGGAAACGGAGGACGAAGAGTCACCCGGCACTCATCGGACTCGGTGTGTCCCATCGGACTTGCCCGAGTCCGAACCTCGGAGACGGTCCCCACCGGAGGATACCCAGTTCTCGGACTTCGTGCGGGATATGGCCAAGGCCTTGGCCTTCCCCGCGGATCCCGAGGAGGAGCCTCGAGCTGAGGAGCTCGAGGCCCTCCAGTATGACTCTCCCCCGAAGGAGGCCTTTACTGTTCCGGTTCCTCCGATGCTGGAGCGCCTGCTCTTCGGCATGTGGGAGACCCCGGCCTCGACGCCGGTGTTAAGCAAGCGGGTCGATTCCATCTATCGAGTCCGCAAGAGCCCCGGGTTCCAAAAGGCACAATTACCGCACCACTCCATGTTTGTGGAATCTTCCATGCATCGGCTGAAAAGTCAGAAGATGTACTCCTCGGTGCCTCCCGGCCGGGAGGCCCGGAACCTGGATGCCCTGGGTAAAAAGTGCTTCCAGGGCTCTATGCTTGCTTGCCATGTCCAGACTTACCAGTTCTACATGGGCATGTACCTCCGAGACCTGGCAAAGGAGATTGCCGGTGTCTCTGCTGGTCTCTCCGAGGAACCTTTTGCAGAGGTTCAAGGCCTTGTCCACTGGTATTCGAGAGTGCTCGAAGTTTATCTCTCGAGCAGCCTACGATGGCTTCGAGGCTTCGGCCCGAGTAGCCGGGGCCAGCATCGGTGCCCGCCGACAGGCTTGGCTACAGTCATCCAACCTTGAGCCATGGGTACAGGACAAGTTGGTCGATGTCCCCTGCCGAGGTGAAAACCTCTTTGGCAAGCCCATGGCTGAAAAGGCTGCAGAACTCGAGACCGAGACTCTGACCAGGACTAGGCTTTTCAGGAAAACCTCTGCCCCTTCTCAGAAAAAGAAGGGCTCGGGAAAAAAGACCTTTTACCCGAGGAAGTCATCTGCCTATAAACAATACCCTCATTATCAGGCCTCTGCAGCTCCCCAACAGGGTCAGCAGGCCAAGGGGCAGGGTCCAAGGCCCCGTAGGCAGAAGGCCCCCAAGCCACCAACACCGGCCCCTGCTCAGCAGGGTGGGGGTTTTAGACTCAGAGAGCATAGTCTCTTCTCCTCAGCTGGCTTCTCTCAGCGCAGGAGGCCGGCTGGCCCACTTTGCCCACAGGTGGTCAGCCGTCACATCAGATACCTAGGTTATTCATATAGTCCAAAAGGGCTATCGTCTCCATTTTCACCAGGTACCTCCCTCCTATTTTCCAGGGGAGCCTCCATGACTCCCTCTGCACAGGGACCTACTCCTTCAGGAGTTAGCAAGTCTGCTAAAGGATCAGGCTGTGGAACCGGTGCCCCACCACCTGAGAGGTCACGGCTTTTATTCCAGGTACTTTCTGGTACCAAAAAGAACAGGAGGCCTCAGACCCATCCTAGACTTGCGTAACCTCAACAAGTTCCTGGAGAGGGAAAAGTTCAAGATGCTTACCCTTGGAATCCTGCTGCCCTACCTCCAGCAGGGAGACTGGCTATGCTCCTTAGATCTAAAGGATGCATAAACTCACATCCTTATTCATCCAGACCACAGACAGTATCTCCGATTTGTTGTGGGTGGAAACCACTATCAGTACAGAGTACTACCCTTTGGACTGTCCTCCGCTCCCAGGGTGTTCACCAAGTGCCTGGCAGTGGTGGCGGCCTACCTGAGGCTTCAGGGTCTTTTTGTGTTTCCGTACCTGGACGACTGGCTCATAAGGGGCCAATCTTCCCAGGAGGCCAATCAGGCCACCCTTCGCACTGTGGCTCTGCTTCAGCACTTGGGGTTTGTCATAAACTTCGCAAAGTCCACTTTGCTCCCGTCCCAGAACTTAGAATTCATAGGGGCCAGGCTAGACACTCTTCAAGCAAGTGCTTTTCTGCCTATGGACAGAGCCCACAGGCTGATGGATCTGGCCAGGCAGTTTCGCAGCAATTCCCTGGTCTCTGCCAGGCAATTCCTGTGACTACTCGGCCATATGGCTTCCACGGTTCATGTCACCCCCAATGCCCGCCTGCACATGCGGCCTGTTCAGTGGAGCCTTCGCACTCAGTGGCATCAGGCCATGGGGAGCCTAGCAGACTCAGTAAAGATATCCAACCTCCTAGTCTCCTCTCTGCAATGGTGGCTTCATCTTCCAAATCTGGTGCTCGGAGTGGTTTTTCAATCCCCTCCGCATTCTCAAGTGCTGACAACAGATGCTTCTCTTCTCGGTTGGGGAGTACATTGCCAAGGGACATGTACTCAGGGTCTCTGGACCCCTTGGGAGGCTGCTCAACAGATAAACTTCCTGGAGCTTCGGGCGATACGCCTAGCTCTGAGAGCCTTCTCCCACCTCGCCTCTCACCAGTCTGTACTGGTCCAAACAGACAGTCAAGTTGCCATGTTCTGTGTGAAGAAACAAGGCGGCACAGGCTCCTTCCTTCTATGTCAGGAGGCACAGGCTCCTTCCTTCTATGTCAGGAGGCACAACGGCTGTGCTTTTGGGCTGTCAATCACGGAATCCTTCTCAAGGCTGTCTACCTCCCAGGTCAGGAAAATTACCTGGCAGACAGACTGAGCAGGATACTGCAACCGCACGAATGGAGATTGAACCCGTTGGTGGTTCAGCAGGTCTTTCTCAGGTGGGGCCTCCCCACCATGGATCTTTTCGCCAGTCCTCTGAACCGGCAACTCCCAAGATTTTGCTCCAGACAACCGCATCCTCTCAGAGTAGCAGCGGATGCGTTTCTGATCTCGTGGTCCACAGGCCTACTGTATGCGTTTCCTCCCACACCACTAGTGTCCAAAATGCTGTTCAAAGTCCTCAAGGACGGGGCTTCATTGATTCTCATAGCCCCCAGGTGGCCGAGGTAACCGTGGTTCCCGCTTCTGCTACAGCTAGCTGTGGACACCCCTCTTCCTCTGGGGTTTCAACACGATCTCCTGTCTCAGGATTAGGGGACTCTCTTGCACCCCAACCTCCAGTCCCTTCATCTGATGGCCTGGCTGCTGAAAGGGTAGTCCTGCCTCCCCTACTACTGCCTCGAGAGGTGGAAGATGTGGTTTTGGCCTCTTGGCGTCAATCCACCAGGAAATCCTACGCTCTTAAGTGGCGTAGATTCTCCGCATGGTGTGCTCAGCACAGCGAGAATCCCTTCTCGTGCTTGATAGCGGTAGTATTGCAATATTTGCTTTACCTCTCCAATCTGGGCCTTAAGTCTAACTCTGTCAGAGTTCACCTTAGTGCTCTCTCAGCACACCACTCGCCGGTGGACGGTAGGCCTCTTTCCAACCACCCTTTGGTGGCTCGTTTCCTCAGAGGCCTCCTTCTGCTTAAGCCTCCTTTGCGTCCACCGGCCCCTGAGTGGGATCTGAATGTGGTCTTGCAGCGGCTTACTTGTCCGCCTTTTAAACCTCTGGCTACCTGCCCTCTCCGTTTTCTCTCCTGGAAAACTTTATTTCTGGTAGCTCTCACCTCTGCTAGGCGAGTGAGTGAACTGCAGGCACTAGTGTCTGATCCTCCTTACACTAGGTTCTACAGGAATAGGGTAGTCTTACGGACTCGCCCTAAGTTTCTTCCTAAGGTTGTCTCACCTTTTCACCTCAATCAGGAGGTGGTTCTTCCGACCTTCTTTCCCAGGCCGCATGCCAACCGGGCTGAGATGGTCTTGCATACCCTGGACTGTAGGAGGGCGTTGTCCTTCTACCTTGACCGTACGCGGGAGCATCGGAGGGCTGTTCAGCTCTTCATTTCTTTTGACCCCAATAAGTTGGGGATCTCTGTCTCCAAGTGTACTTTGTCCATATGGGTCGCTGACTGTATCGCCTGGGCTTATGGGGCAGCCGGCCTCTCGTTGGAGGGTCGAGTCACGGCTCATTGTGTCAGGGCGAAGGCTGCGTCAGTGGCTCATCTCCGCTCTGTTCCGTTGGCAGACATCTGCCGGGCCGCTACTTGGTCTTCAAGCCAGACTTTTGTGGCCCATTACTGCCTTGAGAGGGAGTCCCACAGGGACAGTGCTTTCGGACAGGCAGTACTCCATAATCTCTTTGGGGTTTAGGCAACTCCTACCCTCCGGCCCTGGTGTTGGGGTACCGGTCGGGGGCGTTCTCAGAGAAGATTCCTTCCTTACGTGCTGACGAGCTAGAGGGAGCTCATTTTTTCGGCTTGAGGTCTCCGGTAGCCTTAACCTAGGGAGTCCCATATGTGAGGACTGACTTCCTGCTTGGTCCTGGAGAAAGAGTAGTTACTCACCTGTAACAGGTGTTCTCCAGGAGCAGCAGGAGTCAGTCCTCACAACCCTCCCTCCTCCCCTTGGAGTTGCAGTCATATGATTTATTTTGCTAATTTTTTGCTGTCTTTTAGCTATGTCATCAGACTGAGCAAGATGGCACCCTTGGGCGGGAAGGGGACCGCGCATGCGCGCTGCAATTCCCAAATGCTTTCTTTGAAAGCTGGGGAAATGCTCCGCACGAGGGATCCGTCGGCGCCGACATCACCCATATGTGAGGACTGATTCCTGCTGCTCCTGGAGAACACCTGTTACAGGTGAGTAACTGCTCTTTCCATACCTAATCAACTCTTACCCGCCATCCCTGGTAGGGGTCTCTCCCTGGCACCTAAAGCTAGGGAGTCCCCATATGTGATGACTACATTCCTACTTGTTCCTGGAGATAACATAGTTACTCACCTGTAACAGGTGATCTCCGGGAACAGCAGGAATTTAGTCCTCACAACCCACCCACCTCTCCTAGGAGTTGTATCTCTCTATCTCTTTCCTTTCCCTCTCTCTCTCTTTGTCTCAGCTTTAAAACTCAACTGGAGAGAGGCAATTGGGAAAGGCGGGAAGGCAGCACGCAGGCGCTGTGGGATGCTCCCGAAAGCTTTCTAATTGGACGCTGGGGAGCATTCCCGCGCAGGCTCCGTCGGTACCGACGATACCCATATGTGAGGACTAAATTCCTGCTGTTCCCGGAGATCACCTGTTACAGGTGAGTAACTATGCTTTACCCAAGGAAGACCAGTGCCTACAAAAACTACCCTCACTACCAGGCCTCTGCAGCTCCCCAACAGGGCTAGCAGGCCCAGGGGCAGGGTCATTGGCCCCGTAGGCAGAAGGACCCCAAGCCTCCTACTCTGGCTCCTGCTCAGCAGGGAGGGGTTTTTTGACTATGCCAGCATAGCCTCTCCTCCTCTCCAGGGCACAGGAAGTCGGCTGACCCTGTACGCAGACAGGTGGCCACCCATCACAGGGGATACTTGGGTGTTAAACATCATCGAGAGGGGCTATCTGCTCCACTTCACCCAGATACCCCCCTCCTACTTTCCAGGGGAGCCTCCAAGACCCCCTCTGCACAGAAACTTACTCCTCCAGGAGTTGGAAGATCTGCTACAGGACCAGGCGGTGGAACCAGTGCCTCACCACCTGGAAAAGGGCAAGGCTTCTACTCAAGGTACTGGTACCAAAGAGAACAGGAGGCCTCAGACCCACCCTAGACCTGAGAAATCTCAACAAGTTTCTGGAGAGGGAAAAGTTCAAGATGCTTACCCTTGGAATCTTACTGCCCTACCTCCAGCAGGGAGATTGGCTATGCTCCTTAGAACTAAAGGATGCTTATACTCACATCCTCATCCATCTAAGTCACAGTCAATACCTCAGATTTGTGGTGGGAGGGAACCACTTCCAGTACAGAGTGCTTCCCTTTGGCCTCACCTCCGCTCCCAGGGTTTTTACAAAATGCCTGATGGTGGTAGCGGCCTACATCAGGAACCAAGGAATCTTTGTGTTCCCTTACCTAGACGACTGGCTTATCAGGGGCCAGTCTCCACAAGAGGCCAGGCAGGCCACCTTCCGAACCATATCCCTGCTTCAGCACCTGGGGTTCGTTATAAACTTCCCAAAGTCCACTTTAGTCCCCTCACAGGATATGGAGTTCATAGGGGCAAGGTTGGATACCATCCATGCAAAGGCCTATTTGCCTGTGTACAGAGCTCACAGGCTGATGAAGTTGGCCGGCCAGTTTCAGGCGAACTCTCTGGTCTCTGCCAGACACTTCCTCCGGCTCTTAGGTCACATGGCTTCCACAGTGCATGTCACCCCCAATGCCCGTCTGCACATGAGGCCAGCTCAGTGGTGCTTCAGGGCACAGTGGGTACAGGGCACAGGGAAGTTGTTAGACAGGATAAAGTTGTCCAAACTCTTGGTGGACTCCTTACGCTGGTGGAGGCATCTCCCAAACCTGGTCGGGGGAGTTCCCTTTCGGGCCTCCCCGCACACTCAGGTACTGACAACCAATGCTTCCCTGCAAGACTGGGGGGCACATTGCCAGGGGACCTGCACCCAAGGCCTGTGGTCTCTGTGGGAGGCCGCCCAGCAGATCAACCTGTTGGAATTGAGAGCCATTCAACTAGCCTTATGGACTTTCTCTCCGGTCCTCTCTCACCAGTCTATCCTAATTCAGACGGACAACCAGGTGGCTATGTTCTACGTGAACAAGCAGGGAGGCACAGGATCCCGACTCTTGTGCCTGGAAGCACAAGCTCTCTGCTCCTGGGCTATCAATCAGGACATGACCCTCAAGGCGGTCTACCTCCCTGGCCAGGAAAACTACCTGGCGGACAAGCTAAGCAGACTCCTGCAGCCTCACGAGTGGCAGTTGGATCCTCGGGTAGTCCAACAGATCTTTCTGAAGGGGGGACTGCCAACCATGGATCTTTTTGCCAGTCCGCTGAACAGGCAACTATCCAAGTTCTGTTCCAGACAACCGCATCCTCTGAGGGCAGCGGCAGATGTATTCCTGATTCCTTGGTCAGAAGGCCTGCTGTATGCGTTTCCTCCCATACCTCTGGTGGCCCGGACTCTATTCAAAACCCAGCAGGACCGAGCCATGGTGATCCTGATAACCCCCTGGTGGCCCCGGCAGCCGTGGTTCCCCCTTCTTCTACAGTTGGCAGTGGATGCTCCACTTCCTCTGGGGCTGCAACCTGACCTTCTGACTCAGGATCAGGGGTCCCTCTTGCATCCCAACCTCAAATCCCTCAGTTTTATGGCCTGGCTGCTGAAAGGGTAGTCCTTGCTCTCTTGCTCCTACCAAAAGAGGTTGAAGAGGTGCTGTTGGCCTCCCGAAAGCATTCCACTCGGAAGGCCTATGCTATAAAGTGGCGTAGGTTTTCCGCTTGGTGTTCTCAACAGCAGGAGGATACCTTCTCCTGCTTGGTCCCGGTGGTGCTGCAGTACTTGCTCCACCTGTCTGACCTGGGACTTCAGTCCAACTCTGTCCGGGTCCATCTCAGTGCCCTCTCTGCTCACCACTCGTCGGTGGATGGACAATCCCTCTTGGGCCACCCTCTGGTGTCCCGCTTCCTCAGGCCTGCTTCTACTCAAGCCTCCCATTCGTCCACCAGCCACTGAGGGGGATCTCAACGTGGTCTTGCAGCAACTGACTCGCCCACCTTTTGAGCCGATGGCTACCTGCCACTTAAGTTTCCTTTCCTGGAAAGTGTTGTTTCTCGTGGCACTCACCTCGGCTAGGCGTGTGAGTGAGCTTCAGGCCCTGGTCTCGAATAGACCGTATACCAGGTTTTATAAGAACAGGGTAGTCTTGAGGACTCATCCTAAGTTCCTTCCAAAGGTAGTGTCCTCCTTCCACCTCAACCAGGAGGTGGTACTTCCAACGTTTTTTCCCAGGCCGCACGCCAGTAGGGCCGAATCGGTCTTGCATACCCTGGATTGTAGAAGGGCGCTGTCCTTTTACCTGGAACGTACGCAGGGCCATAGAAGGGCTTCTCAGCTCTTCGTTTCCTTTGACTCTAATAAATTGGGGTTGCCTGCCACTAAGCATACGTTGTCCACCTGGGTGGCGGACTGTATCGCCTGGGCATACAGGGCAGCCAGCCTCTCCCGGGAGGGTCGAGTCACGGCCTACCGAGTCAGGGCGAAGGCCGCATCAGTAGCTCACTTCCGCTCTGTTCTGTTGGCAGACATCTGCCAGGCCGCTACTTGGTCTTCAAGCCAGACTTTTTACGGACCACTACTGCCTCGAGAGGGAGTCCCGTAGGGACAGTGCTTTCGGGCAAGCGGTACTCCGTAATCTCTTTGAGGTTTAGGCAACTCCTACCCTCCGGCCCTGGTGTTGGGCTACCGTTCAGGTGTGGTTCAGAGAAGATTCTCTCACTGTTGCTGAGGCTCTAGAGGGAGCTCTATTTTTCAGCTTGGGTTCCTGTAGCCCAGAGCTAGGGAGTCACCCATATGTGAGGACTGACTTCCTGCTTGGTCCTGGAGAAAGAGTAGTTACTCACCTGTAACAGGTGTTCTCCAGGAGCAGCAGGAATCAATCCTCACGACCCTCCCTCCTCCCCTTGGAGTTGCAGTTGTATATAGTTCATGTTCTTTTTTGTGCTGTTTTCTAGCTATGTCATCAGACTGAGCAAGATGGCACCTTTGGGTGGGAAGGGGACCGCGCATGTGTGCCTGCATTCCCAAAGGCTTTGTTTGAAAGCTGGGGAAATGCTCCGCATGGGGGCTCCGTCGGCGCCGACGTCACCCGGATGTGAGGACTGATTCCTGCTGCTCCTGGTGAACACCTGTTACAGGTGAGTAATTACTCTATCGTAGTCCACCATCAGAGGAATCAACTGACTGTAACATCAATGTTTGATCATTGTAAGGGAATTTACAGTGCCTTGTGAAAGTATTCATCTTCTTGGTATTTGTCCTGTTTTGTCGCATTACAACCTGGAATTAAAATGGAGTTTTGGTGGTTAGCACCATGTGATTTACATATATCTACCACTTTGAAGGAGCAAAATATCCTTTATTGTGATACAAACAATAATTAAGACAAAAAAAAAGAAATCGGGAGTGTGCATAGGTATTCCAACCCCCTCCCCCCCCCTCCAAAGTCAATACTTTGTAGAGCTACCTTTTGCTGCAATTACAGCTTCAAGTCTCTTGGGGTATAAGAACATAACATATGCCATACTGGGTCAGACCAAGGTCCATCAAGCCCATTGGCCACTGTTTCCAACAGTGGCCAATCTAGGTCATACGTACCTAGCAGTTTCCCCAAGGGACACAGGTTCCACAATGCTTGTATTGGTTCAAGCATTGATATCCTGGGTCCCTTCTTAATAATGGTTTATGGACCTTTCCTCCAGGAACTTGTCCAAACCTTTTTTAAACACAGCTACACTAACAGCCTTTACTACATCCTCCGGTAACAAATTCCAGAGTTTGATTACACGTTGAGTGAAAAAATATTTTCTTTTATTAGTCTTAAATAGTTTACCCTGTAGCTAGTCTTTTTATATTCTGATAAGGTAAACAATCGATCTACGTTTACCCGTTCCACTCCATTCATTAATTTATAGATTTCTATCATATCTCCCCTCAGCCGTCTCTTTTCCATGTTAAAGAGCCCCAACCTTTTTAGCCTTTCTTGATAGGAGTATCCTTCCATCCCCTTTACCATTTTGGTGGCTCTTCTCTGAACCTTTTCTAAAATCGCTATATCCTTTTTAAGATACGGCGACCAGAATTGCACACAATATTCAAGGTGCGGTCTCACCATGGAACGATATAGAGGCATTATAATATCTTTTGTTTTATTTTCCATTCCTTTCCTTATCATACCAAGCATTCTATGGGCCGAGGGTTTTAACACTGGGCCGAGGGTTTTAAAATGGTATCCACAATGACGCCTAAATCTTTTTCTTGGGTGGTGGTTCCTAATGTGGAACCTTGCATCGTGTAATCATAGTTTGGGTTGTTCTTCCCTAGGTGCATAACCTTGCACTTGTCCACATTAAATTTCATCTGCCATTTTGATGCCCAGTCTTCCAGTTTATCATGATCCTCTTGCAATTTTCCACAATCCTCTTGGGTTTTAACAACTTTAAATAGTTTTGTGTCATCTGCAAATTTGATAACCTCACTCGTTATTCCACTTTCCAGGTCATTTATGAATATGTCAAAAAGCAGCGGACCCAGCACAGACCCCTGGGGTACACCACTATTTACCTTTCTTCATTGAGAAAATTGGCCATTTAGCCCTACCCTCTGCTTTCTGTCTTTTAACCAGTTCCTGATCCACAATAGTACACTGCCTCCTATCCCATGACTCTTTAGTTTTGCCAAAAGTCTCTGATGAGGGACCTTGTCAAAGGCTTTCTGAAAGTCCAGATACACAATATCAACCGACTCACCTTTGTCCACCTGATTATTCACTCCTTCAAAAAAACATAACAGATTAGTAAGACAAGATCTTCCTTGTCTAAAGCCATGTTGGCTGTCTCCCATTAGGTCATGACTATCTACATGCTGAGTAATTTTATTCTTTATGATGGTTTCTACCATTTTTCCTGGTACTGATGTCAGGCTCACCGGTCTGTAGTTTCCCGGATCACCCCTGGAACCCTTTTTAAAAATTGGTGTTACATTGGCGATCCTCCAATCTTCAGGTATTAGAGATGATTTTAATGATAGTTCACAGATTACTAATATCAGGTCTGCAATCTCGTATTTCAGTTCTTTCAACACCTTTGGATGTATACCATCTGGCCCAGGTGATTTGCTACTCTTCAGTTTATCTAATAGTTGTAATACATCTGCCCGATGTATCGATATTTCCTTCAATTCTTCCGCACCTTTAAATACCACTTCAGTCATGGGTAACATCCCTACATCTTCCTCAGTAAAGACTGAAGCAAAGAATTCATTCAATCTCTCCGCTATCGCCTTGTCGCCTCTTAGTGCTCCTTTAACCCCTTTATCATCTAATGAACCAACTGACTGTCTCACAGGTTTTTTGCTACGAATGTACTTGAAAAGGTCTTTACTTCGCGTTGTCCCCTAGTCTTTCTATATTCTGATAACGTAAACAATCGATCTACGTTTACCTGTTCCACTCCGTTCATTAATTTATAGACTTCTATCATATCTCCCCTCAGCCGTCTCTTTTCCAGGTTAAAGAGCCCTAACCTTTTTAGCCTTTCTTCATAGGAGTATCCTTCCATCCCCTTTACCATTTTGGTGGCTCTTCTCTGAACCTTTTCTAATAACTCTATATCCTTTTTAAGATACGGCGACCAGAATTGCACACAATATTCAAGGTGCGGTCTCACTATGGAACAATATAGAGGCATTATAATATCTTTTGTTTTATTTTCCATTCCTTTCCTTATGATACCTAACATTCTATTTGCTCTCTTGGCTGCCGCTGCACACTGGGCCGAGGGTTTTAACATGTTATCCACAATGACTCCTAAATCTTTTTCCTGGGTGCTGGTTTCTAATGTGGAACCTTGCATTGTGTAACCATAGTTTGGGTTGTTCTTCCCTAGGTGCATAACTTTGCACTTGTTCACATTAAATTTCATCTGCCATTTTGATGCCCAGTCTTCTAATTTATCAAGATCCTCTTGCAATTTTCCACAATCCTCTTGGGTTTTAACAACTTTAAATAGTTTTGTCTAATCTGCAAATTTGATAACCTCACTCGTTATTCCACTTTCCAGGTCATTTATGAATATGTCCTGGAATATTTTCCCTTTCTCCCCTGCTGCCATCAGCGTTGCTCCCCGATCGGGGTAGAGCACACCTGAGCGGGCCAGCCACCTTCCCGCTCAGGAATCCTCCAGCCCAATCGGGGCTGTGGAAGGGACAAATCAGCCGGACAAAAGACCAGCCGCCAGCAGAAGGGTCTTTCCCTTTCTCCCCTGCCGCCATCAGCGTTGCTTCCCAATCGGGGTAGAGCACACCTGAGCGGGCCAGCCACCTTCCCGCTCAGGAATCCTCCAGCCCAGTCGGGGCTGTGGGAAGGCCAAATCAGCCGGACAAAAGACCAGCCGCCAGCAGAAGGGTCTTTCCCTTTCTCCCCTGCCGCCATCAGCGTTGCTCCCCGATCGGGGTAGAGCACACCTGAGCAGGCCAGCCACCTTCCCGCTCAGGAATCCTCCAGCCCAATCGGGGCTGTGGGAGGGACAAATCAGCCGGACAAAAGACCAGCTACCTGCAGGCAGGCCCGCGCCTGAGGGCCTCGCCAGAGGGCCCTTTGGCACGGCCCTTAGGCAACGTCCCTCTCCTAAGTCACTCAAGATTCAGACAAACGATTCTTCAGCATTTTTTTGAAGAAACTAGCACACTGGAGCTCCCCTAAGGTTGAGCGCTCGGCAGCAACACGATCAGCTTACCCATCTCAGCAAGTATATTTCACCTGTTAAGATCTAATTAAAGTACCCATCCATCCTTGTGACAATTAACAATATTTGTAACCCTGTATCTGCTACATGCTTCTCTGATGCACTGATGCCAGTAGCTTTCACATACGTATACTATTTTTCATTAATTTATGCTTAATTACATACTGTTGTCAGTATTCATTAATTCTTTTCTCTCTTGTATACTGTTGTCAGTTTACAGTAATAATTTCATTTCTTGATTTCATAATACTGTTGTCAGTAACCAACTACTTGATTCCATATACTGTTGTCAGTAGCTAACTTCTTGATTCTTATATTGTTGTCAGTAACCTGCATTTTTACAGTCATTGGAAGCTCCAGTATGAACATTAAAAAAATGCTACTGTTTACCTTGAATCTCACCGTATACATTGTCAGCCTACTATTCTCTCTCTACCCCCTCCCTGCTAACGCTTTCACCCCACCATTGAACCTCCAGGAGTTTTCATACATTCATGTTATCCCTCATCGTCAGAGATATAACACTCATCAACTATTCTTAGGAAATGCTAAGATAAATCACCACAGACTGATTCAGATAAAGACATCTTCTAAAACCGACCACATAAATACAGTCAATGCTTTCACACACATATCCCTCATCCTCATCAATGCTAGGTCAGTTAGAAATAAAACACCTATCATAACTGATCTAATTAATACAGAAAACCCAGACCTTCTATGCATTACTGAGACATGGTTAACAGAATCTGACTCAGTCCTGTTAAATCAATTAAAAGTGCAAGGATACTCCATCTTCACCTGCAGTAGGAACCATATAAGAGGAGGAGGTGTTCTTATATTAGCTAAATCTAATCTCGGATTATCCTCTACTTTATACGAAAGCCCTGATGACACAAATATACTCAAGATTGAAAATAAGGACATAGCAATCTGCTTATTATACAGACCTCCGACTGCAAGTAATCAAAATGTTGACACCATTCTAGAATCGGCTTGCAATTCTACAATAAGGAAACCCCTCATCATGCTAGGTGATTTCAACCTTCCATCTCTCTCTAACAATCAAGAAACATCTTTCTTAGAAGAGATGGAAGAAATAGGCTTCAAGCAAACAGTTAACCAACCAACTCACACACTTCAATTAGTCCAAAATGTTACCGCAAGGATTATCTATAAAGTGAAACTATCAGATCATATATCTCCGATTCTCTACGCTCTCCATTGGTTACCCGTCTCATGCAGAATCATCTACAAGTCCTTAGTCAATACGTTTAAGATCTTTAATAATATAGTACCATCTTTCTTATCTACGCTCATCAACATCCCACATGAAAATAGATCAAGAAGAAAAAAAAACCTTCACACGATACAAGTCCCTGATTCTATTCGAAAGACAAGTCAGAAGACAAGTAACACAGCGTTCTCATTCTTCGCCCCTCCCAATTGAAATCAGAGAAATCAAGGACCTTCAATTATTTAGAAAAAATCTAAAAACCCATCTATTTACTCTGTACTACAATAACCTCCAAATTGAAGATAATCCTAACTCAGAGAAAAACACCAATCATCAGTCACTCACTGACCCTACCTAGACAAGGCATAAAATCTTTCCCACACATTCACATTTCTCACCTAGATTAAGCTTACTCTTTGAACGCAATTGCTTGTCGCTAATGTGAATAACTGTAATTTAATGTAAATATATCATTTTACTGTTGACATATTATGTTTTGAAACATTAACTAATTCATACCCAGTTCAAACGTTCCTACCTCTCATGTTATCTCATTGTATTTTGAGTTACATTTAATAGTTGAATGTTCTTTGTTCTAAATCTGTTCTATGTAAAATAATAGTACTCTATTATTAAAGTTTATGTTACCTGTAAACTGCCACTGATCTCTGGAAGTGGCGGTATAGAAAAGATGTATAAATAAATAAATAAAATAAATAAATATGTCAAAAAGCAGAGGACCCAGCACAGATCCCTGGGGTACACCACTATTCACCTTTCTCCATTGGGAAAATTGGCCATTTAGCCCAACCCTCTACTTTCTATCTCTTAAGCAGTTCTTGATCCACAGTAGTACACTGCCTCCTATCCCATGACTCTTTAGTTTTGCCAAAAGTCTCTGATGAGGGACCTTGTCAAAGGCTTTCTGAAAGTCCAGATACACTATATCAACCAACTCACCTTTGTCCACCTGTTTATTCACACTTTCAAAAAAACATAACAGATTAGTAAGACAAGATCTTCCTTGTCTAAGGCCATGTTGGCTGTCTCCCATTAGGCCATGGCTATCTAAATGCTGAGTAATTTTATTCTTTATGATGGTTTCTACCATTTTTCCCGGTACTGACGTGAGGCTCACTGGTCTGTAGTTTCCCGGATCACCCCTGGAACCCTTTTTAAAAATTGGTGTTACATTGGCGATCCTCCAATCTTCAGGTATTAGAGATGATTTTAATGATAGTTCACAGATTACTAATAGCAGGTCTGCAATCTCATATTTCGGTTCTTTCAACACCCTTGGATGTATACCATCCGGCCCAGGTGATTTGCTACTCTTCAGTTTATCTAGTAGTTGTAATACATCTTCCCGATGTATCGATATTCCCTTCAATTCTTCCGCACCTTTAAATACCACTTCAGTCATGGGTAACATCCCTACATTTTCCTCAGTAAAGACTGAAGCAAAGAATTCATTCAATCTCTCCGCTATCGCCTTGTCGCCTCTTAGTGCCCCTTTAACTCCTCTATCATCTAATGGACCAACTGACTCTCTCACAGGTTTTTTGCTGCGAATCTACTTGAAAAAATCTTTATTTCATGTTTTTGCTTCCACAGCAAGCTTCTTCTCAAATTCTCATTTTGCCTGCTTTATCAATGCCTTGCATTTGATTTATACGAGGTGTGACAAAAAAGAAACGAGACTGTGGCAACCACGCCCATGACTCAATGCCACTTGACTAACCGCTTATGTCACTGTGTTGTGCAGCATCTTGTCACTATTCTGCTATAATATTTTTCATCTCTCACTCTCTTTTCCTTTTTCAGGTTTTTTTGTAGCATACTGCTCCATTGCTTTGTCACGCAACTGGAGGTGGCAGAAATATGGAGCAAAGAATCAACTTGAAATTTCTGGTTAAGTTGGAGAAGGGCCCAACTGAGTGTCTCCAACTTCTTCAAAAGGCTAATGGAGAAGATGCAATGTCAAGGCCGCGAGTCTTCGAGTGGCACAAATGCTTCAAGACTGGCCGCGAAGAGGTGGAGGATGACCACAAGTCAGGATGGCCTTCCACGACAAAGACAGCTAAGAACATTGACAGAGTGAACCAGCTGGTGCGGAGTGATCGCAGATTGATGGTGTGGATGATAGCTGAGGAGCTCAGCCTGAACAGGGATCAGTGCGGACTATCTTGGTGCAGGAACTGGGGATGCGGAAGATATGCGCCGAGATGGTGCCCAAGCTTTTATCGGAAAACCAGAAGGAACACTGTGTCAATGTTTGTCGAGACTTGCTAGAGAAAATCAGAAAAGATCCAGAGTTCGTTGGCCGAGTCATCACAGGAGACGAGACTTGGGTCTTCCAGTACGACCCTGAAAGCAAGAGACAGAGCCTGCAGTGGAAGACTTGACTGTCACCCAGACCCAAGAAGGCGCGCATGTCCAAATCAAGGATCAAGGTCATGCTGATCGCAATCTTCGACCAGAAGGGAGTGGTCCATCATGAGTTTGTGCCTGAGGGTCAGACAGTCAACCAGCACTTCTACCAGCAGGTCCTCAATTGCCTCCATGACCGGGTTCGGCGCAGCAGGAGGGTGATTAGCGGGGTGCCCCAGGGTTTGGTCCTGGGCCCAGCACTGTTCAATATATTTGTGAATGATATTGCTGAAGGACTGCATGGAAAAGTCTGTCGTTTTGCAGGTGACACGGAAATTTGCAACAGAGGGGAGTCCCCTGAGGGAGTGGATAACATGAGGAAAGATCTAGAAAAGATGGAAGAATGGTCTAATGCTTGGCAGTTAAGATTTAATGTGAAGAAGTGCAGTGTCATGCACTTGGGAAGCAGAAATCCAGTTGAAATGTACGCGATAGTGGGCGAGAGGTTGGTGTGCACGGACCAGGAGAAGGACCTTGGTGTTATTATTTCTGCGGATCTCAAGGGCTCTGTGGAGAGACAAGTCGTGGCTGGTGCACCACAACCCGCCTGCACACACCGTGCTCAGTGTGAGGCAGTTCTTGGCCAACAAACAGAGATCACAGCTCTCGACCACCCTCCTTATTCCCCATATCTCGCACCGTGCGACTTCTGGCTTTTCCCCAGGCTGAAGACTGTGCTCAAAGGATCTCATTTCGCCTCTATAGAAGAGATCAAGGCCACTGTGACGAAGGGAGCTGAGGGACCTCAAGGAGGAGGACTTTACCAAGTGCTTCCGTACATGACAGAAGCAAATGCAGAAGTGAATTAACTCTGGGGGGATTACTTTGAAGGGGACAATGTGTCATTTCTCTGTAGATTTTGTAATTAACATTTATGAGACAGTCTTGTTTCTTTTTTGTCACACCTCAAATAGTTTAGCACATCTAGCCACTGGGATTTTCACCCATTCCTCAAGGCAAAACTGCTCCAACCCCTTCAAGTTAGATGGGTTGCACTGTTGTACAGCATTCTTCAAGTCATGCCAGAGGTTCTCAGTTGGATTGAGGTCTGGGTTTTGACTAGGCCATTCCAAGTCATTTAAATGTTTCCCCTTTAAACCACTCCAGTGTAGCCTTAGCAGTATGTTTAGTGTCATTGTCCTCCTGGAAGGTGAACCTTCGTCCCAGTCTCAAATTTCTGGCAGACTGAAACAGGTTTTCCTCAGGAATTGCCCTGTATTTAATTCCTTCCATCGTTCCTTCAATCCTGACCAGTTTTCCTCTCCCTGCCGATGAAAAACATCCCCACAGCATGATGCTGTCACTATCATGCTTCACTGTGGGAATGGTGTTCTCGGGGTGATGGGAAGTGTTGGGTTTGCACCACACATGGCGTTTCCCATGATAGCCAAAAAAGTTTAATTTTCGTCTCATCTGACCAGAGAACCTTCTTCCATGTGTTTGTGGGGTCCGCCACATGCAGTTGTGAAAACTCCAAATGAGTTTTCCTATTTCTTTCTTTAAGCAATGGCTTTTTTCTGGCCACTCTTCCATAAGGCCCCCACTCTGTGACGTATTTGGCTTAAAGTGGTCCTTTAGACAGATATTCCCATCTCCTCTGTGGCTCTTTGCAGCTCCTTCAGTGTTATCCTTGGTGTCTTTGTGGCATCTCTGATTAATGCACTTCTTGCCCTGTCTGTGAATTTTGGTAGGTGGTCTTCTCTTGTCAGGTTTGTAGTGATAAATCCAACAAGGGTCACCTTATTCAGAGTTGTATATTAAGTCAAATTAATAAAGCAATCACTCTGATATGAATCTACAAGTGTGTTATATCTTTTGACAAGAGATATAACACACTTGTAGATTCATATCAGGTTTGTAGTGATGCCATATTCTTTACATTTTGTTATAATGGATTTAATGGTGCTTTGTAGGATATTCAGAATTTGGGATATTTTTTTTTATAACCCAACCCTGATCTATACGTCTCCACAACTTTGTCTTTGACCTGTTTGGAGTGTTCCTTAGTCTTCATGTTGCTTATTTAATGGTGTTGCAGAGTCAGGGGCCTTTCAGAACAGTTACATTTATACAGGCATCATGTGACACTGTTGCACATAGGTAGATGCTAATCAACTAATTAAATGACTTCTGAGGTTAATTGGTTGAACCAGATCTTAGGGGTTTGATAGCAAAAGGGTTGAATGCATATACACTCAGAACCTTTCAGTTTTTACTTGTTTTTTCATATATAAGGGTATTTTATTGACATTCCACTTCACCAATTCGGGCTATATTGTTAGGTCCATAACCTAACATCCAAATAAACCTCCCTTTTCATTCCAGGTTGTAATGTGAAAAAAACAGGACAAAAACAGAGGAGATGAATACTTTCACAAGGCACTGTAAATGGGATACACCTTTTAGTTGAAATAAGAGGGTAGACAGGATTAGTAAGCTTTAGATAACACAATATTTTGGATGTACAACATATTGGATTGTAGTAGAAAAGTACCTTATTACATTGTTATAATATGAGCATTAGACTACTTTGAAAACTTTGTCGGCTAGATTGGGTTAGTGAGTTTTTAGTTCAATAGTACTTTGAAAAGTAAGCTGTTTAATCCATTTAGTTAAAATTGTAGTTGCATTGTTGGTTAATTGTTGACGATCTGCAATAGCTGAGTTGGGCTATCAGCTGTAGCTGATTGAGTAGAAGGTTCCCATTCCATTTTTGGGGGGATGGCATAGGTACTTAGTCTGCTTTTTGCTACTCTGCCATAGTCATTGATGAGCGATAATGGTGCAGCAGAAATGCTAGCTCACTTATTAAGCATTTCAGATGTATGAGATTGATGCAATGTACAGGTTAGGGAAGGAACCATTTAGTAGCATAGTAACATAGTAAATGACGGCAGATAAAGACCAGTATGGTCCATTTAGTCTGCCCATTAAGATGGCAAGAGTAGGTGCACCTGCCGCTCCATGCAGGCCACCCCTCCCCATGTCTTTGTTTTAGGGGTGAACCCACTGCTCCGTGTAGGACACCCCTGTATGTTGAGAAATTAGTTAAGTTTATTTTGATTTTTTCCTGTTGCTGTAAAGGGATCCACTGTCTGTCCCATGCCATTTTGAATTCTGTCACTGTATTTGCCCCCAACACTTCCATCGGGAGGGCATTTCAAGCATCCACCACCGTTTCAGTGAAAAAGTGCGGGCTCCGTCACCCCATATGTGAAGACTATATTCCTGCTTATTCCTGGATAAAGACCAGTATGGTCCATCTAGTCTGCCCAACAAGGAGACAAGAGAAGGAGCACCCACCAGGTCACCACTCCCGTTGCCTTTGTTTAGGTGTGGTACCCACCATTCCGTGTAGGCCACCCCTATTTGTTGAGATATAAGAGATAGGTTTATTTTGATTTTATCCTGTTGTTATAAAGGGATTCACTGTGTCTGTCCCATGCCATTTTGAATTCTGTCACTGTATTTGCCCCTACCACTTCCATCAGGAGGGCATTCCAAGCATCCACCACCCTTTGAGTGAAAAAGTATTTCCTGACATTGCCTTTCAATTTACCCCCTTGCAGCTTCATGTTATGCCCTCTAGTTTTACAGCTTCCCCGTCTTTGGAAGAGGTTTGTATGTTCATTATTTCTCTTTATGTATTTAAAGGTCTGAATCATATCTCCCCTGTCCCTCCTCTGCTCTGTACATATTTAGGTGTTCAAGTCTCTTCTCATAAGACTTATGACGCAGGCTCCAAATCATTTTGGTTGCATTCCTCTTAACAGTTTCCAGTCTTTTTATATCCTTTGCAAGATATGGTCTCCAGAACTGAACACAGTATTCCAAGTGAGGCCTCAACAGTGACTTATACAGTGGCATTAGTACCTCTTCCTTTCTGCTGGTAATTCCTCTTTGTATGCAACCCAACTTCTTCCTGGCTTTTGGCACTGCCTTGTCGCACTGTTTTGCCACCTTGAGATCTCTGTTGCAAATTTTTGTGTCATCTGCAAAAAGAGAGACTTTTCCATACAGTCCTTCAGCAATATCACTCACAAATACATTGAACAGTGCCGGGCCCAGGACCAAACCCTGGGGCACCCCGCTAATCACCCTCCTTTCATCCGAGTGAGCTGCATTTACCATCACCTTCTGTCGTCTGTCAGTCAACCAATTTCTGATCCAGTTCACCACCTTGGGACCCATCCCCAAACTACTGAGTTTATTGATAAGCCTCCTATGAGGAACAGTATCAAAGGCTTTGCTGACATCCAGGTAGATGACATCCATCGCATGCCCCTGATCTAGTTCTCTGGTCACCCAGTCAAAGAACTCAATCAGATTTGATTGGCAAGATCATCCTTCGATAAAACCATGTTGCCTCAGATCCTGCAACCTGTTGGTTTTGAGAAAGTCCACTATTCGCTCTTTCAGAAGCGCCTCCATTACTTTTCCCGCCATGGAGGTAAGGCTCATGGGCCCTCTAGTTTGTCACTTCTTCCTTTTCACCACTTTTGTGAAGAGGTACCACATCCGCCCTTCTCCAGTCCTGAGGAACTACTCCTGTTTCCAAGGATCTGTTGAAAACATCCTTTAACGGCCCTGCAAGAACCTCTCTGAGCTCTTCCAGTATCCTGGGATTTATCCCATCCGGTCCCATGGCCTTATTCACTTTTAGTTTTGCAAGTTGTTCTAACACATCATCTTCAGTGAATGGTGTGGTATCTACTTCATTCCCATTTTTATATTTGGGAGTCACAGATGGTCCTTCTCCAGGATTTTCTTTAGTAAAAACAGAGCAGAAGTATTTGTTTAGCAATTTTGCTTTTTCAATGTCACTTTCCACAAATCCGTTCCCAGCACTTCTGAGTCTGATTGGTAATTTAATATTTACTACTACTACTAAGCATTTGTATAGCACTACAATTCGTACGTAGCGCTGCACAGACATATAAGAGACAGTCCCTGTTCATCAGAGCTTACAATCTAGTCAACACAGACAACCCAGAAGGTATAGGCAGGGATAAAACAAGGGGGAAAGAAAAAGAAAGGAGATCAGGTGAATCAAGATCCAAAAGCAGCAGCAAAGAGGTGAGTTTTCAGCCTGGATTTGAAGAGGGTTAGATAAGGTGCCTGGCGTACAGACACAGGTAGTTTGTTACAGGCGTAAGATGCAGCAAGGTGAAAGGAGCAAAGTCTGGAGTTAGCAATATAAGAGAAGGCACAGATAGAAGCAATTTGCTAGAAGAGCAGAGTTCCTGAGGGGGGTTGTAAGGAGAGATAAGAGAAGAAAAGGTAGTGAGGAGCTGCAGTGTGAATGCATTTATAGGTCAGCAGGAGAGGTTTGAACTGGTTGCGGAAACGAATAGGGAGCCAATGAAGTGGCTTGAGAAGAGTAATGCGGGCATGACGAGGCTGGCGGAAGATTAGCCGCGCAGCAGAGTGTTGAACAGATTGAAGGGGAGAGAGATGAATCAAAGGGAGACCAGCAAGGAATAGGTCACAGTAGTCAAGATGGGAGGTGATTAAGGACTGGATTAAGCGTCTTAGTAGTGTGTTCAGAAAGGAAAGTGCGGATTTTGCTGATGATATAGAGAAAGAAACGGCAGGTCTTAGCTATCAGATGGATGTGTGTTTATTTATCTCCAGGAACAAGCAGGAATGAGTCTTCACATATGGGTATCGTCGGTACCGACGGAGCCTGCGCGGGAACGCTCCCCAGCTTCCCAAAAAGGAAAGCTTTTGGGAGCATCCCACAGCGCCTGCACGCTGCCTTCCCGCCTTTCCCAACTGCCTCTCTCCAGTTCTTCTTTTCCGCGGAGCCAGCAGGTTGTGTTTCCTGTCACCGCTGAAGAATTTCTTATCTCTTATGTTTTATTTCTTCTTTTTCTTTAGTTGCGTGTCTGCCTTCTCGATGACCGGTACCACCGGTCTTTTTTCTCTTCTTTAAAAAAAAAACAAAATAAACCTTTCTTTCTACTTCAGTGCATTTTCTTCTGTGACCCTAGGCCTACAGTCTTTTTCCTCATGGAAAAGCCCGCCTCCGGGTTCAAAACGTGCACGAAGTGCAGTGGCACTATTTCTGTCACAGACACCCATGACTGGTGTCTAAAATGTTTAGGTCCTGATCATTCCATCGCGGATTGTGAGTCCTGCTCCATGATGTCTAAAAGAGGGTTACAGAATCGGGCAGCCATGCTCAGTACCCTGTTTCCCTCCGATACAGCTTCTGTAGCATCGACGTCTTCCAGGGCTTCCTCTTCATCCCATGGATCTCAGGTAACAAAACTTAAGTCCGGTCGATCCTCAAAAGGTACATCTCCCTCTAAGTATCAAGATGTACCTGTACTTACTATTGAGGAATCCACACCGGCAAAATTACCCCGGCGGGAGGCTCCGGCTTCCAAAGCATTACCTATGGGGTCACAGGTTGACATCGACGGCATGGCCTCGACCGATCACCTGTTACAATGTTCTGGGGTACCGGCGGTTCCCAGTACCGATATCCAGACATTGGTGGCGTCTATGGATCAGAATATCCTGACCATGCAGCGTGCCATTACGGCCTTCATACAAGCTGCGACGCCCACGGTAAAACAACAAACACCGTTGTCGATACTGATTCCGATACCGGATCCCGCTCCGGTTCCGATACCAGTACCGCTTGCATCGGCATCAGCATCGACAGCAGCGATACGGTATCCAGTGATGCCTGTTAGTACCGGTCCGGTACAAATGACTCCCGATGTCGATACCCCTCGGTACTCGTATCGGGCTCTACGAGAGCATCCAGACAGTCGATACTTCGATTCCTCTGAAGAATCTGATTCATCAGAGGTTTCCATCGAAGCATCGGAGATTCGTCCTCAGGAACCCTCTTCTCCAAAAAGGAGAATGTCTCCTCCTGAGGACTTGTCTTTCCAGGACTTCATCAGAGAGGTGGCCAGAGGCCTGTCCATTACAGTAGCCTCTGAAGCTGAGCCCAGAGCCAAAAAATTGGATATTCTTCAATATCCTAAGGCTCCTAAAGAGGCAGCCATTTATTTATTTATTTATTTATTTACATTTTTTATATACCGCACTATTCGGCATCAGCGCGGTTTACAGAGAACAAAACAAAAACCAGAACAAGAAGCTGTTCGGTGTTACATATAACAGGAGCATAAACTTGGAAAAAACAAATTTAAAATGGGAGAACTATCTACATGGAGTATATGATCGGTTAACTAGACAACATACTCAACTATTTACACAATTTAGCCAGAATGTTAGTAACAATGAGAAATCTGTGATTACGTTTGCGGTGGGACTGTAAGTTTTATTTTATGTTGGGTAGTATTTGATGAATAGGTTGAATTTGAGGGCCTTTCTAAACTGGGCTAAGTCGGTTATGGCACGGATATCAGGTGGTAGAGAGTTCCAGCATTTTGGTGCGCAAAATATGAAAGCTCTGTTTGCTGTTGATAGGCTGCATGTTGTTATGGCTTTTGGCATTATTAGGGAGTTCAATGCTACCTGTCTCCTATTTCTGTTTGGTGGTACAGTTCGTATGAGCTCTGTGATTGAGTTGGCTGAGAGACCATTGATGGCCTTGAAGGTGAGAATCAAGGTCTTGAACATAATCCTTCCGTGTATAGGGAGCCAATGTAGCTGTTTGAGGATAGGTGTAACATGTTCACTCTTGGACGCTCCTTGTAGAACCCTTGCAGCAGTATTCATAGCAAGCTGAAGTGAGCTCAGGGTGGATTGTGGGAGCCCTTGCAGGATGGAGTTGGCGAAGTCGAAGTGTGGTAGGATCAGTGCCTGATAGATGGTTCTGAAGTCCTCTTGGTCTAGTAGGGAGCGTAGGTGCCTGAGCGTGCGTATCTTGAAGTACACAGCTTTTACAATATTATTTATGTGTGATTTCATGTTGAGATGATGGTCCAGTGTGACTCCGAGGTATCTTATTGTTTCCTTAGTGCATAGATCTGCTCCCTTAACACTTATATGTGGTGGTGGAATGAAGTTGGGGTCTTTGGTGATGAAAAGAACCTCCGTTTTCTTATGCTGAATGCGGAGGTTTTGTGATAGGAGCCATTCTGATACTGCGTCGAAGCAATTTATTATAGGCAATAAATCCATATGCACTGTGGAAAATGGCATGTAGAGTAGGATATCATCTGCGTATATCATACATTTCACATTGAATGATCTGATGATATTGCAGATAGCCATTTTACCAATACATGAGATTCTTTATGACCACATGTTGGATATATGGGAAACTCCTCTTACCATCTCTCCTTTTTCTTGTAGATTGGACACCATGTATCGTGTCCCTCCTTGTCCTGGATTTCATAAGACTCAGCTTCCTCACCACTCTATTGTGGTAGAGTCTGCTATGAAAAAAATCAAGAGTTCAAAAAGACACTCCTCTGCTCCTCCTGGAAGAGAATGCAGAACCTTAGATGCTTTTGGCAGGAAAATCTTCCAGGCCAGTATGCTTATAGCCAGAATCAACTCCTATAGTCTCTATATGGGGATGTTTCTGAAAGAGGTTACAGATCATCTACACACCTTATCTCCTTTCATGTCAGAAGATAAGAGAGAAGAATATATTACCTGGCTTAAACATGCACAGGATGTATCCAAGTTTTCCAACCGTGCAGCCTTTGACTCCTTTGAGGGTGCCAGTAGAGCTTCGGCTATTGCCATAGGTGCATGCAGAGTAGCTTGGTTACAAGCCTCTGATTTGGAATCCTGGGTACAAGATGGTCTGGGCAAACTTCCCTGTACAGGAGAAAACCTGTTTGGTAAAGATTGGCAAGCAAAGGCCACCCAGATGGATGCTGAAAATTCTGCTTTAGATAGACTCTCAAAGTCTACTACTGCTCCTTTCAAGAAGAGGTTATTCAAGAAAAGATCTTTCCCAAAAAAAGGGAAATTTTCTTCTGGTTATGGTCAAACCTCTTCTCAAGGTCGTTTTGCTACAAAAAGACAGCAACAACCAAAACAGGCCAAGCCTCAGGCTGCAAGGACTGCTTCGGCCCAACAGCCTCAGCCTTCTCAGGGCCTTTGACTTTCCACTAGAGAACTTAGCATTTCTGGCTCTAGAACATCCAGAGCGCCTCTCCATACCAGGAAGGATAGCTCACTTTGCTCCCAGATGGGAACAAATCACATCAGAGCAATGGACCCTCTCCATCATAAGAGAGGGATACAAGCTACATTTCTTAAACCTTCCTCCTCACACCATGGTGAAACATTTCAACTCTCCAACATCTCTTCTTGACCTTCTAGGTCAAGAGATTGCTACCCTTCTTGCCCAAGGGGCAATAGAAGAAGTACCCCTTCTGCAACAGGGCTCAGGGTTCTACTACCCCTATTTTCTCATCCCAAAGAAAACAGGGGGCTACAGACCCATCTTAGATCTCAGAGAGTTGAACAAGTTTCTATACAAGGAGAAATTCAAGATGATTTCTCTTGGTTCTCTCCTTCCATACCTCCAGAGTCAGGACTGGCTTTGTTCTCTAGACCTCAAGGATGCGTACACCCATGTTCTCATCCATCCAACTCACAGAAGATTCCTTCGGTTTCTTTACCAAGGAAAGCACTACCAATACAAAGTGCTTCCTTTCGGTCTGGCCTCTGCCCCAAGAGTGTTCACAAAATGCATGGCAGTAGTTGCTGCATTCCTGCGCACTCTAGGGATATTCGTATTCCCATATCTGGACGACTGGCTCATCCAAGCTCCATCTCAGTCAGAGGCCCAGATTTCCCTGGCCTGCACAATGCGTGTTCTTCAGTATCTGGGACTCTAGTAATCAATTTTCCAAAATCCCATCTCACCCCTACTCAGTCTCTAGAGTTCATAGGGGCCTTACTGGATACCACAACTGCAAGGGCCTATCTTCCCCAGGCCCGTTGCCTACGCTTAGTGCAGTTAGCCTCCCAGATTCAGTTAAAATCCCATTTAACTGCTCAAGAAATGTTGCAACTCCTAGGACACATGGCCTCCACAGTACATGTGGTTCCTTATGCTCGCCTTCACATGAGGGCAGCTCAGTGGACTCTATCCACCCAATGGACCCAGGCATCAGGTTGCCTGTCAGACAAAATAGCAACCTCCAGTCGCCTATTTTGGTCCCTCCACTGGTGGAAGTCCACTCAGAATCTGTTGCTGGGGTCCCCCTTTCAACAGGTGCTACCCCAAGCCACCCTTACAACAGATGCCTCTCAAAAGGGTTGGGGAGCTCATTTACAAGATCTGTCAACCCAGGGCATCTGATCTCCACAGGAGACCTCTCTCCACATCAACCTCTTAGAGCTCAGAGCAATCTTTCTGGCTCTCAGAGTCTTCCACACCCTGCTCAGCTACAAGACAGTCCTCATCCACACAGACAACCAAGTAGCCATGTTCTACATGAACAAGCAGGGAGGGACTGGCTCTCTGTCGCTTTGCAACAAAGCTCTGAGATTGTGGGCCTTCGCCAGAGAGCATCAAATCCATCTCATGGCAGTGTATCTTCCAGGGGTTCAAAACTCTTGGGCAGACAGACTCAGTCGAGTTCTGCTTCCACACGAATGGTCCCTCCATGGGGACCAGATAGCCAGGATTTTTCGGATTTGGGGTACCCCAGACATAGACCTGTTTGCAAGTCCGTGGAATGCCAAACTTCCCCGGTTCTGTTCCAGGATTCCATGTCAGGGAGTTCAGGCCAGGGATGCCTTCCTCCTCCATTGGGGGCAAGACTTCCTCTATGCCTTTCCACCTATTCCCCTCATCCCCAAGACTCTGTTCAAGCTTCAGAGAGACAAAGGGACTATGATCCTCATAGCACCCCTTTGGCCATGTCAAGTGTGGTGCCCTCTACTTCTGCATCTCTCTCAGGCTCCCTCCCTAGACCTGGGGTCTGCTCCAGATCTCCTCTCCCAAGAGGAGGGATCCTTGTGGCACCCAAATCCTCAGTCTCTTCATCTCAGGGCCTGGTTGCTGAAGGCCTAGACCTTCAAGATTTACAACTTTCTCAGCAAGTAAAAGATATGCTTCCAGAAAGCCTTCCACTAGACGTTCATATGCTTTTAAATGGAAGAGATTTTCCATTTGGTGTGCACAGAAGGGTCTCAACCCTCTTGCAATACCTTTGAATTATTTACTAGACTATTTGCTGCATTTATCCCATGCAGGCCTTAAGACAAATTCAATCAGAGTCCATTTGAGTGCTATTGCAGCATCCCTTAAGCCTCTCAATGGACAACCTATTTCCTCTCATCCTCTTATAGCGAGATTCATGAGAGGCCTTCTTTTGACTAAACCTCCCATTAGACCACCTCCAGTGGCATGGGACCTGAATCTGGTTCTTGGCCAGCTTATGAAGCCACCCTTTGAACCTTTAGCCACTACCTCCTTGAAATTCCTTTCCTGGAAGGTTATTTTTCTCATTGCTCTCACCTCAGCTCGCAGTATCAGTGAGTTGCAAGCTCTAGTGGCTAATCCTCCTTATACAAGGTTCCACCATGACAAGGTAGTTCTCAGAACTAATCCACACTTCATGCCTAAAGTGGTCTCCCCCTTTCATCTGAACCAGGAGGTATATTTACCTGTTTTTTTTCCAGGACCTCATGCATCAAGTGCAGAGAGGAGTCTTCATACCCTGGATTGTAAAAGAGCACTTGCTTTCTATTTACAAAGGACAAAGCAACATAGAAAGTCCTCTCAACTTTTTGTTGCTTTTGATCCTTCCCATTTAGGACTTCCAGTCTCTAAAAGGACTCTGTCCAATTGGATTGCTCAGTATATTTCCTTCGCCTACCAGAGTAAGAATCTTTCTCTGGAAGGCCATGTCACAGCTCACAATGTGAGGGCCATGGCAGCCTCTATGGCTCATCTAAACTCTGTGTCCATCGACCAAATCTGTCGAGCAGCCACCTGGGCCTCGGTTCATACCTTCACAGCCCATTACTGCTTGGACAAGGATTCCCGCCGGGATGCCTTGTTTGGTCAGGCTGTTCTCAAACACCTGTTCCATACCTAATCAACTCCTGCCCTCCATCCCTGACTGGATGCCTGGGATTCATGGGTGAAGAGGGAGTCCTTACAGGGACTCACAATCTGGGTGATCTCCCAGGCATCTCTAGCTGGGGAGTCCCCATATGTGAAGACTCATTCCTGCTTGTTCCTGGAGATAGCACAGTTACTTACCTGTAACAGGTGATCTCTGGGGACAGCAGGAATTAGTCTTCACAACCCTCCCACCTCCCCTAGGAGTTGTATCTCTCTCTCTATCTTTCCTTTCCTTTCTCTCTCTCTTTGTCTCAGCTTTAAAACTCGAACTGGAGAGAGGCAGTTGGGAAAGGTGAGAAGGCAGCATGCAGGCACTGTGGGATGCTCCCAAAAGCTTTCCTTTTTGGGAAGCTGGGGAGCGTTCCCGCGCAGGCTCCGTCGGTACCGACGATACCCATATGTGAAGACTAATTCCTGCTGTTCCCAGAGATCACCTGTTACAGGTAAGTAACTGTGCTTTATTATTTATTTATTTACAGACTCTTATATACCGCGCTATTTGGCATCAGTGCGGTTTACATGGAACACAAACTTACAGCAGGGCGGCAAGCCGCTCAGTGTTTACAGAGAACGGGTACTAAAAAAAACTTGGATAACAAGCGGTAACTATTTACACACTATTTACACATAGGCGTCATGTTTAAATCATCTCGGAAGTAGACTGTGTCAAGGTTGGATTGCCTGTATTTTGGTGTTGCTGTACTAGGTAGTGGAGGGGGCTGTTAGTGTGATGGCTTCCGGGCAGTACTTTAGGAAGAGATGGTGCTTCAATGATTTCCTAAACTGGGTCAGGTCAGGAATTGCCCGGATGGAGGGTGGTAGTGGAGAAAGAGAGAGAGGAGTCAGACAGCCCCAAGATTGCGGGCCAAGGAAACAGGAAGGAGTACAGAGTTATCCACAGAGACGGAGAAAAGAGGAAGAGGAGAAATAGCAGCAAGTGGCCATGTTGGTTAGAGACCCAGTTCCTTACTTTAGAGAGTTACGTAGGGAAGAATTCAGAACCTTGTAAAGATAAAATTTTAAATTTTGATTATAATTCTATAAGAACAGTTTAAGTATCATTAATGTAATGTTATGTAACAGTTGTGATTCATAGATATTGAGTATACCCGTTGTACTATATTAGTTATCTGATAGCAATGACAATCGGCTTTAGTTTAAAAATGATTTGTAAATTATTCTTCCAATATAATGTTTAAAAAGATTTCATGTTGGCTTTTTGCCCTATTTTTTCAGTAATTTGGCTACACCCCTGAGGCAGTCTTGTGGCGAAATGTAGCTACATCGGGTATGTGATTTATTGTATTAATTGCTACACTTGCTGCCCGCACAGATGGGAATATCAAATGTAGGATCCACTGCTAACATTGCTGAGTGACTTTCAACATATCCTCAGTGAGTTGATTCCTGTGACGATGGGCTAAGATAAAGATAAGTTCACTGGGAGCTTTTCATTGCTATTTTTTGCCAAGATAACTGAGAAATGAAATGAGGTTCTTCTAAAATAATAAAAGATTAAAAAATTTAAAATTCATTAAGAAATAATAAAAAAGGTGGTTAAGGGGTTTTTCTGACCATTGGGGATTTGTGCCCTCGTTCCATTAAGATATGGATCCATTTTTGGACCAAAGGGCAAACTGAAGACCTTTCCCTCTATTTTTGCATCATAGTGTCTTTTAAGCTAATATTAGTATATATTGAAGATAAATTCATCATTATTAGCACAATTGGATGTTTAAGTCATAATTATGCTTGGAAGATTATTAATAGGTGATTTCTGCTGTTTGGATGTTAGTAAGCACCTGTTTTTGGCTGTTGATATTGGGCAGAAGAGAGAGGCAACCATTGCCACAGAGTTTCGGGAAGGTTAAAGGTGAGAGATAAAAACAGGTAATTGAAGTTTACTGGATAAGAGAACACATCCCTGGGACTATAAGGGGCTTTTTTTTCTCCGAGATAATAGAATTCCCTGAAAACGGAGCTTTGAATGAAAGGTGCTTTATTATATAATAATTTAGATAGTTCTGCTATTTTCAGATGACAGTATCATAACTAGGTCCAGATTTAGGCATAGATGACATAAGCAATTGCCATGGGTGCCAGATTTTGAAGGCATCAAATACTTGGGCTGAATAGAAGTCTAGTTATTTATTTAAAACACTTATACAATCGGAAGCAAATACTCTAATCAAATTCTGGTTGCTTTAAAGCCATACTCCATAATCTATGGGGAAGAAACATTTCCTCCCCACCACTCAGGACTGTACCAAGCTAGCAATACGCCTTGTACAACTGGTGAACTTAGTGTCCCTCCCCATCCACCCCACTGCATTCAGGAACTCACTTTTGTTGGGCTTCCTGTAAGCCTAGTGATGACATCGGCGCCCCTTCTGTACTTGCACCTTCTGTGACTGCACTGGTTGCACAGCCCTTGGTACAGCCTTGCCACCAGTCTGCAGTCCTGCCTGTGGATGCAATCATATTAAATCCAGCCCTGCTTTTAACATGTTATAGGTTTCAACAAATTTTTATTTTTCCAGTAGCAAACCTTTTGTGCTGTGGGTCGCAGACATTTCCTTCAGAGCTCAGTATATGTGCCTCGTATGCTTGGCCATAAATAATGTTACATAATGGCAGAGATATTATCCTTAGAATTGTGATAGCTACCACTCAGCCCTTATTGATCAAAATATCACAAGTTGAGACCACAAATTGAAACTGGGTATCACACTGAAATGCTACAGAGTTTAACCATTTTTTCTGCCCACTTTTAAATATTGACTTCTCTTATAGGAGGATCAGAATTAAAAATTGATGGAATATTCTATGCAAGGGAATTATTGAATTTAACCAGTTTTGGACCAGCGTATGTTTTACATACATAAGGTTTCCATACTTACTACTCAACTGTTTACTAATTAATGGTTATAAATTCAATGGAACTATGTTTAGCTATTATGTCAAAAAGCGTTATATACAGATTTTTTATCTGAGATCTAGTTAGTTTAATAAGTATTCGAAGTTTGCTGATTTTGACGGTACTGGCGGCTCAACATAAAAAGATCACAAAAAATAGTAAGTAGCTTATAATGCTGTAATAGCTACTATTTTGTAAATAAAAGTATTTGTAGACTTTAGAAAATAGGTTTAGATATCTGTAAGTTACTTAGTGTCAGAGATATTGGTGCGTATATGGGCCTTGTATGTTTTTCATACGCTGAGCTAATATGTTGTCGAAACTAATTGCTGTCAAGCATTCTGTTCTAGGTGTTTCAATGGTGCAATATCGACGCACTGCATCAGAAGTGTTTCACGTGTATCATATTCCGCCGTCAGAATGGACTGTTGACAAACTATATTATATCATAATAAAGTGTTTTAAATGAAAACTGCATTTTCAGTAGTATCATACAGTATGTTTATGTCAATGAATATTGGAACTGAATCCTATCTTTTCTGAAGACGGACAATATACTATATTTTACCAGTGTATTAAAAACATAGACTATGTGAAACTTCTATTTTCTGCAAAGTTTTAATATTTTTTATTATTGCCGGTATTTCATAGTTGTTTGAGTGTAACAAATCTAATAAATCATCCAGAACAGAAAAAGAAAATGCGAACTGTCCTAAACGGGTTAAATGGTTTGAAAAATAATTCTGTACAGTAAGGATCCATAAGCCACTTTAGAGATTTATGTCATCTTTTTCAAGTCTATTTATATCATTACCCAGATCATCCAGCTCCACCAAAGAAACCACCTCGCCCTGGAGCCCCCAGCCATCTTGGTAGTCTGGCCAGTCTTAACAGTCCTGTTGACAGCTACAATGAAGGAGTAAAGGTATAATTATTTAAATACTATTGGTTTTAATTGTATTAAGAAAAACAGTAATACAAAGTACAAGGAAAACATTTGTTCCTTTCCTCCCATTTCAATTATGACAAAGATGGTTTATTTCAGACCATATAATTTGCAGAATCAACCTTGCTTCCCAGGTCAATATAGTTTTTTCATTTTTTTTAAATATACTGGTGGTAATTGGGAATAACGACATAAAGATCTGTAGTCACTTTAAAGCTTACAAATGAGGCTGACTGAATTAGAAACATTCCCCCATCCCCGTCTCTCACTTCTGCTGAGTGAATTTGTTCATATTTGTAAAGCTGAATGCAGTCAAGTATTGTCTCAGTTGTTGAAAGAAATGTTTGCAAAAAGCTTCCTTGTCTTACAGATCAGAGTTAAAAGTATGATATAGGATTTTTGATTGGCATTTTCTGTTTTTGCAATGGGCAAATTAAAAAAAATATATATTTTTTAATTTGCTCCCAATTTATTAACATGAATTTGTATCCACACTGATGAGTCAGTTAGCCTGTTTGAATGATTCCTGTCTGATTTTGGGTGGAGATTGCAAGTAGAGATGTAAATTTCCAAGAATTTAATTGAAAAAAATGATGAAAATAAGAGATTTGGGAAAATTGGGAAATACTGTAAATGTATTTGCATAATATAGTACACGTATTTCTGCATGTATTAAAAATGTTGCTTCAATGATTATGAACAAATCTAATGCACAAAAGTATTTATATTAAAAGCAATTTTATACAAGTGAACAGACATAGAACATATTTTTTATTTATATTAAATGGGTCATAGTCTCTGACAATTTTATTGCTGAACTTGCTTACACATGGAGAACCATGACTGTGGTTAAAAGTGATTTTCCATTTACAAGCAGAAAAAAGTCCTCATGTATGGATGACATCATCCAACGGAGCCCTGCTCCAAGAGTTTTCCTTGCTCTTCTGGAAGCTTTTGGAACCTCCTCTATGCATGCACCCGCTGTGGTGCCATTTTACCTCAAACTCTTCTTTTCTATGGAGCCCCAAGGACGTGTTTCAGAAACACGTGTGAGTAGCGGGTATTTTTTCTCTTGTCACTTCTCTATATTTTTGCTGCCTGCCTGATACACTGGTCAACATTGAAATGGTTACTGACTTTAAAGGCCCTAATCTGTAGTTTCTTGGTGAGCTGAACACGAATATAAAAAATATTAATAATATATTTAAAAAAATTATTAATATATTAAAAAAAATTTATTGGCTCTCGTTTTGAAGATATTGCATGTAGTTCATTTTTGATGTTTCACCGTGTAAATTTATCCGGTAGGAAATTAACAACATCCCAAATAAGCCTTGAATGATGTAATATTGCATCACATTGCATAATTTTTATTTTTTTTATTTATTTATTTATTTATTTACATTCTCTTATATACCGCGCTATTCTGCATCAGTGCGGTTTACATTGAACAGGGCATTATAACTTGGAGATAACTATTTTACAGGGAACATGGGCTATGGAGGGTTAAGTGGCTTGCCCAAGACCACAAGGAGCACCTGTGGGACTAGAAACCCCAGTCCTTCCAGCCCAAGGTTGCTGTCCTCTAGTGGGATTTGAACCCCCAACCTTCCGGCCTGAAGTACCTTGCCCCAAACACTAGGCCACTCCTCCACTCCAGTCTTGTGGGTCATAATACCAGCATGCACACATCATCCAGAGTTGATTGCATCATTTTCTGATGCAATGCAATACTACTGCCAGACGGCTGCTGAAGCCATCTGATGTCAGCAGTGTACTATACACAGTCGGAAAGGAAAGTAATCTGGTATTCTGTTCCAATATTGAAAGCCTCATGAATGCCTTAAAAATCACTCATGACCCACAAGACTGGAGACTATTTATAGACTCTTCGAAACTGAGTCTGAAGGCTGTGCTTTTGAACAATGGAAACTGTCTTCCATCTATTCCAGTAGCGCATACCGTCCACATGAAAGAGACATACAATAACTTAAAGCATCTACTGACTTCCATTAACTATAATAAGTACAGCTGGCACCTCTGTAGTGACTTGAAGGTAGTTGCCCTTTTAATGGGACTGCAGCAGGGATATATAAAATACATGTGTTTATGTGAGTGGGATAGCCGAGCAAGGGATTGGCACTACTTGCGGAAGGAATGGAATCGCAGACAAAATGTAACATTTGGAGAGAAGAATATCCAGCATCCAGCTCTGGTTTAGGCTCACAAAATCCTGCTACCACCCCTTCACATCAAACTAGGTTTGGTGAAAAACGTTGTGAAAGCCATGGACCGCACTTCGCCAGCTTTCCGATACCTGCATGAAAAATTCCCTCGACTCAGCGAAGCAAAGATTAAAGAGGGATTTTTTGTTGGTCCTCAGATTCAAGAGCTCTTCAAAGATGACCGGTTCAACAACTTGCTGCAGGGTGATGCGAAACAAGCATGGAATGCTTTTCGCCTAGTGTCAACAAACTTTCTCGGGAATGTTAGGGAAGCAAACTACAAGGAACTAGTAGAAGACATGCTGATGCAGTATCAGAAACTTGGCTGCAATGTGTCTCTAAAGATCTATTTCCTTGTTTCTCATCTCGATTTCTTTCCTGACAACTGTGGTATGGTTAGTGATGAATAGGGCAAATGTTTTCACCAGGATATTGCAACGATGGAGCAAAGATACCAGGGAAAATGGTCCACTACAATGCTGGTTGACTACTGCTGGACACTCCCCAGAGAAGCTCCCGAACAGCTGTACAAGAGACAGGTGAAAAAATCTAAGAAGTAGTCTATGACTTGGTTTTTTACAGGTATTAACCAAAGGCCTATTATATTTACTATTGACATGCATTTTGTGATGTAAACCTTAATTCTTGTAGATTACAAAAAAGCTAGAGCCAACTTTGCAGTTTCACTGTCATATTCGTGTTAAGCATATAAAAATTGATAAGAAATTACTATTTTTATTTTAGTAACATGACTTTTGTAAAAATTTGTTGACCAGTGATATCGTGGCCTTTTTTCTTCCCTGTTAAAAAATTTCATTAGTTTAGTGTTTTCGAGCCATCTGATTTTGCTGTAACTATTTTTTCAGGCAGTATGTCACAGAAAATAGCCAGTGAGTTTAAAAAGTGTTCAGTGTACTTAAGGACAATATCCATAATGGATACGCACAATTGGTGCCTTTAGTGACTGGGGACCGATCATCAGCTGTCCTCTTGTAATTTGTGTTGGCAGATAACATAAAGAGGGTCGTGAAAAACAAACACCTGTCTCTATGGCATTGAAAACTGTATCAGACACTGGCGCATTGACATCAAGGAGTCCTCGAATCCTCTTGGAGCCGAGCATCTGTAGTATCCTGGAGCATCGGCCATCAATCAGTGTTCACCTGAAGGTGAAGAGGGATTTATCTTCATCAGCCCCAAAGGGTAGACACATCGAGCATCAGGTGGAAACTCTGGTATATCATCGTCAAAGCTCTTCAAGGCATGAGGTTGGAAGCAAAGAGGGTTTGCAAGAGGGCCTCTTTAAGCATCCCCAAAGAGAAGAGAGCTCATCCTCCAGGACATTGGAGGGACAGTAATGGCCTACTGAGAGCTGAGACCAAGCAACCGATACACCAAGTACATTGGCTAATGTTATCTTGGCCCTGCAGCCTTTGGAGACGGTAGCCCTGGAGAAATGCCTTCTGAGGGCTATCAAGGAAAGCATCACAATGCTGTTTGCCATGCAGCATGTAAGTGCATCAGTGTCTGCTGCACCAGCATCAATAGCTGTCCAGCCAATCCTCGAAGCATCAAATGCCTTTGGGAGAGGCATTGGCATCAGGGCATCAAAAGGCCCCAATACCGGAGCCTGCCCAGCCAATAATACTATGTAGTGCATCAGCCTCCAATGTTCCCCCAAAACCTAGAAAGTCATCAGTGCATGACTCTGCCGAAGGAGCTCCTGATCCCCAAAAGACAGGAGAGTCGTCTAGGCTGAGACTCAAAGATATTTTATTTATTTAACTGCTTTTTATACCGCCTTTTCATTTTATTCAAAGCGGTTTATATTGTAACTTAAACTTGATAATGTACATTAAGCAGGGACATTGATAACTTGGATTCTTTTGAGGCAATGGAAGGTTAAGTGACTTGCTCAAGGCCACAAGGAGTACTAGTAGGAATCGAACCCTGATCTCTTGATTCCCAAGCCAATACATGATTACTGGTGATGAATCTGAAGGCCTTTTGGATGATAGGTCCCCAGAACTTCCATCTGACCTTTTTCCTCCTCATGAGAGGCATAAATCACTTCTAGAGGATATAACTACCTCCAGGAACAAGCAGGAATGTAGTCTTCATATATGGGGTGACGTCAGTACCGACAGAGCCCGCGCGGGAACGCTCCTCAGTGTCCAGTAGGAAAGCTTTTGGGAGCATCCCATTGTACCTGCGTCACTACCTTTTTGCCCTTGGAACTCTCCCTCCTCAGTTCTTCATTTTCCGTGGAGTCAGCAGGAAGCAAATCCTGTCACCGCAGAAAATTTCTTCATTCTTCTTTTTTGTTATTTTTTGCAATTGCATCTGCCTTCCCGTCGACGCCAGAACAGATATCTTTGATTCTATTTCTTTCTTTCTGTAAAAAAAAAAAAAAAATGGAACTTTAATTCTTTCAGGCACATCAATGCCATTTTAAGCCTTAGACCTTGCATCCAGTCTACTGACACGATGGAAAAACCAGTCAGTGGTTTTAAGAAATGTTCTAAATGTGGTAGCACCATCTCTGCTACTGATACCTATGACTGGTGTCTTAAATGCCTTGGCCCAGATCACCAGCCACCTGAATGTCCCCTTTGCAAAAAGATGACAAAGAGAGGTCTACAGAATTGGGTTGCAAAACTCTGCTCCCTCTTTGCTTCAGATGCGGTTTCACTCGTTTCGACATCATCGAGGGCATAGTCTTCCTCACATGGATCTCAGGTATCAAAACACAAGTCTTCCTCGAAGACATGCCGTCCTCCCAAGGATAGATCTCTATCTAAAGATAGAGTTGCCTCTAGCATTGCCCTGGTGTTGGATCGACCAGTCAAACAACCCCGGCGGGAGGACCTCCCCTCCAAAACCACCAAAAGGGGTCTAGGATGCTTCTGAGGCCTCCACCTCAGGAGAGCTCCTAGTACCATGCTCTGGGATGGTAGCCCATGCTTCCGGTACTGATACCCAGGCATCGGCAAGCTTTATGGATCAGCATATACTGGCCATTGAGCGGAGTCTAGTGACTCTGTTAGCGGCATCGATACTGGTCAGGACCTCACCAGCAGTACCTGTACCATCAATGCTGCCGATGAAGTCGGCATCGAGTTTCATGCCACTCGACACACTCCTGCCCATGCCGGCCCTCGAGTCCATTCCCAGTTCTGAGGTACTGGGGCGGCAAGTCTCTTGGGTCGATACCGATCTCGATCAGTACTGGAGCTTACAAGAGCAGGAGCATCATTCCCGCCGATACTTTGATTCTATCAATTCCGATTCTTCAGATGATGAATCGATCGGTAGCTGAGAAATGCAAAGTCTTCCAGAGGAACCCTCGCCGTCGCTGCAACGGCGCTTGTCCCCTCCCAAAGATATGTCTTTTCAAACGTTTATCAAGGATATGGTGAGGGGCCTATCCATTACACCTACATCATAGAAAGAACCCAGAGCAGAGGAATTGGAGATCCTCCAATACCCTACAGCTCCTAAAGAGGCAACTATTCTGCCTATTCACCGTATATTCCAGGATCTTATGCTCCGGATGTGGGAAACGTCCCTCATCATTTCTCCCCATACTCTGCCACTTGATACCATATATCGGGTACCGGAAAGTCCCGGTTTCCAGAAAACGTAGCTTCCACACCACTCAATGGTAGTGGAATCAGCTGTGCATTGAATTAAGAGTTCTAAGACGCACTCCTCCAATCCCCTAGGCAGGGAATCGAGAATCCTCAATGCCTTTGGGCGGCGATGCTTCCAGGCCTCCATGCTTTCAGCCTGCATAAGTTCATACATACTCTACATAGTAACATAGTAAATGACGGCAGATAAAGACCAGTATGGTCCATCTAGTCTGCCCAGTAAGATGGCCGGAGTAAGATGGCAGGAGTAGGTGCCACTCTGTGCAGGCCACCCCTACATGGGTATGTTCCTTAAGGAGGTAAATAGGGATCTGGAATCAATTGCTCCTCTTCTCTCGGATGATAAGAGGGCAGACTATCTTATATTAGTCAAACATGCCCAGAATGTTTTGAAGTCTATCTATCTATCTATTTAGCATTTCTAGAGTGCCACGTATGCAGCGCTGCACAGCTAACCTACAAGAGGTAGTCAACATACAAGAGACAGTCCCTCATCGGAGCTTACAATCTAGTTAGAATAGTACATTAGTTAAGGAACGGTGTGGTACAGTTTGGTCTGTAGTTTGGTCATAAACGTTGACAGGTGTTGGGGTGGGATGAGAAAGGAGTTAGGATCTAAATGCAGTGGTGAAGAGGTGGGTCTTTAACCTGGATTTGAAGAGGGCCAGGGAGGGTGCCTGGCGCACAGACGCAGGTAGGCTGTTCCAGGCGTAGGGTGCAGCAAAGGTGATAGGAGCGCAGTCGGGAGTTTGCGGTGCGGGTGAAAGGCATTGAAAGAAGTAATTTGTTAGTGGAGCTCAAATATCAAGAGGGGACGTAGGGAGAGATAAGAGGTACTGAGGGGCCGTAGAGTGGATGCATTTATAGGTCAACAGGAGAAGCTTGAATTGGATGCGTAACTGGAGAGGGAGCCAGTGAAGCAACTTGAGAAGAGGAGTAATATGGGCATGGCGAGACTGGAAGAAGATTAGACAAGCAGCGTGATTTTGTATAGATTGAAGGGGAAGGAGGTGGCTCACGGGAAGACCAGCGAGGAGTAGGTTGCAGTAATCGAGGCGAGAGGAGATTAAGGAGTGGATAAGCATTTTGGTAGTGTGTTCAGAGAGGAAGGAGCGGATTTTGCTGATGTTGTAGAGAAAGAAGCAGCAGGTCTTTGCTACAAGCTGGATATGAGCGGAGAAGGAGAGAGAGGTGTCAAAGATAACCCCTAGATTGCGGGCCGAGTGAACCGGAAGGATAGTAGATCCATCCACATGGCTTGAGAGAGGGGGAAGTGGGGGGGAGGAGTTAGGTGGAAAGACAAGGAATTAAGTCTTGGCCATGTTCAATTTCAATCGTCGATGCGACATCCAGGCTGCGATGGCCGAAAGACAGGCAGAGATCTTGGACTGGGCTGCCGGAGAAATATTAGGTGTGGAGAGGTAGATTTGTGAGTCATTGGCGTAGAGATGGTACTGAAAGCCATGGGAGGAGATAAGCGCACCAAGGCCTTGGGTATAGAGAGAGAAGAGGAGGGGGCCCAAGTCTGATCCCTGGGGTACACCTACATGGAGCGGGGTAGGGGAGGAGGAGGAGCCACCAGAGCATACGCTGAATGAGCGATGGGAGAGGTAGGAGGAGAACCAGGATAGTACGGAGTCCTTGAAGCCAAGCGAGGAGAGGGTGATGAGGAGAAGGTCATGATTAACGGTGTCAAAGGCAGCAGAAAGGTCAAGAAGGATGAGAATAGAATAGAGGCCCTTGGATTTAGCCAGGAACAGGTTGTTTGTGACTTTTGTGAGTGCCGTTTCAGTGGAGTGTAGGGGACGGAAGCTAGATTGAAGTGGGTCGAGGAGGGCCTGGGATGTGAGGAAGTCGAGGCAGCAATGGTAGACTGCTCATTCTAGTAGTTTGGATATGAAGGGAAGGAGGGAGATTGGTCGATAGCTAGAAGGGCATGTGGGATAAAGTGAGGGTTTCTTGAGGAGGAGTGTGACAACAGCATGTTTGAAGTCAACAGGGACAGTTGCAGTGGAGAGTGAGAGGTTGAGGATATGGTGAGGGGGATGGAACGTAGGAGATGGGTGGGGATAGGGTCTGATGAACAGGTGGTGGGTTTGGAGGAGGACAGAAGGAGTGCAGTTTCTTCCTCAGAGATCGGTGGGAAGGAGGAGAAGGTGGCAGAGGGAGTATGGCTGGGGGAGGAGAATTGAGGAGGAGGGGAGGTAGATGAGGGGGTAGGGAATTGGAGGGTAATCTTGTGGATTTTGTCGTGGAAGTAGTCGGCTAGGGTTTGGGCAGAAAGGGAGGGCGGAATCGGGGGCGGGGGAACCTTGAGGAGAGAATTGAGGGTATTAAAGAGATGGCGAGGATGAGAGGCAAAGGAGTTGGTCAGACAGATGTAGTAATCTTGTTTGGCAAGTGCTAGGGCTGACTGGAAGGAGCCAAGCATGAATTTGAATTGTAGAAGGTCTTCCGGGGAGCGGGATTTGGACCAAGCTCGTTCGGCAGAATGGGCACAGATGCATAGGTGACGGATTGTGGGTGAAAGCCAGGGTTGGGGGGTAGATCGTTTGACAGGACGTGGGGTGGGAGGGGCAAGAGTGGCAAGGGCTGAGGATAATGTAGCATTGTATGAAGATAATGCCTCGTCGACGGACTTGGAGGATAAAATGGCGGAAAGAGATGGAGAGACGGTGGAAGAGAGAGTCAGGGGATCAATATTATGAAGGTTTCTAGATAGGTCGGAAGAGCCAGGATGAGGTTGGAAGTTGAGTAAATGTTAAGAGGTGATGGTCAGATGAGGGAAGGATTGATTTGTAGAAGTTTGAAGGGGAGGAGTTGGAGGAGAGTATTAGGTCAAGGCAGTGGCTATGTAGATGTGTGGGGGCAGTGGAGCAAAGTTGGAGGCCGAAAGAGGAGGTAAGAGCGAGGAACTTTGAGGCATGGGGGTCGGAGGGGTTGTCGATGTGAATGTTGAAATCGCCAAGAATAAGAGTGAGGGAGGAGGGGTCCATAAAGGCAGAAAGTCAGGAGTCAAGGTCGGTGAGGAAGGTTGATTTGGGTTTGTCCGGTGGGTGATAAATAACAGCTATTCAGAGGGGAAGTGGTGAAAGGAGGCAAATGGAGTGGACTTTGAAGGAGAGGGGGGAGTGTGATTGGGGTGGCAGAAGGGGGTAGGAATTGGCAGGAGGCAGAGAGTAGGAGGCCAACACCACCACCGCGACCAGTAGATCGAGGTGTATGGGAGAACTGGTAGCCCCCATAGCAGAGAGAGGCAATGGATGTGGCGTCGTCTGGGGGGAGCCAGGTCTCGGTCAAGGCAAGAAGATGTAAGGCATTGGAGATGAAAAGGTCATGAATAAAAGGAGTTTTTTTGATGACTGAGCATGCGTTCCATAGGGCACATGAAAACGGGAGAGCGGAGGGGGGGAGGAGAGGGATATGGATAAGGTTGGATAAGTTACGTGTAGATTTTTTGTCAGAGTAGCGTGGGGGTCTATTTCTAGGGTAATGCCGAGATTTAGAGGGAGCAGGGTGTGGGTGGGTGAGTCTGGGTGAGCGTGCTTTCCAAGAAGGACATGAGGGAGGGGAAATGTGGGGTAAATTGATGGTATCGGGTAGGTTATGTGGGGGATTATTTCTGGGGGTAGGGTTGTAGTTGATATCTATGGATAAGTGATTGTGGGATGAATGGGGGAGGGCGGAAGGCGGGAGGAGCGGGATGTGGATGAGATTAGATGGGATACATAAGGAACTTTTTCTAGTGTATATGTATATAGGTAAGCAAACCCGCACACAATTAATCAAATGTAAATCAAATGACCCTGCGTTGTGTTGTTTAAAATCAAATCTTTAACCAATCAAAATGTAAATCATACAAATTACTGTACTGTACAGTGCAACCTGATCTGTAAAGTTAACCGCTGCTGATTGTAGGAAGTAGCAGTATACAAGTGTCTACTAAATGAATAAATAAATAAATAGTGTGAGAACGAAATTGGGGGGGGGGCCCGGGTTGGGATTGATGTTCCCAGCTGAGAGCAGGAGGAGGAGTCTTAGAGAGCGAGGTATAGTGGAGATAGTACGTCAGAAGCGAGGGTGGGGTTGCCTTAAAGAGAGGGGGGCTGGTTGAATGCGGGGGATGGTGTGAAGAAGCTCGAGCAGGTGCAAGGCTAGGGGGCAGGACGGAGGGAGAAGTGAGGAAGGTAGGCGTGGCTTGTTGAATGTGGGAGATGGTGTGAGGAAGCTCAAGGGCAGGTGCTAGGCTAGGGGGCAAAGTGGAGGGGGAAGTTAGGGGAAGGGTAGGGGGACGAGGAGGGAGGGTGTTGGTAGGAGGGGTGGCAGTTGGGGAGGATAATGAAGAGGAGGACAATGAGATGTGGGGCCATGGTAGTGGGCAGCAGCAGGTTCTGAGCAAGCAATGGGTAGCAAGTTCTAGGCAGACAATGGGTGGCAATTGATAGGCAGACAAACAGGCAGTGGGTAGCAGTTCAAAGCGAGCAGTGGATAACAGTTCTAGACAACAATGGGTGACGGTACTATGCAATAATGGGTGGCACGGTATGCAAGCAATGGGTAGCAGTACTATGCAACAATGGATAAGCAATGGATAACAGTTCAGTACAACAGTGGGTGGCAGCAGTATGCAAAACAATGGGTGGCAGCAGTATGCAAAACAATAAGCAATGGATAACAGTTCAGTACAACAGTGGGTGGCAGCAGTATGCAAAACAATGGGTTGCAGCAGTATGCAAAACATTAAGCAATGGATAACAGTTCAGTACAACAGTGGGTGGCAGCAGTATGCAAAACATTAAGCAATGGATAACAGTTCAGTACAACAGTGGGTGGCAGCAGTATGCAAAACAATAAGCAATGGATAACAGTTCAGTACAACAGTGGGTGGCAGCAGTATGCAAAACAATGGGTAGCAATACTATGCAAGCAATGAATAAGCAATGGATAACGGTTCTATGCAGCGAAGGGTAGCAGTTCTATGCCCAGCAGTGGGTAGCAGTACCATGTAGGCAATGGGAGCAATGCTAATCAAGCAGAGGGTAGCGGTGCTATGCAGGTGGTGGGTAATAGTTCAATGCCAACAATGGGTAGCAGTACAGTGCAGGCAGTGGGTAGCAAGTTCTAGGCGGGTAGTGGGAGGAAGAACAATGCCAGCAGTGGGAAGCAAGACAAAAGAGAGTTACTTGAAGGTACCAGGGTGGAGCTTGTGAGATGGTTTGGTCTGGAGGTGAAGTATGGGGGGGCGATCCAGCCTACTTGACCCCAGCAGCTACGGAGCACCGGAGTTTGTCAATAGGGCAACCTTTGATTGTTTTGAATGCACTAGCAGAGCAACATCTATCTGCATAGGTGCACGTAGGATTGCATGGCTTCAGGCATCAGACCTTCAACAATGGGTTCAAGACAAGCTGGGTAATATTCCCTGTACTGGTGAGAACCTGTTTGGAAAGGATTGGCAAGATAAGGCTTCTCAGTTGGAGTCTGAGAATACCACCTTAATAGGCTTTGCAAAGCTACTGCCAATCCTGCCAAGAAAAAAGCAGCTGCAAAGAAAGCTTTCTGTGGTAAGATGAAGAAATGTTACCCCTCTTATCCCCCAGCTTCTCAATACCAACCTCAGAGTACCCAGAAGAGGCAACAGCCTCCCAAGCACCAGAAAAAGCCACATGCTCCTAAATCCCAACCAGCTGCGCAGACCCAATCTGTGCCTGGTTTTTAACTTCTTCCTAGAGAACATTGCCACCCTGCCTCTGGAGAACCCCCATCCCTTCCACATAGCAGGCAGACTTTGCCATTATGCCCACAGGTGGCATCTTATCTCCTCAGAGCAGTGGACACTAACCATAGTGCAAGAAGGGTACAGGCTTATTTTAGAAAGCATATACCCCCTTCCACCCTAGTGGGGGAATATCATTCTCAACCTCTACTCACTGCTCTCATGCAGCAAGAGGTCACCTCTCTTCTGTCACAGTGTGCCATAGAACAGGTTCTGACATCCAACAAGGGATGGGGTTCTATTCTCCCTACTTTCTCATGCCATAGAAAAACAGAGGGTACAGACCCATCTTAGACCTCAGAAACCTAAACAAGTTTCTAGTCTGTGAGAAATTCATGATGATCTCACTAGGAACCCTTCTACCTTATCTCCAAAGTCAGGACTGTCTCTGTTCTCTAGATCTAAAAGAAGCGTATGCTCATATCCTAATTCATCCAGAACACAGGAAGTATCTATGCTTCATCTTCCAGGAAAATCACTATCACTTTGGACTCGCCTCTGCCCCAAGAGTCTTCATAAAGTGCATGTCAGTTGTAGCCGCATATCTAAGGAGACTCAACTTTACTTAGACAACTGGCTAATAAGGACAGCCACCTCACAGGAGGTTCATCTATCCCTCCTATGTACAATGCAGGTACTGCAAAATCTGGGATTTGTGATAAATCTTCCAAAATCCCATCTATTTCCCACTCAAACACTAGAATTCATAGGAGCTCTTCTAAACACTCGGTGGTCAAGGACATTTCTATCCCAGGGTGGTTGTACTCGACTAGTACAGCTCACATCTTAGGTACAGCTCAGGGACCATCTCTCAGCCAGAGAGATGTTACAGCTTCTGGGCCATATGGCCTCTACAGTACATGTAACATAGTAACATAGTAAATGACGGCAGATAAAGACCAGTATGGTCCATCTAGTCTGCCCAATATGATGGCAAGAGTAGGTGCACCTGCCGCTCCGTGCAGGCCACACCTCCCCATGTCTTTGTTTAGGGGTGAACCCACCACTCCATGTAGGACACCCCTATTTGTTGAGAAATTAGATGGCCCAGTTTATTTTGATTTTATCCTGTTGCTGTAAAGTGGTCCACTGTGTCTGTCCCATGCCATTTTGAATTCCATCACCGTGTTTACCCCCACCACTTCCATCGGGAGGGCATTCCAAGCATCCACCACCCTTTCTGTGAAAAAGTATTTCCTGACATTACCTTTCAATTTACCACCTTGCAGCTTCCTGTTATGCCCTCTAGTTTTGCAGCTTCCCCGTCTTTGGAAGAGGTTTGTTTGTTCATTATTTCCCTTTAAGTATATAAAGGTCTGAATCATATCTCCCCTGTCCCTCCTCTCCTCCAAAGTGTACATGTTTAGGTCTTCAAGTCTCTTCTCATAAGGCTTCTGACGCAGGCTCCAAATCATTTTGGTCACCTTCCTCTGAACAGTTTCCAGTCTTTTTACATCCTTTGCAAGATATGGTCTCCAAAACTGAACACAGTATTCCAAGTGAGGCCACACCAGTGACTTGTGCAGTGGCATAAATACCTCTTCATTTCTGCTGGTAATTCCTCTTTGTATGCAGCCCAACATCCTCCTGGCTTTTGCCACCGCCTTGTCGCACTGTTTTGCCACCTTGAGATCTTCAGAAATAATCACACCAAGGTCTTTCTCTCTGATCCATGCACACCAACCTCTCGCCCCCTATCGCATACATTTCCCTTTGATTTCTGCTACCCAAGTCCATGACTGCACTACTTTGCATTAAATCTTAATTGCCAAGCATTAGACCATTCTTCCAGCTTTTGTAGATCTTTCCTCATGTTAACCACTCCCTCGGGGGAGTCCACTCTGTTGCAAATTTTTGTGTCATCTGCAAAAGGACAGACTTTTCCATTCAGTCCTTCAGCAATATCACTCACAAATACATTGAACAGTGTTGGGCCTAGGTCCGACCCCTGGGCCACCCTGCTAATCATCTTCCCTTCATCTGAGTGAGCTCTATTTACCATCACCTTCTGTCGTCTGTCAGTCAACCAATTTCTGATCCAATTTACCATCTTGGGATCCTTCCCCAGGCTACTGAGTTTATTGATAAGTCTCCTGTGAGGAACAGTATCAAAGGCTTTGCTGAAATCCAGGTAGATGACATCCATCGCATGCCCCTGATCTAGTTCCCTGGTCACTCAGTCAAAGAACTCAATCGGATTTGTTTGGCAAGATCGTCCTTTGGTAAAACCATGTTGTCTCGGGTCTTGCAACCTGTTGGTTTTGAGAAAGTTCACTATTCGCCCTTTCAGGAGCATCTCCATTACTTTTCCCGCCACCGAGGTAAGGCTCACAGGCCTGTAGTTTGACACTTCTTCCCTGTCACCACTTTTGTGTAGAGGTACGACATCAGCCATTCTCCAGTCCTGAGGAACCTCTCCTGTTTCCAAGGATCTGTTGAAAACATCCTTTAACAGCCCTGCAAGAACCTCTCTGAGCTCTTTCAGTATCCTGGGATGTATCCCATCCGGTCCCATGGCCTTGTCTACTTTCAGTTTTGCAAGTTGTTCTAACACTTCATTTTCTGTGAATGGTGTGGTATCTACTTCATTCACATTTTTATATTTGTGAGTCACAGGAGGTCCTTCTCCAGGACTTTCTTTAGTAAAAACAAAGCAGAAGTATTCGTTTAGCAATTTCGCTTTTTCAATGTCACTTTCCACAAGTCCGTTCGCAGCACTTCTGAGTCCTGCAATTCCACCTCTGATCTTCTTCCTTTCCCGAATATACCTGAAGAAAGTTTTGTCGCCACACTTAACATTTTTAGCCATCTTTTCCTCTGCCTTTGATTTTGCTATCCTTATTTTTCTTTTTGTCTCTTTGAGTTTGTTCCTGTATTCATTTCTGTGTTCCTCTGTTTGTGAGCTTTTGAATTTTGCGAAAGCTGTGTTTTTTGCCTTTATTTCAGCAGCCACTTCTTTGGAAAACCAAACAGGTTTTCTTCTCCTCTTGTTTTTGTTTACTCTTCTTAAATATTTATCTGTTGTCCCTTTTATTGCCACCTTTAGTTTAGCCCATTGCAATTCTACTTCCCTTATCTCCTTCCACACTGTCAGCTCCTCCTTTAGGTACTCGGCCATTTTATTGAAGTCTGTGTTTTTGAAGTTTAGGACTTTGAGCTTGCTATGATTGGCCTGTGCCATAGCTTTTTATCTCAAACCACACCGTGTGATGATCGCTGCTGCTCACAGAGGTACTCACACAGACATTCGACATGCTATCACCATTGGTGAGCACTAAATCCAACGTTGAGCTTTCCCTGGTTGGTTCCATCACCATTTGTCTAAGTAATGCATCTTGGAGAGCATCCACAATTTTTTTGCTTCTTCCAGATTTGCAGAAGGAGTAATCCAATCCCACTTCTGGTAGATTAAAGTCACCCAATATTATCGCTTCCCCCTTTGTGGCTATCTTGGCAATATCTATAATCAGTTCATTATCTATTTCTTCAATTTGTGTCGGAGGTCTGTAGACTACAGCAGTTTGGATGACAGTGCCATCTCTTTCCAACACAATCCAGAGCACTTCTTCTTTTCCCCATGCCCCATGTCGTCCCATATGCCAATTGCACATGCGAACAGCCCAGTGGACCCTTGCATTACAGTAGAAACAGGTCTCTGGAGCCCTCAAGGACCGCATCCAAGTCACAGACCTGCTCGCCAAGTCCCTTCTATGGTGGTGTACCCCAACAAATCTTCTTGTAGGGTCACTTTTTCAGATGCCTCCACATCAATGCATCCTGACAACGGATGCCTCCAAACTGGGTTGGGGAGCCCACTTAGGCCCTCTCTCTACTTAGGGACTCTGGATGGAACAGGAGTCACAGCTCCAGATAAATCTCCTAGAGCTTTGTGCTGTCTTCAGCGCCCTCAAGGCGTTTCAACAACTCCTATAGGGCCACAGAGTTCCCATCCAGATGGACAATCAGGTCGCCATGTTCTATCTGAACAAACAGAGGAATGGGATCTTGGGCCCTCTACCAGGAGGCTCTCCAGCTTTGGTCTTTTGCCATTGTTCATCGGATACACCTCCAAGCGGTGTACCTTCCGGGATAGCAAAATGTTCTAGCAGACAGATTGAGTCTTAACCTTCTTCCACACGAATGGTCCATCCATCCGCAGACGACAACCTTCATCTTTCAGACCTGGGGAACTCCGGAAGTATACCTTTTTGCCACTTCGCAAAATGCAAAACTTCCTCGTTTCTACACCAGAACCCCGATGTCCAGCTTTTACAGTAGGTGGATGCTTTCCACCTTCACTGGGGTCAGGATTTCCTATATGCCTTTCCTCCTATACCTCTGATTCCCAAAATGCTCTTCAGCTTCAAGTAGACAGGGGCAAAATGATTCTCATAGCCCCGTGCTGGCCACATCAACCGTGGTTTCCTCTCCTGCTATGTCTCTCTCAAACTCGCCCCCCGAGTCTTTGGTCAGCTCTCAATCTCCTCTCCCAGGGGGAAGGGACGCTACTCCATCCAAATCCGCAGTCTCTCCTTCTCATGGCTTGGCTGCTAAAAGTGTAGTCTTACAAAATTTTAACCTTACTCAGGAAGTAAAGGAGATCCTGCTAGCCTCCAGGAAACTGTCCATCAGATGTTTTTATGAACACAAGTGGCGTAGGTTCTCCACTTAGTGTTCTCAGAAGGACCTTAATCCCTTTTCAGCTCCTGTAGAGGCTCTCCTTCACTATCTCCTACATCTTTCTTCCTTTGGTCTCAAGACAAACTCTGTAGGGGTTCACCTCAGTGCAATTGCTGCTTCTCACCATCCATGACCTCTTGATGCATTTTCTGAGGCCAATCTACCGATTCTGAGGTCATTTGTCTAGCATCTGGGAGCTAGGGAGTCCCATATGTGAAGACTACATTCCTGCTTGTTCCTGGAGATAGCGTAGTTACTCACCTGTAACAGGTGATCTCTGGGAACCGCAGGAATTTAGTCTTCACAATGCACACTCCTCCCCTAGGAGTTGTAGGGTTTCTCTCTTTTCTCTTATCTCCAGGAACAAGCAGGAATGTAGTCTTCACATATGGGTATCGTCGGTACCAACGGAGCCTGTGCGGGAACACTCCCCAGTGTCCAATAGGAAAGCTTTTGGGAGCACCCCACAGCGCCTGCGTGCTGCCTTCCCGCCTTTCTACCTCTCTCACTTCAGTTCTTCGTTTTTCGCGGAGCCGACAGGACGTGTACCCTGTCACCGCAGAAAATGTATTCTTATTCTTTTGTTTTTTTTGTGGTCGCGTCTGCCTTCCTCGACGCCAACCGGTACCGCCGGTTCTCTTTTTTCTTCTTTTTCAAAAAAACTAGCTTTCTAAAATATTTTTTCTTAAAGGGGCCTCTCCCCTCTCGGTGCTAAATTCTCAGCACTCAATCTTATTGTACATATGTAATTAGTTCAGTTTGCACCCCCCGTGTTATCCAAGTTGTTATTCCTGTTCTCTGTAAAGCAAAACATGTTATCCAAGTTGTTACTCCTGTTCTATGTGAAGCCAAGCAGTTTGTTATGCTCATTTTGTTTTATGTAAACCGCGCTGACAATAGTGCGGTATATAAGAAATTGTAATAAATAAATAAATAAATAAAATAGGCGCCATTTTGGGCACTAGGCCCACTTTTCTTCAAACATGGAGAAGCCAACTAGTAGTTTCAAGAAATGTTCTAACTGTGGCGGTACTATATCCGTCACCGACACCCATGATTGGTGTCTTAAATGTTTAGGTCCTGAACATTGTCCATTGGAGTGTCTCTCCTGCAGAAAGATGACCAAGAGAGGCCTGCAGAATAGAGCTGCAAAACTCAGTACCCTTTTTGCCACAGATACGATGTCAGTTGCATCGACGTCTTCCAGAGCTTCATCTTCCTCCCATGGATCTCAGGTAACTAAACTTAAGTCTTCCAAGACAGGCCGGTCCTCAAAGGGTAGATCTCCTTCTAAGCATCGAGATGCCACTGGCGTTGCCCTCGAGAAAAGTTCACCGGCAAAACAGCCCCGGCGGGAGTCTTCGGTCTCCAAAGCATTAACGGGGCTCCAAGATGTTCCAGAGGCTTCCACCTCTGCATTACTACTGGTGCCATGTTCTGGGGTCATGGTCGCTTCCACCGGTACTGACACCCAGGCATCGGCAGGAGAGATGGATAAGAGAATCCTCGCTATCAAACGCAGTTTAGCGACCCTCTTAGCAGCTTCGGTACCACTAAGACCGCTACAGACGGTTCCACAGGTATAGTACCAACATCAGTACCGGTACTGAGTGCACCTGCTTCGGCAGGTATGCTTCCCCCCCCATGCCGAGCCTTGAGTCTATCTCAGGTATCGGGGGACAGGATCCAAGACACTCCGGTACCGACTTCGAGCGTTACCGGTATCGTGCGTTACAGGAGCACCTGGTACAGAGTGACTTCGAGTCTTCCCATTCTGATGACTCTACCGGTACTAGAGCGATCCTTCCAGAGGATCCAACTCCTCCTCAATGCAGAATGTCTCCTCCAGAAGACATGTCCTTCCAGGATTTCATACGTGATTTAGCCAAAGGTCTTTCAATCATGGTGATTCCAGAAAAGGAACCTAGGGCAGACGAATTAAGAATTCTACAATATCCTATGACTCCTAAGGAAGCAGCTACGCTTCCCAGTCACAAGATCTTAGATGATCTTATGTTAAGGATGTGGGAAACTCCTTTAATGGTGTCTCCACATTCCCGACGCCTCAATACCATGTACCGAGTGCCAAGCTGTCCTGGCTTTCAAAAGACTCAGTTACCACACCATTCAATGGTAGTGGAATCGGCCATGCGTAGAATTAAGAGTGCTAAAAGCATTCTTCTAATCCTCCAGGCCGGGAATCGAGGACACTCGATGCCTTTGGGTGTCGATGCTTCCAATCCTCCATGTTATCAGCAAAGATCAGTTCCTACATTCTTTATATGGGTATGTTCCTGGAAGAAGTCACACATGACTTAGAGCTCATGAGCCCTAATATATCTAAGAACAAAAGGGAAGATTTCCTTACCCTGGTCAAGCACGCCCAGAATGTGTCTAAATTCATGAACCGTGCAACCTTTGATTGCTTTGAATGCAAAAGCAGAACCTCTGCTATCTCCACAGGTGCACGTCATATTGCCTGGTTTCAGGCATCAGACTTAGAGCAGTTGGGTGCAAGACAAGCTGGGAAACATTCCTTATACAGGAGAAAATCTCTTAGGCAAGGACTGGCAGGACAACGCTAATCAGCTTGAATCTGAAAATACTACCTTGAACAGACTATCAAAGTCTACAGCCAACCCAACAAAGAAAAAGTCATTCAAGAAACCCTTTTTCAACAAGAAAAAGAGGTTTTCTTCAGGACCAAGCAGGAAGTCAGTCCTCACATATGGGTGACGTCAGCGCCGACGGACCCCTCATGCGAAGCATTTCCCCAGTTTTCAAAGAAAGCCTTTGGGAATGCAGCGTGCATGCGTGGTCCCCTTCCCACCCAAGGGTGCCATCTTGCTCAGTCTTTCTTTTTCTGCGGAGCCCAACGGACATAGTTCTTGTCACCCGGTAAAAAGTTGATTTTTCTGCAATTTTTTTCGCGTCCCTTTATCCGGTTCAACGCCAGTTCCCAATTCCGCCTCAGCTCGGTACACCGGTATCAAGCCCAGATCTTCTTTTTCGGTTTGTGACTAGCGTTCGCGCTTTTTCTGTTATTTTCACTGGCAGCCCTGTCTTTTGACCTTGCAGGGGCCCTTTTTCCCCCAGTGGCTGCCAGCGGGTTTAAGAAATGTGATCGGTGTAAGAAACTTATGTCTCTCACTGACACACACGACTGCTGCCTCCGATGCCTCGGGCCCGACCATGACCCACTGTTCTGTGGCCCGTGCGGCAAGATGTCGTCGGAGGCCCTTCGGAGCCATCAGCATCAACGTGAAAGAATTTTTTCGGAGTCCGCGTCTGGCCGGGCCTGGACTTCATCAGATGCCTCGACATCTCGGGAGTCTGACCCCGAGTGCCGTCGTAGGTCCTCTGAAAGGAAATCTCCCGCCCGGGAGTACAAAAGGAAGAAGAAGTTCGTGAGGGCGGCGTCAGTGGAGGCACCTGGACCCTCAAGGGCCAGGTCGCGCAGCCCTGACCGCCGTCCCGGGCTCTCTGAGTCGGAGTGGCCGACCAAACTGCCTTGCCTGGAGCCGGAGACCCCGAGTCAGGTAACATCTCTTGTCCTCGTGGAATCTTCTCCGGGAGAACCGATGTCGAGCCCCGAGTCGGGGGCTGCGAAGTCTCCTGAGCTCGGTCTCAGGTTGACGGCCCTGGAGAGCAGCCTGGCTGCCTTCATGGAGCAGCAGCAGGTACTGATCGCTGGTCTGACAGGTGCATCTGCCCCGACCACTGGGACCTCGACTTCTAAGTTGACCCTGGAGGCCGAGCCGATCCGCGAGTCCATCAAGTCTTGAGTTGATCCTCGGCCAATGTCTCCCTCAACCTCCCGTGCGGGGCCGAGGTCGTCGGGGCGGGTGGCATCGAGGCCCACACGGGTGGCATCGAGGCCCACACGGCTGGAGCCGCTCGACGACTCCTCGGAGGAGTCGGCGTGGGAGACGGAGGATGAGGAGTCTCCTGACACCTTCCAGACCCGATGCGTCCTGTCGGACTCCCCGGAGTCCGAGCCTCGGAGAAGGTGCCCCCTGGAGGATACCCGGTTCTCAGATTTCGTCAGGGACATGGCCAAGGCTTTGGCATTTCCGGCAGAGGCCGAGGAGGAGCCTCGAGCTGAAGAGCTCGATGCCCTCCAGTATAACTTTCCTCTGAAGGAAGCCTTTATTGTTCCGATTCCTCCGATGCTGGAACAGCTGCTCTTCCGTATGTGGGAAGCACCGGCCTGAGCGCCGGATCTTAGCAAATGGGTCAATTCCATTTATTGAGTCCGTAAGAGCCCTGGGTTCCAAAAGGCGCAGCTACCGCACAACTCCATGGTTGTAGAATCGGCCATGCACAGGCTGAAAAGTCAAAAGATGCACTTCTTGGTGCCTCCCGGCCAGGAGACCCGGAACCCGGATGCCCTCGCTAGAAAGTGCTTCCAGGGCTCTATGCTATCTTGCCGTGTTCAGACTTACAAGCTGTACATGGGCATGCACCTACAGGACCTGGCAAAGGAGATTGCCGGGTTCTCGGCTGGTCTCTCCGAGGATCCCTTGCAGAGATTCAAAGCCTTGTCAACAGGGATCCGTGAGTGCTCAAAGTTTTTCTCTCGAGCAGCCTCTGATGGCTTCGAGGCTTCGGCCCGGGTAGCTGCACCCGGCATTGGGGCACACCCTCAGGCCTGGCTACAGTCATCGGACCTGGAGTCATGGGTGCAGGACAAGTTGGTCGATGTCCCGAGCCGAGGTGACAACCTGTTCGGCAAGCCCATGACTGAAAAGGCTGCAGAAATCTAGACTGAGACTCTCACCAGGACAAGGCTGTCCAGAAAGACATCTGCCCCTTCTCACAAAAAGAAGGCTCGGGGAAGAAGCCCTTTTTCCCGAGGAAGGGTGCTGCCTACAAAACCTGCCCTCAGTATCAGGCCTCTCCAGCTCCCCAACAGGGCCAGCAGGCCAGAGGGCAGGGGCATGGGCCCCGTAGGCAGAAAACCCCCAAGCCGCCAGCCCCGGCTCCTGCACAGCAAGGAGGGGGTTTTGACTCCCACAGCATAGCCTCTCCTCGCCGGTAGCTTCACTCAGCACAGGAGGTCGGCGGACCCTGTACGCCTACAGGTGGTCAGCCATCACAGGGGATACCTGGGTACTGAGCATAGTCCAGAAGGGCTACATGCTCCATTTCCATCAGCTACCCCCCTCCTACTATCCAGGGGAGCCTCCAAGACTCCCTCTACACAGGGACCTCCTCCTTCAGGAGTTGTCAAGTCTTCTAAACAAACAGGCAGTGGAACCAGTGCCACACCACCTGGAAGGGCAAGGCTTCTACTCCAGGTACTTCCTGGTACCAAAGAGAACAAGAGGCCTCAGACCTATCCTAGACTTGCGAAATCTGAACACGTTTCTGGAGAGGGAAAAGTTCAAGATGCTTACCCTTGGAATACTGCTGCCCTACCTCCAGCAGGGAGACTGACTATGCTCCTTAGATCTAAAGGATGCTTACACTCACATCCTCATCCATCCAGACCACAGACAATATCTCCGATTTGTGGTGGGAGGAAACCACTTTCAGTACAGAGTGCTTCCCTTTGGCCTGATCTCTGCCCCCAGGGTTTACACCAAATGCCTGGCGGTGGTGGCGGCGGCGGCTTTTCTCAGAAATCAGGGGGTTTTTGTCTTCCCCTACCTGGACGACTGGCTAATCAGGGGCCAGTCACTCGAGGATGCCCGACAGGCCACTCTCCGCACTCTCTCTCTTCTTCAGCATCTGGGCTTTGTCATAAACTACTCAAAGTCCACTTTGCTCCTCTCTCAGAACCTAGAGTTTATAGAGGCCAGGTTGGACATTCTTCAGGCAAGAGCTTACTTGCCCGAGGACAGGGCTCACAGACTTATGGACTAGGCCAACCAGTTCCAAAGCAATTCTCATGTTTCCGCCAGGCACTACTCTATGGTACATGTGATCCGAATGCCCATCTGCACATCCGGGCTGCTCAATGGTGCCTCAGAGATCAGTGGACACAAGCCACCGGAGACCTTTGAGACAGAGTAAAGGTGTCCAGACGACTTCTGAACTCCTTACAGTGGTGGCTACATCTGTGAAACCTTCTCGGGGTGTACCTTTTCAGGCTCCAGCACACACAAGGGTGCTGACGACAAATGCCTCCTTAAAGGGCTGGGGTGCACATTGCCAGGGCATGTGTACTCAAGGCCTGTGGTCCCCTTGGGAGGCCACACAGCAGATCAACCTTTTTAGAGCTGCGAGCAATCAGCTTAGCTCTGCAAACCTTCGGCCATGCTCTCTCTCAACATTCTGTCCTAGTTCAGATGGAAAATCAAGTAGCAATGTTCTGCGTGAACAAACAAGGAGGCACAGGCTCCAGGCTCCTATGTCAGGAGGCACTGGACCTTTGCGGTCAAAGAAGGCATGTTTCTCAAAGCAGTTTATCTACCTGGTCAGGAAAGCTTCCTAGCAGGCAAGCTAAGCAGGATTCTCCAGCCTCACAAATGGCAGTTGAATCCATTGGTGGTCCAGCAGATCTGCCTCCGCTGGGGACTTCCATCCATCGATCTCTTTGCAAGTCCACTAAACCCTGCCAGCTGCCCTGGTTTTGCTTCAGACAGCCGCATCCTCTGAGGATGGCAGCAGATGCTTTTCTAATCTCTTGGTCTATGGGCTCCTGTATGCATTTCCTCCCACGCCCCTGGTGGCCCGAACTCTGTTCAAGATCCTCCGGGACAAGGCCTCTGTGATTCTGGTAGCCCCCAGATGGCCGAGGCAACCATGGTTTCCACTTCTCCTACAGTTGGCAGTGGAAATCCCGTTCCCTCTGGGGCTGCAACATGATCGCCTGTCTCAAGAGCAGGGTTCCCTTCTGCACCCCAATCTCATGTCCCTCAATCTGATGGCCTGGCTGCTGAAAGGATAGTGCTAGCTCCCTTACTTCTACCTAAGGAGGTTGAGGAGGTGGTCTTGGCCTCTAGGAGGCAGTCCACCAGAAAGTCCTATGCCCTCAAGTGACATAGGTTTACGGTATGGTGTGCTCAGTGCAGTGAAGATCCTTTCTCTTGCCTTGTGCCAGTAGTACTGCAGTATCTACTTCACCTGTCAGACCTAGGCCTTAAGTCTAACACTGTTCGGGTCCACCTCAGTGCTCTGTCAGCGCACCACTCACCGGTGGAGGGACAGTCTCTGTCGGTTCACCCCTTGGTGTCCAGATTTCTCAGAGGTCTGCTTCTGCTCAAGCCTCCAGTTCGTCCACCAGCGACTGAGTGGGATTTGAACATGGTCTTGCAGCAGCTGACTCGCCCACTGTTTCAGCCGATGGCTACTTGCCATTTGCGCTTCCTCTCGTAGAAAGCGCTCTTCCTGGTGGCTCTTACCTCGGTCAGATGTGTGAGTGAACTACAAGCTCTTGTTTCTGATAGACCGTACACGGGGTTCTATAGGAACAGGGTGGTCCTATGGACCCATCCCAAGTTCCTCCCAAAAATGGTCTCCTCTTTCCATCTCAATCAGGAGGTGGTTCTTCCGACCTTTTTTCCCAGGCCGCATGCCAGCCGGGCTGAAACAGTCTTGCATACCCTGGACTGTAAGAGGGCATTGTCCTTTTACATAGAACGTACGTGGGAACATCGAGGGGCTACTCAGCTCTTCGTTTCTTTTGACCCTAATAGGATGGGGTTACCTATCTCCAAGCATACGTTGTCCACTTGGGTGGCAGATTGCATCGCCTTGGTGTACAGGGCAGCCGACCTCCCCTTGCAGGGTCGGGTCATGGCCAACTGTGTCAGGGTGAAGGCCGCGTCAGTAGCTCATCTCCGCTCTTCCGTTGGTAGACATCTGCTGGGCCGCAACTTGGTCTTCAAGCCAGGCTTTTGCAGCCCATTACTGCCTGTAGAGAGAGTCCCGGAGGGACAGTGTTTTCGGCCAGGCGGTACTCCATAATCTCTTTGAGGTTTAGGCAACTCCTACCCTCCGGCCCTTGTGTTGGGCTACCATACGGGGTGCATTCTGAGAATATTCTTATCACAGATGCTGAGGCTCTTGAGAGGTAGCCAATTTTTCTGCTCTTGGTTCACGGTAGTCTAGAGTTGGGGAGTCCCATATGTGAGGACTGACTTCCTGCTTGGTCCTGGAGAAAGCATAGTTACTCACCTGTAACTACTGTTCTCCAGGAGCAGCAGGAATCAGTCCTCACAACCCTCCCTCCTCCCCTGGAGTTGCAGTCCTACCCTTTATTTTGATTTTTTGCTGTCTTTAGCTATGTCATCAGACTGAGCAAGATGGCACCCTTGGGCGGGAAGGGGACCGCGCATGCGTGCTGCATTCCCAAAGGCTTTCTTTGAAAGCTGGGGAAATGCTCCGCACGAGGGCTCCATCGGCACCGACGTCACACATATGTGAGGACTGATTCCTGCTGCTCCTGGAGAACACCTGTTACAGGTGAGTAACTACGCTTTACCAATCATACCCCCATTTGAGCCACTGTCCAGTTCATGTTCCCCAAAAGGGACAACAACAGAACAGACAGCAAAGAAAGCCGCAAGCTCAAAGAGCTCAACTGGCCCAGCAGACTCAGCCTCTTCATGGGCTTTGACTCTTACCTAGAGAACTTAGTCATTCTGCCCCTCAAAGGACCAGAACCCTTAACCATTCCAGGCAGGTTATGCCATTTTGCCAAAAGATGGCAACAAATAACATCAGAAAACTGGACTCTCTCCATTGTACGACTGGGATACAAGCTTCACTTTCTCAACATGCCCCCGCCTACAATAATCAAATAGTTCAATTCTCAGGTCCCTGCCACCGACCTCTTGTGGCAGGAGGTCACATCACTTCTCGCTCAAGGAGCAATAGAAGAAGTACCCATATCCCAACAGGGTATGGGGTTCTACTCCCCCTATTTTCTTATTCCAAAGAAAACAGGGGGACACAGACCTATACTGGACCACAGAGAATTAAACAAATATCTGTTCCGAGAAAAGTTAAAAATTATCTCCCTCAGAACACTCCTACCATACCTTCAGAGTTAGGACTGGCTATGTTCTCTAGATCTAAGAGATGCGTACACGCATATTCTCATCCACGCAAATCACAGGAAGTTCCTTCGATTCCTGGTCCATGGAAGACACTTCCAGTACAGAGTTCTTCCTTTTGGTCTGGCTTCTGCCTCAAGAGTCTTCACAAAATGCATGGCAGTGGTAGCAGCATTTCTGAGAACTCATGTAATATTCGTCTTTCCTTACTTAGACGATTGGCTCATTCGAGCATCAGCAGTTCCAGAGGCCAGCTTCGCTCTTTCTCGAATAATGAGAATCCTTCAATACTTGGGATTGGTCATAAACCTCCCAAAATCTCATCTCACCCCTCTCAATCTCTTGAGTTCATAGGGGCTTGTCTAGACACAAGGCAATCAAAAGCTTTCCTGCCACAGCCGCGCTGTCTGCGTATAATACAGCTAGAATCCCAAGCAGCTATGAAGGTCTACCTGACTGCTCGGGAGATGCTTCAGCTTCTGGGGCATTTGGCATCCACTGTCCATGTGGTTCCCTATGCTCGCCTTCATATGCAAGCAGCCCAGTGGACCCTATCCTCTCCTTCATATGCAAGCAGCCCAGTGGACCCTATCCTCTCAGTGGGCACAGGCCTCGGGTCGGTTAACGGACAAAATCAGAAACTCCACATGTCTGATTTCGTCCCTGCAATGGTGGCAATCACTGGAAAACCTCCTCATAGGCTCTCCTTTCCAGTAGCCTCTGTACCAAACTACCCTAACAACAGATGCATCCAAGTAGGGTTGGGGGGCCCACTTGCACGATCTCTCAACTCAGGGTCTCTGGACCCCATGGGAGGCTTCTCTTCACATAAACCTACTAGAGCTGAGAGCCATTTTCAATGCTATTCAAGTATTTCCAGCCCATCTCAGCCACAAGACAGTTCTGGTCCAAACCGACAATCAGGTAGCCATGTTCTATCTGAACAAGCAAGGCGGAACGGGCTCTCTGTCGCTATGCAACGAAGCTTTGCGACTATGGGCCCTCGCCAGAGAGCTTCAAATCCACCTTCTTGCGGTATTCCTTCCAGGCATTCAAAATTCATGGACAGATAAACTCAGTCGAATACTGCTGCCACACAAGTGGTCTCTCCACTCAGACCACCTTTCTCGAGTGTTTCAAATCTGGGGAACACCAGATATAGACCTCTTTGCAAGTTCACAGAATGCCAAACTTCCCCGATTCTGTTTCAGAATCCCGGATCACAACTGTCAGGCAAGGGATGCCTTCCTACTCCACTGGGGTCAGGACTTCCTCTATGCCTTCCCACCCATTCCCCTCATTCTCAAAACGTTTTCAAACTTCAGAGATACAGAGGTCGTATGATACTTATAGCTCCACGTTGGCCACGGCAAACGTGGTATCCTCTGCTTCTGTGTCTCTCTCTCAAACCACTCCTCTGGAGTTGGGAAATGCTCCAGATCTCCTTTCCCAGGAGAATGGATCCTTACTTCACCCGAATCCCCAGTCCCTGCATCTCAGTGCCTGGTTACTGAAAGCCTAGATTTCTTGAATTTCAACCTCTCTCAGCAGGTAAAATATATCCTTCTGGCTTTCAGAAAACCTTCCACGAGGCGTTCCTACGCTTTTAAGTGGAAAAGATTCTCTGTCTGGTGTTCACAAAAGGGACTTAACCCCCTTTTGGTACCAATGGAGTCGCCACTGGAGTATCTCCTCCAACTATCCACTTCTGGTCTTAAGACCAATTCAGTGAGAGTCCATCTTAGTGCTATTTCTGCATTTCACAAACCTTTTGATGGACAACCTATTTCTTCTCATCCACTTGTGTCAAGGTTCATGAGAGGCCTACTCTTAACAAAACCTCCCATTAAACCACCATCGGTGGCATGGGATCTGAATCTTGTTCTTGGGCAGCTGATGAAACCGTCTTTTGAACCCTTAGCCACTACAACACTAAAGTTTCTTTCATGGAAAGTCATTTTCCTAATTGCTGTCACTTCTGCAAGATGCATTAGTGAACTACAGGCTTTAGTGGCTGACCCTCCTTATACAAGGTTTCACCATGATAAAGTAACCCTCAGGACTCATCACTTTATGCCAAAGGTGGTTTCGCCTTTTCATCTAAACCAGTCGGTTTATCTTCCTATATTCTTCCCTAGGCCTCATGCCTCCAGTGCAGAAAGGAATCTTCACACTTTGGATTGTAAAAGGGCCTTAGCCTTTTATCTTCAAAGTAGTAAGCAGCATAGAAAATCATCTCAGCTTTTTGTTGCTTTTGACTCTAGTCATTTGGGACTTCCGGTTTCCAAAAGAACTTTAAATGGATTGCAGATTGCATATCCTTTACATATGAGAGTAAAGGACTTTCTCTCGAGGGCCATGTCACAGCTCACAATGTGAGAGCCATGGCAGCCTCGATGGCTAATCTTCATTCTGTGTCTATTGACGACATCTGTAGAGCAGCTATTTGGGCTTCAGTGCATACCTTTACAGCCCACTATTGCTTAGACAAGGACTCCCGTCGGGATGCCTCGTTTGGCCAAACTGTTCTCCAGCATCTCTTTCATACTTAATTGCTAGGAAAGGGGAAGTGCTACTGATAGGAGATTTCAATATGCCAGATGTTGATTGGCACATTCCTGCTGCAGTATCATCTAGAAGTAAGGAGATCTTGGATTCTCTACAAGGAGAATTATTCAGGCAATTGGTAACAGACCCCACACGTGAAGGGGCCATACTGGACTTGGTGCTTACCAATGGTGAAAGTGTTTCTGATGTTGTAGTGGGAGATCATTTTGCATCCAGCGATCACCAGATGGTGTGGTTCAGTATTAGGACTAGGGCTGTTAGAATCCATTCCAAGGTGAGGGTCTTAGACTTTAGGAAGACTAACTTTGCGAAGATGGGCCAATACCTCAGGGAGTCGTTAGTGGGATGGGAACAGCTGGGGGATGTAGAAAACCAGTGGGCAAAACTGAAAGGGGGTATTTTAAGGGCAACCAACCTTTTTGTTAAAATGGTAAATAAAGGCAAAAGGAACAGGAGACCGCAATGGTTTTCGAAGGAAGTAGCTGAAAAAGTGAAGAAAAAGAGGGAGGACTTCATGAAATACAAGAGATCACAGAGAGAGGAAGACAGGCATCTGTATTTGGAAAAACTTACAGAAGCTAGCAAAGTAGTCAAGAAGGCAAAGATTCAAAAGGAGGAGGAAATAGCCAATGCAATAAAATGGGGGGATAAGACATTTTTCAGATATATTAGTGAGAAGAGGAAGGGCAAAAGTGGTATTGTCAGACTCAAAGGTGCAGGGGGGGAATATGTAGAAGCTGATAAGGATAAAGCGGAATTGTTTAACAAATATTTTTGTTCTGTGTTCACAGATGAAGAACCAGGAGCAGGACCTCAGAAAACACCCATAAATAGGAACAGAAGCGAGGGACATCTTGAACAATTTTCAGAAGACTGTGTTCGTGAGAAACTAGCTCAACTTAAAGTAGACAAAGCGATGGGACCGGATGGGATACACCCTAGAATACTGAGGGAACTTGGGGACGTTCTAGCAACTCCACTGACTGACCTTTTCAATGCCTCGTTGGAGTCGGGAGTGGAGCCAAAGGACTGGAGAGAGGCTCATGTGGTGCCTTTACACAAAAGCGGAAGTAAGAATGTGGTTGAAAACTACAGGCCGGTTAGTTTAACTTCGGTGGTGAGTAAATTATTGGAAACGCTGCTGAAAGAGAAAATAGTGAGGTTTCTGGAGTCCAGCGGATTATAGGATCCGAGGCAACATGGATTCACCAGAGGCAGGTCTTGTCAGACAAATCTGATTGATTTCTTTGACTGGGTGACCAGGGAGTTGGACCGCGGGAGAGCTCTAGATGTGGTGTATTTAGATTTCAGTAAAGCCTTTGACACTGTTCCTCACAGGCGACTTATAAACAAACTGAGCACCCTAGGGGATGGACCCTAAAGTTACTGCTTGGGTTAGAAATTGGTTGGGTGGGAGGCGACAAAGAGTACAAGTAAATGGAGCTCACTCTGAGGAGAAGGATGTTACCAGTGGTATGCCCCAGGGATCTGTCCTTGGTCCGATTCTTTTTAACATCTTTGTTAGTGATATAGCGGAAGTGCTGTCGGGTAAGGTTTGCCTCTTTGCAGATGATACCAAAATCTGCAATAGAGTAGACAACCAGGAAGGTGTAGATAACATGAGGAGGGATCTAGCTAAGCTTGAAGAATGGTCTAGAATTTGGCAGCTGGGATTTAATGTTAAAAAATGTAAGGTCATGCATTTGGGCTGCAGCAATCCAAGGGAGCAATACAGTATAGGAGGTGAAGTACTTTTGTCCACTAAAGAAGAGCGGGACCTAGGCGTGGTTGTGTCTGAGGATCTTAAAGTAGCTAAACAGGTAGAAAAGGTGACGGCAAAAGCTAGAAGGATGCTTGGGTGCGTACGGAGAGGGATGGCTAGCAGAAAAAAGGAGGTGATAATGCCTCTGTATAAGTCTTTGGTGCGACCTCATTTGGAGTATAGTGTGCAATTCTGGAGACCGCACCTTCAAAAGGATGTGAACAGGATGGAGTCGGTGCAGAGAGTGTCTACTAAAATGATTAGTGGGCTTCATTATAAAGCATATGAGGACAGACTGAAGGATCTTAATATGTACACCTTAGAGGAAAGGCGGGATAGAGGTGATATGATTGAGATGTTTAAATACCTCCGTGGCATAAATGTTCAGGGAGAGAGCCTCTTTCAATTGAAAGCAAGTTCTGCTACGAGGGGACATGGGATGAGGGTGAAGGGAGATAGATTCAGGAGTGATATGCGGAAATATTTCTTTACGGAAAGAGTAGTGGATCCATGGAATAGTCTCCCCGTGGAGGTGGTAGAAATGAGGACAGTAACTGAATTCAAAAAAGCATGGGACCAACACAGAGGATCTCTAAAGGTAAAAGGTGGACTGTTGTAGTTGTTGATATGGAAGGACAGACTAGATAGGCCATGTGGTCTTTTTCTGTCATCATGTTTCTATGTTAATACAACTCCTACCCACTGGTCCTGAGCTTGATAGCAGAGATCCATGGGAGGAAGCATGACCCATCTCACCTGGGTTCGCAGCTTTCTGCGGTCATTCCATTGGCATCTATAAGCTGGGGAGTCCCCATATGTGAAGACTACATTCCTGCTTGTTCCTGGAGATAGCGTAGTTACTCACCTGTAACACGTGATCTCCGGGAACAGCAGGAATTTAGTCTTCACAACCTACCCACCTCTCCTAGGAGTTGTCTCTATCTATCTCTCTTTCTCTACTCCTCTCCTTTGGTCTCAGCTATAAACTCAACTGAAGTGAGAGAGAGAGAAAGGCGGGAAGGCAGCACGCAGGCACTGTGGGATGCTCTCAAAAGCTTCCTATTGGACGCTGGGGAGCATTCCCGCGCAGGCTCCGTCGGTACCGACGATACCCATATGTGAAGACTAAATTCCTGCTGTTCCCGGAGATCATCTGTTATAGGTGAGTAACTACGCTTTCTCTCCTTTTATCTCAGCTACAAACTCAAATGAGGAGGGAGAGTTCCAGGTGTGGGAAGGCAGCGATACAGGTGCAATGGAATGCTCCCAAAAGTTTTCCTATTGGACACTGGGGAGCATTCTCGCGCAGGCTCCATCAGTACTGACATCACCCCATATGTGAAGACTAAATTCCTGCTGTTCTTGGAGATCACCAAATACTAATAAAATCAATTTTTTCCCATGCAGATACAGAAACGTCAAATCTGGATGTCTTAATAAAACAATGGAATTGAAACAGTTTCTAAACAACCACCCAAAACCGCCCCTAAAGAATGCATCAAACTAAGAAAAAAAACTGAACCATGGTACACAGCAGACATAGCCATAACAAAGAAAGATCTCAGAAGAATGGAAAAAAAATGGAGAGCTAGGAAATCAATAGAGATCAAAGAACAATGCCTGACACTACTCAAATCCTGCAAAGAGATAATAAACACTGCAAAAAAGAATTATCACACAAAAAATCTAAACAATGCTTTAAACAGGCCAACAGAATTATTTGAGCTTGTAAAATCCCTCACCAAACCCCCAAAAGACATCAATACAAAATATCCGATAAATGCACAAGCACTTGCAGATCACTACTCTAAAAAATTAAACTCTAATGAAGAAGTAATCCCCCATAAAATTGAAAACACTACATCTCAAAAGGTAACACAAAATACTAAACTCCACAGTATTATGGAAAGACTTTCACATAATAGATGATAGACAATTACTAAACACAATTACAAACATAAACACCACCACTTCCCCACTAGATCCGTGCCCGGTTTCCTGGATTAAGACTACAAAAACAGAAATTGCACCCATAATGCTAAACATAGTAAACCAATCCCTACTACAAGGAACCATGCCAGCAGAACTAAAACGCTCCCTTATACGCCCTATACTAAAAAACAAATCACTAAACAAAGCAGACCCATCTGCTTACAGACCAATATCAAGTATACCATTCATAGCCAAAATCATCGAAAAAAACCGTACAATACCAATTACAAGATCATATAGATTGCACAAATGCACTTGATGCTCATCAATATGGTTTTTGACAATCACATGGAGTAGAAACACTTCTACTCGTACTTTTTGACAAACTTTATAGAGGCATTGAAAACTGCAAGAAAATGTTCGTCCTAGTATTCATTGACATAACAGCAGTCTTTGATTCAGTGAATCATAAGACCCTCTTAACGAGATTGGAATCTATAGGAATAATGGGAACTCCCCTAAAATGGTTCAGTTCCTATATATTTATTTTATTTATTTTTATTTTATTTAGAACACATTTATATACCGCTGCTTCCAGCGATCAGTAGCGGTTTGATTCTTCTTTTGGGGACGTCGATCAGGACAGGGTGGGGGAGCATATACATAGAGGACTTGGGGGGTCACGGCACACATGGTTAAAGTTTTGGGGGTAAACATATTTACATTATATAATACATATTTACAGATTGAGGAAATCACATTTTACTTGGCTATACATGGTTACACAAGGCGGATTTACAAAGTACGTATTTATCAGTTTACTTTGTTACGTTTTCCTGGATTTTGTGACTTATGGCTGGTTGTAATAGCATTTAAATAGGTGGGTTTTTAACTCTTTCCTGAAACTTTTCATGTCCTGGGTTAGCCGCAGGTCAACAGGGAGCTGATTCCATATAGTGGGCGCAGCGAAAGAGAAGGCTCTGCGACTTGTACTTGTTTTCACAGTTCGTATTGCGTTAGGGACCTGCAGGGTGCCCAAGTTGTTAGTTCTTCTATTCCTATTTGCTGGTTGTGTGTTGATAAGAGAGGACAGGAACGAGGGGGCTATGTCGTTGATCAGCTTGAACGTTGTTACTATCATCTTGTACTGTGCCCTAGCAGCAACTGGAAGCCAATGAAGGTCGATCAATATTGGGGTGATGTGGTCAGTTACTCTTGTTCCCATTATTATTCTAGCTGCGACATTCTGGGCCATTTGAAGGATACCCAGTGATTTTTTGGGTAGACCTTGGAGGATGGCATTACAGTAGTCGAGGTGCGGCATGACTAGTGCTTGAGCCACTGACCTGAAATCGCCTGGTGCTATTATTTTCCTTAGAGGTTGTATCACCCTAAGTTTATGGAAGATGGCTTTGTTTGTTTTACGCAGGTGTTTCTCCATTCTTAGGTTGCAGTCGAGTGTGACACCTAGATATTTGATTTCTTCTTTTGCTTTGTATGTGTTGTTGCACAGGGTGATTGAGTCAGGTGACTTGAAGTTGGGTTTGTTGGACATGTACATTACCTCCGTTTTTTTGTGGTTTATGGTCATGTTATTTTTCTGTAGCCATAGCAACATCTCGTTCAGGCAGTTTTCGAGCTGTGCATATTTGGGGTCGGCGACGTCCAGTTGCGTGTAGAGCATAATATCATCTGCATAGATGTGGTAGTTGATGCTATGCCTTTTAAAGATGTCACAGAGGGGTCGCATGTAGATATTGAACAGCAGTGCTGAGAGTGCTGAGCCCTGTGGTATGCCCTGCATTTGAGTGAATGGAATAACTTCTTCCCCATTAAATTGTACTTGAGGCCTTCTGTTAGATATATAGGAGGAGAACCATTTGAGGGGGGTTCCCTCAACTCCTATGGATTCTAGTTTACTAAGGAGAATCTCATGATGTACCGTGTCAAATGCGGCGGAGATGTCAATGAAAATGAGTATGAACATTTTCTTTGTGTCTTCTAGTCCTTTAAGTAGGTTGTTCATTAGTGCTATTAGAAGTGTTTCCACTCCATGGTTTCTTCTGAATCCGTATTGTTGTTTGTCTAGGGCATCCTGTTCGTCGAGGTGGTCTTGAAGTTGCAAGAGTACTGCCTTTTCTATGATTTTTGCCAGGAATGCGATGCTTGATATGGGGCGGTATGATGATGGGTCGTCTTTGTTGAGGGAATTATTCTTTAGGATCGGCCTTATTATAGATTGTTTTAGTTTCTCCGGCATTTCTCCTTGGCTTAGTGATTGATTAACAATGTGGGCTATTTGCTGGTTTATCTCATTTTTTGCCGCTTTGATCCAAGCAGTTGGGCAGGGGTCAAGTGGTGAGGTGGTGGTGTTTATGGAGGTTAAGATGTTGGTGGTTTGTTGTTTGTCAATGTTGCGGAATTTGCTCCATGTAGATTCTTGCTTCATCTTTGTTCGTTGGTGTGGGGTTTCTAGGGCAAATGTGGGGGTGGTAGTATTCAGTTTGCTTGCGTAGTGATCTGCTAGTGTTTGTGGATGTATTGAGCTATCCTGAGGTTCAGGGAGGGCTGTCTTTGTAAGTGATTTTACTAGGGCGAAAAGCTCCCGTGGTTTGTTAATGGCTTTGTTCAGTATGTTGGTATGGTGTATCCTTTTTGCTGTGTTTATTTCCTCTTTGTAGTTTGCGAGGAGATTAAGGTACACTGTCCTGAGTTCAGTGGATTTGGTGTGTCTCCACTTTCTTTCATGCTTCCTGAGCTCTCTCTTCATTTTGGTCAACGTTCTGGTGTACCAAGGTTCATTTTGATGTTTCGATGCGTTTGGCGTCTGAGTCTCTTTGAGAGTTGCTATGGTCCGGATTCCGGTGTCCCATTCATTTGCTAAGTCATCGAGGTTTGTTTTGTCGAGGTCTATATGTGATTTGATGGATTCAATCAGACCTTCCATGTTTGGTTTTTTGAACCGTCGTTGTTGTTGTGCTGTTCTTTTTGCTTTGGTGTCTTTAGACAGGTTCGGCAGGTTTAACTGTATATTGATTTGGTGGTGGTCTGACCAGGGTAGCGGGTTGATCCCTATCTTGGGCTTCTCGTCCTTGGCCTGAGCATTTTTGGGTGTGAAGACCATGTCTAGGGTATGACCTTTATCATGTGTGGGTTCCGTGATTTGTTGCTGGTAGCCTAGTTGGGCCATGGCTTCCAGGAAGGTGGTTGTATTTGTGGCAGATGTTGTTGCTAAGTTTAAGTCTCCTAGTACAATTTGGAATTTTCTAGGTTGGGTTGATGAAATTATTTCCAATGCTGATGCTAGTATCTCATATTGCTGTGTGGGGGGTCTGTATATCAAGCAGATGGATAAAGCGGGGTTTTCAATCTTGAGTATGTCTATGTCTGGATTTGAGTTCTGATACGTGCTGGTGAGGTTCAGGTTCTCTTTTGCTATTATGAGTACACCTCCACCCTTTTTATGGGATCGGGGGCAGTTATAGATGTTATATCCAGGTTTGCTGATCTGATTTAATATGGCTGAATCTGTTTCCGTGACCCATGTTTCGGTTATACATAGGATGTCTAATAGGTTCCAACAAGTATACTTTGACCAAAACCTATCCAATACCTTCCCACAGACAACAAGGTATTCCACAGGGCTCGGCATTATCTGCCATGCTATTTAACCTATACCTAAGGCCCATCTGCACAATATTCCAAAAACACAAAATTGACTATCATCTATATGCGGACGACATAATGCTTTATACACAACTGGATATGTGTAACCCAGATTACAGCCACATAGAAGCCTGTCTTAAAGAAGCACAGCTATGGCTCCAAAATAGTAACATGAATATCAATCATAAAAAAAACAGAAGTAATGTTTATCTCTAAAAACCCGGAATTTAAACACCCACCCACAATCACACTAAATAACACAGCTTATAACATTAAACAAGAACTAAAATACCTAGGTGTCACCCTTGATATGACACTTAACATGGAAACCCACCTAAGACTAAGAACATAAGACATGCCATACTGGGTCAGACCGAGGTCCATCAAGCCCAGTATCCTGTTTCCAACAGTGGCCAATCTAGGTTATACGTACCTAGCAATATCCCCAAAAGACACAGGTTCCACAATGCTTGTACTGGGTCAAGCATTGATATCCTGGATCCCTTTTTAATAGTGGTTTATGGACCTTTCCTCCAGGAACTTGTCCAAACCTTTTTTAAACCCAGCTATACTAACAGCCCTTACTACATCCTCCGGTAACAGATTCCAGAGTTTGATTACACGTTGAGTGAAAAAATATTTTCTCTTATTTGTCTTAAATAGTTTACCCTGTAGCTTCATTACATGTCCCCTACTCTTTCTATACTCTGATAGTGTAAACAATTGATCCACGTTTATCCGTTTCACTCCATTCACTAATTTATAGACCTCTATCATATCTCCCCTCAGCCGTCTCTTCTCCAGGCTAAAGAGCCCTAACCTTCTTAGCCTCTCTTCATAGGAGTAGCCTTCCATCCCCTTCACCAATTTGGTGGCTCTTCTCTGTACTTTTTTCTAATAATGCTATGTCCTTTTTAAGATACGGTGACCAGAATTGCACATTGCACACACTATTAAACAGAACGATTTTCTACAAAATAAGAACCTTACAGCCCTTGCGCAACATTATTGAACTACCAGACTTTAGATCTGTAATACAAACACTCATCACCCCACTTCTGGACTATTGTAACGGCATCTTACAAGGTCTTCCTAAAAAAACAACAAACATACTCCAGATGGCCCAAAATGTCACGGCTCGAATTTTGATGAATGTACCATTCTCTGATCACATCACACCCATACTAAGAGAACCTCACTGGCTACCTATACAGGCACGCATAAGATACAAAATAATAATCACAACATTCAAGTTAATACACAATATCGCCCCATCTTACCTTAACACACTCATTAAAACTCAACCCCCTAACCGAAAAAGACGTTCACACAATCTAAATACTCTACAAATCCCACTTTCAATTTGCAAGGTAAAATGAAATACTAGCAATAGAGCATTCACATACTTATTTATTTATTTATTTATTTATTTATTTTACATTTCTTATATACCGCACTATTACATAATAACAAAGACCTCAAATCATTCAGAAAAAAACTTAAAACACACCTATTTCAAGAATACTACAATCAGGCAGAAATAACATAAACGCAAATTTATACACAAAACAAATTTGATGGAGCTTAACTCCTCCATCATATGAAACTTCAAATCCGCAATGAGTTAATTAAACTGTAAATTCCACATGCATGAGAAATTTCTTACTGTACCACATCAACTCTGTATATAGTTTCTAGTATGTAAATAGCTTGAGTTATTGAACCATATATGTTCTAATATATGTGTCCTCCTATATATACCCGCTTCTGATCGCTGGAAGGAGCGGGCTACAAATGCTTGCTAAATAAATAAATAAAATAAAATAAATATGTAAATAGTTTGAGTTATTGAATTTAATGTTACCCCTTCCATTTTCAAAGCTCCCTATTACTGTTATATGTAATTGCTAACTTTGCAGAGTTAATGTTAAATGTGAACTGCTGCTGATCACTGGAAGGAGCGGTATAAAAATGAGTTCAGATAAATAAATAACCTGTTGCAGGTGAGTAACTATGCTTTCTGGATTTTTTAAAGAAGCATTACTAAGGCCATACTATTTTGTTTGGAGGTGGAGGATGAGCCCAGAGATTTGGAGATCCTTCCATACTCCTTTGCCCCTAAGTAAGCGATGACAATGTCTGTGCAACACATCCTTCAGAGAGTGCGGATGAGAATGTGTGAAAAACCCCTCACTGTACCTCCAGTCAGTAGAAAGCTTGACTCTACAAAGTTCAGAAGGCTTCCGAGTTTGAGAATTCCCAGCTTCTTCACCATTCCCTGATGGAACATAAGATATGCCATACTGGGTCAGACCAAGGTCCATCAAGCCCAGTATCCTGTTTCCAACCGTTGCCAATCTAGGTCACAATTACCTAGCAGTTTCCGCAAAAGAGACAGGTTCCACAATGCTTGTTTTGGGGCAAGCAGTGGATTTCCAGGGTCCCCTGTAATAATGGCTTATGGACCTTTCCTCCACGAACTTGTCCAAACCTTTTTTTAAACCCAGCTATACTAATAGCTTTTACTACATCCTCCAGTAACAAATTCCAGAGTTTGATTGCACGTTGAGTGAAAAAATATTGTCTCTTAAGCTTAAATAGGTTATACTGTAACGTCATTGCATGTCCCCTATTCTTTCTATATTTTGATGGCGTAAACAATCGATTTGCATTTACCAATTCCACTCCATTCATTAATTTATAGACCTCTATCATTTCTCCCTTCAGTTGTCTCTTTTCCAGGTTGAACAGCCCTAACCTTTTTAGCCTATCTTCATAGGGGTATCCTTCCATCCCCTTTACCATTTTAGTGTCTCTTCTCTGAACCTTTTCTAATAACACTATATCTTTTTTAAGATACAGCGACCAGAATTGCACACAATATTCAAGATTTGGTCGCACTATGGAACGATACAGGGACATTATAATATCCTTTGCTTTATTCTTCATTCCTTTCCTTATGATTCCTAGCATTTTAATTGCTTTCTTGGCCTCCGCTGCACACTAGGCGAAGGGTTTCAACATGATCTCCAGGAACAAGCAGGAATGAGTCTTCACTATGGGTACGTCGGTACCGATGGAGCCTGCGCAGGAACGCTCCCCAGCGTCCAAAAAAGAATGCTTTTAGGAGCATCCCACACGCATGTGCGCTGCCTTCCCGCCATTCTACTTCCCTCACAAGAGTTCTTCGTTTTCTGCGGAGCCGACAGGACGTGTCCTTGTCACCGCAGAAAATTCAACTTTTTTATTTTTATTTTTTGTGGTCGCGCCTGCTTTTCTTCGACGCCCACCAGTACCGTTGGTGCTTTTCTTTCTTTTTCTTGTAAAATTTCTTCTTTTCACTAAGAATTTTTTCTGGTTTAGTGTCTGACCTCTTTTTGGCCACTAGGCCTCTATCCTTTCCATTATGGAAAAGCCAGCCACTAGCTTTAAGAAATGTGGAAAGTGTGGCGGTACAACTATGTTAATAGACATTCATTTTTTGTGTCTGCCTTGTTTAGGTCCTGACCATTGTTCTAAAGAGTGTTTCTCTTGTAGCAGTTTAAACAGAAGAGCTCTTCAGAACCGAGCACAACTCGGTACCTGGTCTACATCCTCCATGATGTCACCAGTCAGAGTCTCTTCTTCCTTCCGCGGTCAGGTAACCAAACAGTCTGTTAAGACTAGCCAGTCCTCGAGAGGGTAGATCTCTTTCTAAGCATCGAGATGCCTCTGACGTTGCCCTCGAGGACACCATGGCTCAATCCCGGCGGGAGTCTTCGGCCTCCAAAGCATTATCGGGATCTCAGGTTGCTCCCAAGGTTTTTACCTCTGTAGATGCACCTGTGCCATGCTCGGTGGTCCGGACCGCTTCGAGCAGTACCGATACCTCGGCATCGGCTATGGTGTTGGATGAAAGACTCCTCGCCATCGAACGTAGTCTGGCGAATCTCTCAGCTACTTTGGTACCGCTAGAGTCACCGCAGACCGTTCTTTGACTACCGGTATCGGTGTCTGTGCCGGTAACGGCTTCGGTGCTGGCACCGGTGTCGGTACGCGTACTGACATCGGCATTACTCCCGGTGCCAGATTGGGCATCGCTGCAGATGCGGGTATCGACATCGGTACCAGCATCGATGCCTTCGATACCTCCTTCTACAGGCTCGCTTCCTTCGATGCCGAGCCTGGAATCGCTATCTAGCCTGGAAGATTCGGTACCGACTTCGAGGGGTACCGAACACATCTCTTTAAAGAGAATCCCATGCTTCATCTTTCCCGGTCTTCTAACACCGATGTCGGTGATGCATCCATCGGTACCGCAGCTGAACTTTCAACAGTTCCAGCTTATACTCCTCATTTCAGAGGGTTCCTCTTGGAGGAGATCTCCTTTCAAGCTTTCCTGCTTGATATGGCAAGAATACTTGCCATCTCTATATCTGGGAAAGAGTCTATACCAAGGGATTCAGAAATTCTGCAATCTCCCTGGTTTCCAGAGGAGGCAATCATGCTTCTCCAGGACCAAGCAGGAAGTCAGTCCTCACATATGGGTGTCATCGGCGCCGATGAAGCCCCAGCGGAGCATTTCCCCAGCTTTCTATGAAAGCCTTTGGGAATGCAGGCACGCATGCGCGGTTCCCTTCCCGCCTAAAGGTGCCATCTTACCTCAGTCTCTTTTTTTCCGTGAAGCCCACCGGACGTGTGTCCTGTTTTCCCGGTTAAAATTAGATTTTTTCGGCGATTATCGCTCTTTTTTTCTTCCGGTTTGACGCCGGTTCCTCTCCCGCCGAGTTCAGTACACCGGTATCGAGCCCGATTCTTCTTTTTCGGTTTTTGCCCTTCGTGGCTGGCGTTCGCGCCCTTTTTCCCATTTTTCCCTGGAAGGCCGGTCCTTTGACCTCGCGGGGACTCTTTTTTTCTCCGATGCTTCCAGTGGTTTTAAAAAGTGTGATCGGTGTAAGAAATTAATTTCTCTCACCGACACACACGACTGCTGCCTTTGGTGCCTCGGCCCCGACCACGACCCTAATTCGTGCGGGCCATGTGGAAAGATGTCTTCCAAGGCACTCCGAAGTCGACAGCAGCAAAAAGAAAGGCTTTTCTTGGACTCAGCCTCCGGCCGGGCCCGGACCTTGTCTGAGGCCTCGACATCTCGGGATTCCGATCCCGAGCGCCGTCGAAGCTCCTCGGACAGGGGGTCCCCCGAACGGGAACGCAAGAGGAAGAAGCGGCTCGCGAGGGCGTCGTCGTCAGAGGTCCCTGGCTCCTCGAGGGCCAGGTCTAAGACCCCCGACCGTCGCCCCGGGCCCGTGGAACACGAGAAGCCTGCAAAAGTTCCTCACGTGGAGCTGGAGTCTGCTGGACACTGTGATAAGGAAGCTTATCATAGCTCAGGAAGGAGCTATAGAAAAGGTGAAGTGACTCTGAACAAGCAACCTGTCAGTTCTGGTAGAAATAAGAAAACAGAATTTTCCCATAAAAGACTACCAGTCCCAGAATGCACCAGGTTTCCAACAGCCATTAGAGGAGCTGAAGTGGGGAAACGTGTGTTCAATCAGGAGGGCTATGAGGTAATCCCCAAGCACTCATCTCAAAGGGCAGGGCCTGATTCAGCACAGCTGCACTGTGCTAGGGTGGAGCACTCATCAAAGCAGAATAAAGGTAGAGTTTATTCTGCATAGAATTATCCTCATCATCTGGGAGATCCTCAGAATTATCCTCGGTTTCATCTGGGAGATCCTCATCCTCAGGATCAGCTTGGATATCCTCATCTTGGACATCTTCATCATCTGGAGGATCATCAGAAGCAGAAGCCAGAGCGGACGGACAGAAAGGGCAAGAAACCCTTTGGAAGAAAGAAGAGAAAAGCATTTGGGAGGTCTAAAGGAGTCCAGAGCAGTACGTATACTGGGAGACATTCAAAAGGCCAGCATACACCATTGGACTGGGGAAAGCCAGAGGATTGGTGCTGCAGAGCTAGGAATCTCCAGACGGTACCTGTGAGGGAGACGGCTGCACGTGGAAGGGACCCTAAGACCCGTGCCAGAAGGTATGTGAAGAGAGATCCAGTGTCCAGGGATCTGGATTGGAAGGCTGGACATAAGAACTGGACTACATACTGGCCAGGCTATTTAGAGAGGAACTCTAACAGCAATGGAAGCTCAGGTATGAACACTGATCTATGCCCTAGCTATAGCCTTGAAAGACAGCAGGGAAACAAGTATTCTCCTGAGAGTGCTACATTGAGAAATTCCTCTGTGCCAATCCATGATATTGAACCCATGATTGTTGAAGAAGGGGGAGTGGTCTTAGATACAGGCTGTGAATATATGGATTGCTCTCTGTCTAAACTCCTTTGGTAATTTACTGTTACAAAGTACAACGACCATCACAAAGAAATACAAACTTGTTCTTTAATCTACTCAGAAAAGCTCCTGCGTAGGATTTTGAGCCATGCAGTAGAAATTAAGCCAGCTAAGGGGTTTCAGCTGGGTAACTGCTAGCAATTGAGCCTTACCTAATTGCTTGTGAGCTCTGAGGAAATCACTTCTGAGTCTATATGTGAAGATATAAGAAGTTAACCTGAAAAGAACAGTTTTTCCCTTCTTTGTGGGTTTTGCTTGTTGTTTGAAACACTGCTAAGAAAATATTAGCTAAAGCCTACAGAAAAGACCAGTTTGTTACCAACCAGGTCTTTATTCTTTTGCTTTGATTGCCTGACAAGTTCAACTGTTGTTTTCCTGATTTTGTTTTTCTAAGTTTAACACTGAAAGCAAGTATCCTGTTTTATGTGCTACCAAGCATATCTGTGTTGGGAGAAATAACCCCATAAATAAATATCTTATTGGCTTTACACTCAAGCACAACTAATTATTGTGAGTGGCTGTGTCTGGTGTGAATGGACTGCATTTCCCACAATCCCTTGCAAATCATATTGATACATGCCTTTGCCAAGACTGTGAACATTCTCACCCAGGCATCCGTCTGACAACACATAAGCCCCATAGTCCTCGAGGACTCTCCTCCCAGCTTCAGCAAGAATCATTTCATATATTTTCTATATGGCATCCTCTTTGGAAGAGGTTACAAAAAGTTTAAAACTTTTGAGCCCTTTCTTTCAGGAACATAAAAGAGCAGACTATTTATCACTAGTCAATCATGCTCATGATATCTCTACGTTCATTTATCCATTCCCTCAACATAAAAACAACCATCAGAAAAACTAAAGCAACTACAAGTGATAGGGCCTTCTCCTTCGCTGCCCCCACTCTCTGGAACGATCTACCACTAACCATTCGCATGATAAAAGACCTTTATCAATTCAAAAAAGAACTTAACCTACCTTTTCACAAACCATTTTGAAATCCCCTATCAACAGAGAACCTCTCCCCAACAATCACAAAAACACATCCACAGCACCCAAGATAGGACAAACGACTAACACAAGAAAACCTTACACTACATTACTTAAACACTTTACCCAACACGCAAAAGTCTTACCCAATCTGTTGTTTTTACTGCTCTTGTAAATAACCTTTTGTAATTTAGTTCTGTTATGTTTTATGTATTATTACCTGTATATAGTTAAAACCATGTTCCATATAGTTATACCATGTTCCATGTAAAGTATACAGAAGTATACAAAATTTGTTAACTGTTCAATGTAAACTGCCCTTGATCTCTGGAAGGGGCGGTATAGAAGAAACTATTAAATAAATAAACAAACAAAATAAATAAATAAATAAATTTATTGTGCTTCCCTGGATTCTTTTGAATCTATCAGCAGATCTTCTGCTATAGCCATAGGAGCATGACGCATAGCCTGACTCCAAGCTTCAGACTTGGATAAATGGGTACAAGAAAAGCTGGGGAATAGTCCTTGTACTGGAGAACATCTCTTCAACAAGGATTGTCTATTTTAGGCTAGTCAGTTAGATACTAATAATCCTACCCTCAGAGGATTGTCAAGACTTTCCTCTGTCCCAGCCAATAGTAAATCTTCTAAAAAACTTTGTTCTCCTAAGGGGAAAAAGTTTTATCCATCTTCTACCCTTCAGACAGATATTTCCCAACAGGGACAACATCAAACCAGGCTAAGGAAACAAAAACCTCATCAGGCTCAGCAAACCCAATGATTCAGGGTTTCTGAATTCTTTTCCTTCCTGTATGAGGTTCACAACCTGTAGACTTATCTTTCTATTGAAAGAGTCATTCTGGTTAGATCTCATCCTTGCTGAGACAACACTGACTAAATTCTAGGCAACAGAAGTCCACTCTTCTAGTCAAGAGTTACGGAGATATCTCATGCTTACAGGTCACCAGTTTCTGCTTCCTTATTTTAAATATATATATATATATATATATATATATATATATATGGGAAGAAAAATCAAGAAACTTAACAGGATGAGCACTACTTCATCTGTTTGACCTTAGTTGCAGAAGACTTTAACGATAATACTTACTATATAGTAAGTTTTTTCAACTCTGTATTACTTTCTATCCGTTAGTCTGGACATCCAGTCTCTAACAGGAATATTATTCAACTGGAGAGCTTCTCCTGAAGCTATAGGAGTTCCTACTCCAGTAAATCTTCCAATACAGAGTTTTTTCCCTTTTGGGTCCTTCTGCACTGGGGTTTTTACAGGATGCAAAACAGCAATCTGAAAACTGCCACCAAATTATTCTATCCATTTGAGCATAGTCAACTCAGACGGCTTCTAAAACCCTCCATAACGGAAATAACCCACCAAGTGGGTTATATGAGCTGCTTAAACAGATAGCTCACATGGGTTTCTGCCTCTTCCACGCTACCTGCGTAGTCTTGAGTTGACCCCTCAAATATTCTTTTTATGACAGCTTATCAGACAGGAATTTAGTATTACCATTCCTAATCATGTCTGTTAGTCCTTTTTCTGCTGTCCTTATAACAGATGGCTCCGAAATACATTTTCAAAACCTTCTTGTACACTTATCATTCTAAGACAGAAACCCTGTCTACTATCTTGAGCTATGTTCAATTCTATGTTTTCAGAATTGATTAGGTTGCATGCTGGCTATCTAACAGCCAGGGCTCTCATAAGCAATCTACAACATGCTCTCTGCAACCATGCAAGGAAGCTTTGCAACTATGGGCCTTTGTCAGAGAGCATCAGAGTCCGCTCCTGGCAGGTAACTTCCAGGCGGTTAAAAAACCTGTAACTGGTGGCCTCTACCCACTCATGTGCCCATGCCTGTTGGTTCCTATTTTTTGTTATCTTCCTTAAAATTATTTTAAGGAAAAGGAACCAGGGCCTAGACGACTTTGAAAGTTAAGGAATGGCACCACTCCCTGGGTTGTTCTATGTCTTCAAAAGAACTTCTACAACAGGGATGCATTCCTAATCATTGCAGTCGATCTTTATCTATTGCAATTTTTCTCTACTTTCCAATACCTCATTGAAGTCAATAAACCTACATGATCTCGATATTCTAATGATAACAGAATCTTGGTTATCCGACCATGATAATGCTCTAATCAACCTGATGTCACCACCCGGTTATTCAACTTTTGCCTGCCATAGGTCCCACCAGAGAGGAGGTGGAACACTCATTTTCGCTAAATCTGATCTTCAATTTACTCTAAACAATTCTATCAGCTCAACCTATCTGGATATAATATCCATATCGAATGAACACTGTTCAATAAACCTTTTATACCGAGCACCAACTGCATCACCAGATGACCTCCCGTCAATAATCGACCCAGCTTGCAACTCAGCCAACCCACGCACACTAAATGTCCTGATGGGAGATTTCAACCTGCCCTCCCTACATGATACGCATTCGACAGCATTCTTCGACGCAATGAATGAGCTGGGCTACACGCAACTCATCAACTCCCCTACTCATAACAAAGGTGGCATACTTATTTTTATTTATTTATTTATTTACATTCTCTTATATACCGCGCTATTCTGCATCAGTGCGGTTTACATTGAACAAACTGAAATTACATTGAACAGGGCATTATAACTTGGAGATAACTATTTTACAGGGAACATGGGCTATGGAGGGTTAAGTGGCTTGCCCAAGACCACAAGGAGCACCTGTGGAACTAGAAACCCCAGTCCTTCCGGCCCAAGGTTGCTGTCCTCTAGTGGGATTTGAACCCCCGACCTTCCGGCCTGAAGTACCTTGCCCCAACCACTAGGCCACTCCTCCACTCCATACTTGACTTGATCTTCGTACCACAGACTGCTATCAACCCCTCCCAGAGTTTGCTACTTTCAATAACACCTGTACCCTGGTCCGACCATCATTTACTCCTATTTCACATACCCACCAATGATCTTGGCACTTCCAGCAACAAAACACATGCCCCTACTAGAACGGGTACAACACGCTTTCGACCACTTGTTAAGGATACGGCTCTTGAGAAGATCCTACCTCTACTCACCAACGATTCTCTCGATCCAGATGAACTGGTTTCCAATTGGGATGACACCCTTAGAGCTGCCGCCTGCCTATCATCCATCAACACAAACCGAGCGAAACGCGATCACGCACCATGGTACTCTCTGGATCTGCGAACATCGCTCCTCCATCTACGTAAACTAGAGAGACAGTGCCGCCACACCCGGACTCCTGAGGCACTTGGTGCATACTCCACACACCTGCAAGCCCACCGAAGAAAAACCATGGAAAAAAGAAAGCTGTATTACTCAGAACTACTAAAGCGATCACTAAACAAACCTCATGACTTATTTAACATAGTAAAGTCACTAACCGGCGATCCAGCACTAGCCCAAACAACCTTGCCCCAGCCGCAAGACTATTCTACCTACCTCCAATCTAAGATGATACAAACCAAGTACAACATGAATACATCCATATTACCTATCTACACCTCTCACGGACCTCCCCAACCAACCCCTTTATTGTCATTCTCCAAGGTATCCAATAGAGAAATTTCAGATATCATCACATCTATTAACCTCACCACTGCCCCCAATGATCCCTGTCCTGCTAGTTGGATTAAGGAGTTACGCCATGACCTCAGTCCATTTATATGCAGAATCTTGAATCAATCATTCACAACGGGATCCTTCCCTCAAAGCTTAAAATACACATCAATCTGCCCCCTGTTAAAGAATAGTAAACTCTATCCATCTAAAGTTGAGTCATTCTGGCCAATCTCAAGCATCCCACTGCTTGCCAAAATTATGGAGAAGAGATTTGCCGTTGGACTACAACACCATGTTGATACTGTTGCGCCACTGGACCCATCCCAACATGGCTTCGGGGAAGCTCACGGAGTGGACACCATCCTCACAGCCCTCTTCAACAACCTAATCACAGGAATTGACAATATCAACCATGGATTCGTCCTCATTTTCTTAGACATAGCAGCTGCCTTTGATTCAGTGAACCACGAAACACTTCTAGATCGCCTCAAAGATAAAGGTCTGCAAGGCTCAGCGCTAGCCTGGTGTGAATCCTATTTATGTAACAGATGGCAACAAGTCAGAGCAGGTTCCAAGACCTCTGAACCATTCTCACTGAAGCAAGGTGTACCTCAGGATTCCTCCCTCTCTGCATTAATGTTTAATATATACATGCAGCCCATTTGCGCTTTAATCCGCTCCTTCAATGTCCAATGCCTTGCATATGCAGATGACATCTTAATGTACTTACAATTTAAAATTGATCAACCAGATTTTTCTCTAATTATAAGATGCTTTGAAGCGGTAGCAGATTGGCTCCTCTCTCAAAATCTCCGCATTAACCATAGCAAAACAGATATACTATTCATCTCGCGAAACCAGAAGTTCACGCCACCCCCCTCACTTCTAGTCAATAACATTGAACTAAAGTCCAAATCTACAATTCGCTACCTGGGCATCACCCTCGACCAGCGGCTTGACATGTCAGCACATGTTACAAACACAACTAAAGCAATCTATCATAAGATCCGATCACTACGCCATCTCTGCCCACTGCTTGACTTCCCTGACTACCGCTTAATTTTCCAAGCCTTAGTCATCCCACACCTCGACTTTGCCAACATTATCCTACTGGGACTCCCACAGTCGACTCTTAACCCGTTACGTCTGGCCATGAACTCAGCTGCAAGGGCACTGTCAAGGCTTTCAAGATCAGACCACATAACGCCAGTTCTAAAGAACCTACACTGGCTCCCGCTGCGGGCCAGAGTCCACTTCAAGGCTCTTGTCATGACGTTCAAGGCCTGTAAGAACCTTCCACACACACCCATCAGCGATCTCCTCAACAGCACTCCAGACAATAGAACTAGGAGATCTACTTCGTTGAATAAACTCGAAGTCCCAAAACTGTTGATAAAATGTAAGAAAACAACAGCAAGTAGAGCCTGCTCCATTTTTGCACCTATGGCATGGAATGCCCTCCCAGCAGAAATCCGGGCCATCTCAAATCTGGCACTATTCCGAAAAGCCCTCAAACATCACCTATTCTTACAATATTACCCTGACAGCATTCCCGACGTTTACACTGCCCCCACCTCACCTCCCCACCTAGCCCGTCCCTCAGATCATCTTCCTGTAGATAAAATGGATCCAGGCTAATCATTATCTCTCCTTACTGATCTCCTTGACCCTCCACCCAAGCCTCTAGGCAAATGTCATATCTTTATTTATCTGTAAGAGCATTATAATTTTGTAAGAGCATTATAATTTGGTATATAATATATACATAGTTTTTTTCCTCTTTTTTCTCCATGTTTATATTCCCTGTTCAATGTAAAAAACTTGATGTAACTTGTTACATTCTTGTATGTTCTGTTTCAAATGTAAACCGCACTGATTATAATAAATAAATAAGAAATAATAAGCAAAGAACGCATAATACTCATACTGCCCTCAAAAGGAGGCAAGCATGGTATTTCCTTATGTTGCGTTCCTTTCTTCCAACTTTTTCTGAAGTTATAGAAGGACCCAGATCCTTTATCCTAGGATCTCCTTTGCACTCCTTCATGTACGTCTCAAGACCTGGTCATCTGAGCACTAATTAAGACTTAGACTTTTTGTCACAAGTAAGAAGCATCCTGCTGGTTTCCATGTAACCTTGCACATAATTCTTACACTAATTCATTAATATGAATTCACTGACTTTCCTCAAGAGGGCTGTGACCCTTCTGGTTGTTAGTCGGATCACTTTATACAGTCTGACCTTGAAATATTGTATCTCCAGGAACAAGCAGGAATGAGTCTTCACATATGGGTACGTCGGTACCGACGGAGCCTGCGCGGGAACGCTCCCCAGCGTCCCAAAAAAGGAAAGCTTTTGGGAGCATCCCACAGCGCCTGCGCGCTACCTTCCCGCCTTTCCTAACCGCCTCTCTCCAGTTCTTCTTTTAGGCGGAGCCAGCAGGTCGTGTTCCTGTCACCGCTGAAGAAGTTCTTTATTTTATTTTATTTTTTTGGTCGCGCGTCTGCCTTCTTCGACGTCGGACCGGTACCGCCGGTCTTTTCTTTCTTTTTCTTTAAAAAAAAAAAAAATGGATACTTCCGTTCCACTTCAGTGTATTTTTTCTTCTTTGGGCCTTGGGCCTAACAGAAAAATTCCTCATGGAAAAGCCCGCCTCCGGGTTTAAAAAATGCACTAAGTGCAGCGGTACCATCTCTGCTACCGACACCCATGACTGGTGTCTTAAGTGTTTGGGTCCTGACCATTCCATCACGGATTGTGCGTCCTGCTCCATGATGTCTAAAAGAGGTTTACAGAACCGAGCAGCCAAGCTCAGTACACTGTTTCCCTCTGATGCAGCTTCGGTGGCATCAACGTCGTCCAGGGCTGCTTCTTCCTCCTATGGATCTCAGGTAACCAAACATAAGTCCAGCCGGTCCTCGAAGGGTATATCTCCCTCTAAGCATCGAGATGCCTCCGGGCTTGCCCTCGAGGATCCTGCACCGGCAAAAGTACCCCGGCGGGAAGCTCCGACTTCCAAAGCTCCTCCTATGGGGTCACAGGCTGACATCAATGGCACGGCCTCGACCGATCACCTGTTGCAATGTTCTGGGGTACCGGTGGAATCTGCCGGTACTGACCTCCAGACATTCATGGCGTCGATGGATCAGAATGTTCTGACCATGCAGCGTGCCATTACGGCATTCATACAAGCTGCGACGCCGCTGGTACCGCAACAAGCTTCGTTGTTGGTACCGGCTCCGATATTGGTTCCGGTACCGGTTGCATCGACATCGGCTTTGGTGTCGACTGCAGCGGTACCCTGTCTGATGATGCCTATCGGTACCGATTCGGTACCGATGACTCCCGATGTCGATACCACCCGGTATGCGTATCGGGCTTTACAGGAGCATCCAGAGAGGCGATACTTCGATTCCTCCGAAGACTCTGATGCATCGGAGGCCTCTGTCGAAGCATCGGTACTCCTTCCTCAGGAGCCGCCTTCTCCAAAAAGAAGAATGTCCCCTCCAGAAGACTTGTCTTTTCAAGACTTCATAAGGGAAGTGGCCAAGGGGCTTTCTATCTCAGTAGCCCCTGAGACAGAGCCTAGAGCCAAAAAATTGGATATTTTGCAATATCCCAAGGCTCCTAAAGAGGCAGCCACTTTGCCAATTCATGAGATCCTTTATGACCACATGATAGGCATATGGGAGACTCCTCTCACCATCTCTTCTCATTCTGGTAGGTTGGATACCATGTATCGTGTCCCTCCTTGTCCTGGATTTCATAAAGCTCAGCTTCCTCACCATTCTATTGTGGTGGAGTCTGCTATGAAAAAGTTAAAGAGTGCAAAGAGGCACTCATCTGCTCCTCCAGGAAGAGAATGTAGAACCTTAGATGCTTTTGGCAGGAAAATTTTCCAGGCCAGTATGCTTGTTGCCAGAATCAACTCCTATAGTCTCTATATGGGAATGTTTCTGAAGGAAGTTACAGATCATCTGCAAACTTTCCTCCCTTTTCTTCCAGAAGATAAAAGGGAAGACTTTCTTACCTGGCTTAAGCATGCCTAGGATGTTTCCAAATTTTCTAACCGTGCAGCCTTTGACTCTTTTGAGGGGGCCAGCAGAGCCTCGGCCATTGCCATAGGTGCACGCAGAATTGCTTGGTTACAAGCTTCTGATTTGGAACCCTGGGTCCAAGATGGATTAGGAAATCTTCCTTGTACAGGTGAAAACCTGTTTGGTAAAGATTGGCAAGCAAAGGCCACTCAAATGGATGCCGAAAATTCTGCTTTGGATAGGCTTTCAAAGTCTACCTCTAATCCTGTCCAGAAGAGGTTGTTCAAAAAGACATATTTTCCCAAAAAGGGAAGATATTATCCTGTTTATGGTCAGCAGACATCTTCTGCAGGTCGTTTTGCTGCAAAGCGTCAACAACCTAAACAGGCCAAGCCTAAGGCTGCAAGGCCTACTGTAGCCCAACAGCCTCAGCCTCCTCAGGGCCTTTGACTTGCAGCTAGAGAACTTAGCCTTTCTGGCTCTAAAAGAACCAGAGTCTCTCACCATTCCAGGAAGGTTAGCTCACTTTGCTCCCAGATGGGAGCAAATCACAGCAGAGCAGTGGACCCTTTCCATCATAAGGGAAGGGTACAGACTTTATTTCTCAAACCTTCCTCCCCACACCATGGTGAGACAGTTCAATTCTCCAACATCTCTCCTCGACCTTCTGGGTCAAGAGATTTCTACCCTTCTTGCCCAAGGGGCAATAGAAGAAGTACCTCTTCTTCAACAGGGCTCAGGGTTCTACTCCCCCTACTTTCTAATTCCAAAGAAAACAGGGGGTTACAGACCCATATTAGATCTCAGAGAATTGAACAAATTCCTATGCAAGGAGAAATTCAAGATGATTTCTCTAGGTACTCTCCTTCCATTCCTTCAGAGTCAGGATTGGCTTTGTTCTCTAGATCTCAAGGATGCATATACCCATATACTCATCCATCCAGCACATAGAAGGTTCCTTCGGTTTCTTTATCAGGGAAAGCACTACCAATACAGGGTGCTTCCCTTTGGTCTGGCCTCTGCTCCAAGAGTGTTCACAAAATGCATGGCAGTAATAGCTGCATTTCTACGCACTCTAGGAATATTCGTATTCCCATATCTGGACGACTGGCTCATCCGAACTCCATCCCAGTCAGAGGCCCAGACTTCCCTAGCCTTCACAATGCGTGTCCTGCAGTATCTGGGACTGGTTATAAACATTCCAAAGTCCCAACTCACCCCTACTCAGTCTCTAGAGTTCATAGGGGCCTTGCTGGATACCACAACTGCAAGGGCCTATCTTCCCCAGGCCCGTTGTCTACGCTTAGTGCAGTTAGCCTCTCTGATTCAGTTAAAAACCCACCTAACTGTTCGAGAGATGTTACAACTGCTAGGCCACATGGTATCCACTGTGCATGTGGTTCCTTATGCTCGCCTTCACATGAGGGCAGCTCAATGGACTTTGTCCACCCAGTGGACCCAGGCATCTGGAAGTCTGTCAGACAACATAGCAACCTCCAGGCGCCTCTTTTGGTCTCTCCAGTGGTGGAAATCCACTCAAAATCTGTTGCTGGGGTCCCCCTTCCAACAGTTGTTACCCCAAGCAATCCTTACAACAGATGCCTCTCCAAAGGGTTGGGGAGCTCATCTTCAAGACCTCTCCACCCAGGGCATTTGGTCCCCACAGGAGACCTTCCTACATATCAACTTCTTAGAGCTCAGAGCAATCTTCTTGGCTCTCAGAGTCTTCCATACCCTGCTCAGCTACAAGACAGTCCTCATTCACACGGACAACCAAGTAGCCATGTTCTATGTGAACAAGCAGGGAGGAACTGTGGCTCTCTGTCGCTTTGCAACGAAGCTCTGAGATTGTGGGCCTTTGCCAGAGAGCATCAAATTCATCTTCTGGCAGTATACCTTCCAGGAGTTCAAAACTCTTGGGCAGACAGACTCAGTCGAGTTCTGCTTCCACACGAATGGTCCCTTCATATGGACCAGAGAGTCAGAATCTTTCGAATTTGGGGAACCCCGGACATTAGACCTCTTTGCAAGTCCGTGGAATGCCAAACTTCCCCGATTCTGTTCCAGAATTCCGTGTCAGGGAGTTCAGGCCAGGGATGCCTACCTCCTTCATTGGGGTCAAGACTTCCTGTACGCCTTTCCACCCATTCCCCTAATTCCCAAGACCCTGTTCAAACTTCAGAAAGATCGAAGGACTGTGATCCTCATAGCTCCACGTTGGCCACGCCAAGTGTGGTACCCTCTACTTCTGCATCTTTCCCAAGCTCCCTCCCTGGACTTAGGGTCTGCTCCAGATCTCCTGTCTCAGGAGGGGGGAACGATGTGGCACCCAAACCCCCAATCTCTCCATCTCAGGGCTTGGTTGCTGAAGGCTTAGACCTTCAAGATTGGCATCTTTCTCAGCAAGTAAGGGATATCCTTCATGCTTCCAGAAAGCCTTCTACCAGACGTTCCTATGCTTTTAAATGGAAAAGGTTTACCATTTGGTGTGCTGAGAAGGGTATTAACCCTCTAGCAATACCTTTGAATTCTTTACTAGAGTATCTCCTGCATCTTTCCCATGCAGGCCTCAAAACGAATTCAGTAAGGGTCCATTTGAGTGCTATTGCAGCATCTCTCAAGCCTCTCAATGGACAACCTGTTTCCTCTCATCCTCTTATTGAAAGATTCATGAGGCCTTCTGTTAACTAAACCTCCCATTAGACCACCTCCAGTGGCATGGGACTTGAATCTGGTTCTTGGTCAGCTCATGAAGCCACCCTTTGAACCCTTAGCCACTACCTCCTTGAAATTTCTTTCCTCGAAGGTTATCTTTCTTATTGCAGTCACCTCAGCTCGCCGCATCAGTGAACTGCAAGCCTTAGTGGCTAACCACCTTATACAAGGTTCCATCATGATAAGGTAGTCCTTAGGACCAATCCACACTTTATGTCTAAAGTGGTCTTGCCTTTTCATCTTAACCAAGAGGTATATTTACCTGTCTTTTTTCCAGGTCCTCATGCATCAAGTGCAGAGAGGAATCTTCATACCCTGGATTGTAAGAGGGCTCTTGCCTTTTACTTGCAAAGGACACAGCAACATAGAAAGTCTTCTCAACTCTTTGTTGCCTTTGATCCCTCTCATTTGGGACTTCCAGTCTCTAAGAGGACACTGTCAAATTGGATTGCTCAATGTATTTCTTTCGCCTTCCAGAGTAAGAACCTTTCTCTGGAGGGCCATGTCACAGCTCACAATGTGAGGGCCATGGCAGCCTCTATGGCTCATCTAAATTCTGTGTCCATCGACCAGATCTGTCGAGCGGCCACCTGGGCCTCGGTTCATACCTTCACAGCCCATTACTGCTTGGACAAGGACTCCCGCCGGGATGCCTTGTTTGGTCAGGCTGTTCTCAAACACCTGTTCCATGCTTAATCAACTCCTACCCTCCATCCCTGGTTGGATGCCTGAGATCCATGGGAGGAGGTAGAGCCCTTCTCAGGGTCTCACTACCTTGGGGATCTCCCGGGCATCTCTAGCTGGGGAGTCCCCATATGTGAAGACTCATTCCTGCTTCTTCCTGGAGATAGCACAGTTACTTACCTGTAACAGGTGATCTCTGGGAACAGCAGGAATAAGTCTTCACAACCCACCCACCTCCCCTAGGAGTTGTGTCTCTCTATCTATCTTTCCTTTCCTCTCTCTCTCTTTGTCTCAGCTTTAAAACTCGAACTGGAGAGAGGCGGTTAGGAAAGGCGGGAAGGCAGCGCGCAGGCGCTGTGCGATGCTCCCAAAAGCTTTCCTTTTTTGGGGCGCTGGGGAGCGTTCCCACGCAGGCTCCATCGGTACCGACGTACCCATATGTGAAGACTTTTTCCTGCTGTTCCCAGAGATCACCTGTTACAGGTAAGTAACTGTGCTTACTGTCCATATCAATGCTTTCAGCATACTATGGTATTCTTAAATGGACATCCAATTTATCTGATAAAATTAGGAAACTCCTTCTTTTAACCTAACCTTTTTTTCTGCTTGAATCAGGTCACCTTATATCTGAAGCTCTCTATGTGCAGTTGTTAGCCTAAGTGCCATCACTTATGCGACACACATAAGAACATAAGATATGCCATACTGGGTCAGACCAAGGTCCATCAAGCCCCGTATTCTGTTTCCAACAGTGGCCAATCTAGGTCATATGTACCTAGCAGTTTCCCCAAGAGACACAAGTTCCACAATGCTTGTATTGGGTCAAGCATTCACTTATTCACAAAATACTACCCAGAAGTGTCCATGGACACTCACACAGCCAACAGGCCTCCCACTCACACCAAACACCCTAGCACTTTAATCCAACCAGAAAACGGTTAGTCCCCACGAAAATCCACCTTACTACTATAGACTCATGCCACCCATGAATACATGTTCAATATTCACTCGAGTTTAAATATGGTATATAATAAAAGCATATATATAGTATAATGTTGATTGTACATAGTTCTCCCTGTTATTCCATGTTTTATATTCCCTTGTTCTCTGTAAACTCGATGTTACCTGTACACATTGCAGTATATTTTGTTCGATGTACACCGCGCTGATTTTAATAGCGCTGTATATAAGAGATGTTAAATAAATAAATAAATAAATCTTCGGTCACTTCTTAATAATGGTTTATGGACCTTTCCTCCAGGAACTTGTCCAAACCTTTTTTAAACCCAGCTACACTAATAGCCTGATCTTCAGAAATTGGGGGCTGATCTGCCCAGTACCATTTTTCGTCTGGTTAACGGGGTTCAAGTAACCCATCCTTTTTTTCTGTAAAGGTCTTGTAACCTTTTGATCCAGACCAGTCAGTTTTGTCTTTTCTTTCTTTCCCTAGACACCATCCCTCTCTAGGGTCAGAATTTTTTCAGACTTGGTCTATTCGGAAGCTTAGCTTCTCTCCAAGGTCCCAACTTCTTATAGAACTCCCCAGTTCCCCTGGGGTTAGTTCTAGACATTAATATTTCTTTTCTCCATCTGTATTGCAAATTGTATTTCCTTTACTCTTCACAGTAAGGGAACTCCATATGAGGACAATGTGATGGTTCTTACAACAGACCCATATTAACCTCCCCATATGTGTAGCTTTGCAATCTATGGATAAAATCCTTTTTCAAGAATTGGGACTCCTATTCCTTACTAACAGTTATTCCTACACAAGGATACCTTTTCGGATACCTTGTTTAATCCAGCTGTTCCACAGCACCCCCTTTTACAATGTTAGTTCAACTCCTACCCTCCATCCCTTTGGATGCCGGAGATCCTCGGGAGGAAGCATGGCTCCTCCATTAGATTTGCAACATGCTGGGCCTCTCCAGGCATCTTTAGCTTGGGAGTCCCCATATGTGAAGACTCATTCCTGCTTGTTCCTGGAGATAGCACAGTTACTTACCTGTAACAGGTGTTCCTTATCGTTCCTCCTTCTTAGTCCTCCACCTATGGGTAGTGCACCTCCTCCTGCAGCATGAAGACTGGACCAATCAAATTTCAGCACCACTGGAAACAGCATACCAGGCATCCCTTGAACTCCAGTGTATCCAGTCTTCATGCAGCAGGAAGATGTTAGTGAGCCGGGCTGGGCTCACTAGTTCGTCAATTTAGTTTTTTCATTCTCTAGCTAACCTTTTTGTTGGTTATTTTTTGTCCTATTAGGACTTATATTGGTTTGTTAATTTCAGGGGTACCTGTTCCTTTAAATTTCAGTTTTAAAATCGGCACTCCGTTGGGGGGGGAGGGACCTGAAGGAGGTCTCTCTCCTGCCCAGCCTAAGCCGCTTGTCTTTGCCTGCCTGTCTCCTTTTACTTATGCGGATCTCTACCCCAGGGCTATTCGGGGCAGAGCTCCTGCAGCGGCTGTACAGCAGCACCTCTCCGGTGAGTGGAGAGTGTGCTTGATAAGTGCCGGTGAGTTCTCGCGGCGGGCGGCAGTCAGAACGCTGTCCTGGCCTAGGTTCCTTCACATCTGCTCGGCCTTTGTGGTTTACCTTTCTTTTCCTTTTCGGGGGGTCCCAGGGTCGCTAGAGTTGCGGGTGTGAGGGGGTCAGTCGGCAGCGGAGGTTTAATTTTTCTCCCGAGCGGCTTACACACGCCGGGCAAAAGCGCGCCAAAGCTCTTCTTTCTGCCGCGGCCATTTTAGGAGCCGCGGCTTCTTCAGCGTGCAGCACACGCGGCGGTTTTCGTTTCTTTGTGGGCCGGGGGGCGAACACAGATTTTTTCCTCGGTTTTCTCCACTTATTTTGATTTGTTAATTTCTTTTCTTTTCATTTCTTCTCATTTCATTTATTTCCTTTCTTCCTTTGTTTGGTTTGGAGTGCAACGGTCCCTCGGCTGGGGGGGGGGGGTCGCTGTTACTCTCTGACTCGTCCTTGTTTTAGCGGGGCTGTCTGTATCTCATCAGCTGTCTCTGCATTTTGGCAGCACTCGGGCAAAGCCCTATTGTGGACTATACGAAGTGCAGAACTTAAAATAAAAAATACACATCTGACTCTCTGATTACTGGCAGCTACCCAGTCCCCAGCTTGTGTGCTGGTTCTTCTGGGGAGGTGAGTCATTTTCCTTTCAGCGTTGAGGGGCACTTTCTGGCGCTTGAGGATCTGCGTCAGTGCGGTTCCATGCCCGCGGGGTCCATTTGTGTGATTTGTGGATCCCGGAGGGGCGCTGCATCGGAGACAGGCGTCTGCCAACGCTGTGCCTCGGTGTCTCGCAGTATGGAGCAGCAAATGGAGAGTTCCTTGGCTTCTTCGGCGCAGCCAGGTTCCGCCGCTGGGGAGTTGGAATCGCCCCTGGAGGGCCCATCGGGGATGGCTTCTGCTGTTACTTTGGGCGCAGTGGAGCAGTCAGACCTCGGGGGTGCTTTGCCCTTGGAGGATTTTTCTCCCGATTTCATTTTGCTGATGCATCAAGCGTTCTGTCGTAGGCGTCAGAACATGGGCACTGGTTCCCTTCCTGTTCCAGGGATGGCCGCCCAGTCGGCTGCGGCGGAGAGTGCGTTGTCCGGCATCAAGGTGCCTAAACGACAACGACTGCACGAACCCTTCCAGTCTGAGGCAGATTGGCCAGGGGGTGAGGATCCGGATTTCGACCTGGAGGCGGATGGGGAGGCCTTGGAGGAAGGCGAACTCCCTGAACCGGAGGATCAGGCTAAGATTATTTGTGTGTTTCGACGAGAGGAGTTGCCCGCGCTCGTTTCGGAAGCGCTTCAGACTCTTGGCTTGGCTCCGACTCCTCCGGTTGAGGACGCAGACGGTGCGGACCCCATCATTCAGGCGGTGTGTCAAACTCAGGTGGTTTTTCCCATTCACAAAGTAATTGATCAGATGATCCAGGCGGAGTGGGATACTCCTGAATCGGGTCTCAAGGGTGTGAAGATCATGCGTAGGCTGTATCCTATGGCAGACAAAGATCTTGAGCGTTTCCGATCTCCTAAGGTTGATGCGGCGGTGTCGGCTGTGACTAAGAAGACCACGATCCCGGTGGAAGGTAGTGCGGCGTTGCGAGATCCGCAGGACCGGAAAATGGACAGTCTTTTGAAACAGTCCTTTGAGGCGGACGCGATTGCGTTGCAGGCCTCTGTTTGTGGGGCTTGGGTTGCTCGTGCCTGTCTGCGCTGGGTTCAGCGGCTTCGACAGGCGCCCGCCTTGGAGGCCGAGAAGTTAAGTGAGCTCCACCGTTTGGAATCTGGTTCAGCGTATTTGGCGGATGTCCATTATGATCTTATCAGAGCGCTATCCAATAACATGGCGTCCGTGGTGGCAACGCGCAGAGCCCTTTGGTTGAAGAATTGGGCGGCGGATGGTTCGTCCAAGTCGCGGTTAGGCAAGTTGTCCTTTAAGGGTAAGCTGCTGTTCGGTGAAGATCTTGACAAGTTGGTCAAGGATTTGGGTGAATCCAAGGGCGGTCGCCTACCGGAGGATCGCCCCAAGAGAGGGAGGTCGCTTCCGGCCTCTCGGGGGCAGTTTCGGGACTTTCGTAGGTTTCGATCACCCCGTCCTGGTGGGTTCCAGCTTGGTAGGTATATCTCGAGGGCTTCGAGCTTTCGGGGCTTTCGAGGAGCCAGTAGAGGATTCACAACGGCAACCCCTGCAGCCGCTCGTAAGTCCCAATGAAGGGCAGCGGGCCCAGGCGGAGATTCCAGCGATCGGAGGACGTCTTCGACGCTTTCTCTCTGCTTGGGCCCAGATTACATCCGATCGGTGGGTTTTGGAGATCGTCCGGGACGGGTATGCCCTGGACTTGGCCAGGCCCGTGCTCGATTCCTTTGTGGCATCTCCCTGCCGGGGAGCTCGGAAGACTGCTCAGGTTCGCCAAACCCTCGATCGTCTGGTGCAGCTGGGGGCGGTGGTTCCCGTTCCGCCGGCGGAGTATGGTCTCGGAAGGTATTCCATTTATTTCGTGGTGCCAAAGAAGGATGGTGCTCTTCGCCCCATTTTAGATCTCAAAGGCATGAACCGCTGCCTGAGGGTGCCGCACTTTCGGATGGAAACCCTACGGTCAGTACCTGTCGCCGTCCGCAGGGGCGAGTTTCTCACCTCTCTCGACCTCACGGAGGCTTATCTCCATATCCCTATTCGGGAGGACCATCAGAAGTATCTCCGCTTCGCTCTGCCGTGGGGTCACTTCCAGTTCCAAGCATTACCCTTCGGCCTGGCAACAGCTCCTCGAGTGTTCACCAAAGTCATGGTGGTCGTGGCAGCGGCCTTGCGCAAGGAAGGGGTGCTAGTCCATCCCTATCTGGATGATTGGTTGATTCGCGGAAAATCTCGCTCGGAGAGCATGTCGGCGACATCGAAAGTCGTAGAGCTACTGCAGTCTCTCGGCTGGGTAGTCAACCCGAGCAAGAGCCACTTGGTTCCGACGCAGTCTCTCGAATATTTGGGAGTTCTGTTCGATACTCGCGGGGGCTCCGTCTTTCTTCCCGACCGCAGGGTGTTGGGGCTTCGGTCTCTCGTACGCCGGTTTCGACAAATCCCAGCTCCGTCGGCTTGGCACTACCTTCAGTTGCTGGGAACGATGGCGGCTTCTCTGGAGGTAGTGCCTTAGGCTCGCTTCCACATGCGTTCGCTTCAGAGAGCCCTGCTCCGTCGCTGGTCCAACCAGTCCGATTCCCTGAACAAACGTCTTCCATGCCCGCTGGCGGTACGTCGGGACCTGAAATGGTGGCTTCGGCCGTCCTCGCTCCGAGCGGGAATGCCCTTGGAGCAGCCGGACTGGGTCCTGCTGTTGACGGATGCCTGTTTGACGGGCTGGGGCGCACACTGCGGCAAGCAGGTCACTCAGGGTCTCTGGTCTCCGGAGGAGAGCAGTTGGTTGATCAACCACTTAGAGCTTAGAGCCGTGCGGTTGGCGTTGCAAAGCTTCGAGATCCAGTTATCACGCCGGGCAGTGCGGGTCCTTTCCGACAATGCCGTGACCGTGGCATACATAAATCGTCAGGGTGGCACCGGAAGCGTGGGCATGGAGACGGAAGCCCGGACGCTGTTCGAATGGATAGAGCCCCAGCTACAGGCCATATCGGCAGCGCACATTGCCGGGAAGGACAACGTGACGGCAGATTTTCTCAGCAGAGTTCAGGTGGATGCTGGCGAATGGGAACTCAACCCAAAGGTGTTCGCGCAAGTGGTTCAGCGTTGGGGTCAACCGGTCATGGACCTGATGGCCACATTGCGGTCGGCGAAGGCAGCTCGGTTCTTCAGTCGTCGGCGGGAACCGATGTCAGAGGGCATAGATGCTCTATTGCAGGTTTGGCCCTCGAGTGGCCTTCTTTATGTTTTTCCCCCGTGGCCGCTTCTGGGGCGAGTGATTCAGCGTATCAAGGCTCACCGGGGTCAGGTGCTGTTAATAGCGCCGGATTGGCCCCGTCGTCCATGGTATGCCGATCTGATGAGGTTAGTGGACGGCTCCCTGTGGCGTCTTCCTCTGGATCTGGATCTGTTGTGTCAGGGCCCTCTTCGCATGCCGCAAGTGGGGAGATTCTCTCTTATGGCCTGGCCATTGAAAGGGCGCGGCTAAGGAAAAAGGGTTATTCGAAATCCGTGGTAGCGACTTTGCTACAAGCACGAAAAAGATCCACTTCGCTGGCCTATGTCCGAGTTTGGCGTATTTTTGAGGATTGGTTTTCTCGACGTCAGGTTCGGGCTGCTACGGCCTCTCTTCCTGTGGTGCTAGATTTTTTGCAGGACGGTTTTGCTAAAGGTTTGGCCGCCAGTTCCTTGCGGGTGCAGTTGGTGGCACTTTCCTGCTACAGAGGTAAAGTTCAGGGCGTATCGCTGGGTACACATGCCGATGTGGTTCGATTCTTGAGGGCAGTTTCTAGACTGCGCCCGGCCCGCAGGATTTCTGTTCCTTCGTGGGATCTCAACTTGGTTTTGCGGACGCTCAGTGCGTCTCCCTTTGAGCCTCTCTCTCGGAGTTCGGTAAAGGATTTGACCCTTAAGACGGTGTTCTTAGTGGCGATTTGTTCGGCGCGGCGCATTTCCGAGCTCCAGGCTCTTTCTTGCAGGGAACCTTTCCTTTCTTTCTCGGATCAGAAGGTGGTGTTGCGGCCAGTGCCTTCCTTTTTGCCTAAGGTGTCTTCCCCTTTTCATTTGAATCAGGTGGTATCGCTCCCGGTGTTTCCAGCGTCGGGGGAACAGGCCTCCGATCGCGCTCTTAGTCGCTTGGACCTCAAGAGAGTTTTACGTCGCTATTTGAAGGTCACCAGCGCTTTCCGTAAATCTGATCGTTTGTTTGTCCTGTTTGGAGGTCCTCGGAAAGGGGAGGCGGCGGCGAAAGCCTCCATTGAACGCTGGATTAAAGAGGCGATTGGCTCAGCTTATCTGTTGCACGGTCGGGTGCCGCCCGTTGGGTTGCGAGCTCATTCTACCAGAGCGCACGCGGCGTCCTGGGCGGAGTTTAGCTTGGTTTCACCGGTGGAAATCTGTAAGGCGGCGACGTGGTCTTCTCTGCACACTTTCAGTAAGCACTATCGACTTGACGTCTTGGCGGCGGGCGATGCCAGTTTTGGTTCTGCATGCCGGCTGGAAAAATCCCGCCCGTTAAGGCTGCTTTGTTACATCCCATACGTGGAGGACTAAGCTGGAGGAACGATAAGGAAATAGTAATTACACTTACCTGGTAATTGTAGTTCCTTGAGAGACGACAGCTTAGTCCTCCTTCCCTCCCTATGGTGTTTTAGCTCGGCACGCCTTTGGTTCAGAGGTCAGTATTCACAGTTGAGTGTGTCTATTGTTTCTTATTTTGTCTCTGGTGTTTCCCTCTTCCTCTCGCTATCTGCTTATGCTGCGGCAGGCGCGGGACATTCTGTTTGAGTTGTCTTTTTTCGATTGGCTAAGGTCTACTAAAAAAAAAAAGAAAAAATTTGGTTTATTATAATGTTGGCTTATCTTCTTAAAGGTTAGCTATTTCTTTGAGTTTGCTTTGACAGTAGTTCACTGGAGTTCAAGGGATGCCTGGTATGCTGTTTCCAGTGGTGCTGAAATTTGATTGGTCCAGTCTTCATGCTGCAGGAGGAGGTGCACTACCCATACGTGGAGGACTAAGCTGTCGTCTCTCAAGGAACTACAATTACCAGGTAAGTGTAATTACTATATCTCTGGGAACAGCAGGAATAAGTCTTCACAACCCACCCACCTCCCCTAGGAGTTGTTCTCTCTTTCTTTCTCTCTTCTAATTTGTCTACTTCCCTCCTTCGATCTCAGCTACAAACTCAACTGTTGTGAGGGAAGTAGAATGGCGGGAAGGCAGCGCGCATGCGTGTGGGATGCTCCCAAAAGTGTTCTTTTTTGGACGCTGGGGAGCGTTCCCGCGCAGGCTCCGTCGGTACCGACGTACCCATATGTGAAGACTTATTCCTGCTGTTCCCAGAGATCACCTGTTACAGGTAAGTAACTGTGCTTTATCCATGATGACTCCTAAATCTTTTCCTGGGTGTTGGTTTCTAATGGGAAACCTTGCATCGTATAACCATAGTTTGGGTTGTTCTTTCCTAGGTGCATTAAAAGGAAGCGGAAGCCAAGGACCACGGCCAAACACAGTAGGGGTATCCAAAAGACTTTATTAGCAGACCCAACTTAAAAGTTTCGGCCTGAGGCCTTCTTCAGGGGTCTACGGACAGACACAAACATAAGATTAAAAATATAAATACATAATATAAACCCACCAAAAATAAAAACACATTAAAAAATGAATATTGCATAAAGATAAAATACATTACCAAGGAAGACAAAAAGCAACATCTAAAGGGTGGACCAAGCCACTCTTCCCAATCTATGGCAAATAAATAAATAAATTAATTAATTAATATAAACATTTATAAAAGTGATCCATGTGATAAACACAAAAATACATGAATCGATATGACATATTATATGTGTGATATATACATTAATTACCTTAAAAGAAATGCAGTTCATAAATAATATAAAAGAGACAGAAACTGCTAATACAAACAGCAAAAGAAACCAAATCAGAAAATCATTAAAAGAACATAAAAAAACGAATATCAAAAAGATACAATAAAATACATGTAAATTAAGATGTAGATATTTTCATCTCACACGTGACGAAAGATCTGCAATACGTAGCCTTAGGGAACGGTCTGATATTGTTATAAAAGGGATATTGTCATAAAACCTGCGGATAAAGATGGTGGTATTGTTATTTTAGATCGTTCATATTATATTCATGAACTTTCTAGTCAACTTATTGATAAGAATTTTTATCAAACTTTAACCTGTGACCCCACGTCCTCTATCAAACAAGAGATTGATTCTCTTTTGGCCTATGGCCTTAACGCAGGTTTTCTCACACAGCGATAATACTCCTTTATCTCCAGGAACAAGCAGGAATGAGTCTTCACATATGGGTACGTCGGTACCGACAGAGCCCGCACGGGAATGCTCCCCAGCATCCCATCAGAAAGCTTTTGGGAGCATCCCTCGCGCGGTGACTTCCCGCCTTTCCCACTGCCTCTCTTCAGTTTTCGTTTTTCCGCGGAGCCAACAGGACGTCCTCCTGTCACCGCAGAAACCTTTTTCTTTAAAAATCCTTATTTTCTTATTTTCTTGTGGTCGCGGCTGTTTTTCCCGCCGATACCGGTACCGCCGGTGCTTTATTATTTTCTTTTTCAAACTTAGAGAAATATTTCTCCTCAGTTTTTTGTTTAACTTTTTTGGGCCTACCAGGCCTTTTCCAACATGGAGCCGCCTTCTCCTAAGAAGTGCCTTCACTGTGGAAAGTTAGTTTTCTTTTTAGACTCCAATACTTGGTGTCTAACCTGTTTGGGTCCTGACCCTTTTTCCCCTGATACCTCAGGCTATTTTATTGGGAGAAGACCTTCCCTTTTTTGAGTTTCCCTCAATGCTGTTTTTCCTCCTGAGGTGAGGACACCGGTTTATTCTTCTCTCCGGGATCAGGTAACCCACAAACAGTCTGTTAAGACTAGCCAATTCTTGAAGGGTAAGTCTCATGCTCAGCATGATGACGGCTCCGGCCTTACCCTCAAGACCCCATTGGCAATAAAACCTCGGCGGGAGTCTTCGGGCTCCAAAGCATTTACGGGGTTTCAGGTTGTTCCAGGGGCTCACCCCTCACAGAACATACCTGAGCCGTGCCAGGGGGTGGCATCCACTTCGAGCGGTACCGATAACCCGGCATCGGTGTCGAGTGCTGCACTCTTCACCAGGGATCGTCATCGAGCATCCTCGCTACCTTCGGGTCCCAGCGATACGACTCAAATTGACTTTCCTGCATGTGAGCCGTGCTTGGAGGTGGTATCCGCTTCGAGCGGTACCAATCCCCCGGCACCGGTGTCGAGTGTTCCACTCTTCACCTGGGATCGTCATCTGGTATCCTCGGTACCTTCGGGGCCGATCGATATGTCCCAGATTGACTGTCCTGTATCTTCACCATGCTCGGGGTTGGTATCGGCTTCGAGCGGTACTGATACCCCGACATCGGCGCCGGGATCGAGAGTTCCTCCCTTCACCGGGCATCGTTTTCGGACGTCCTCGCTACCTTCGGTACCGATCGATGCGACTCCAATTAACCTTCCTGTATCGGCATCGCCGATACCACAAACAACGTCGGTACTTTCTAGACATGTATCGATGGACTCGCTCGCTTCGATGCCGAGTCTGGAATCGATATCCAGTCTAGATGATTTGATACCGACGTGCTTCGGAACCGATCCATATCGTTTCCGGCTTCGCAGTACCAAGGATATTCATCAAGGCTCTTGGCTTACCTTGGTACTGCTTCAGCAGCCCCCGAATACTGCTTTGATGAAATTATTGTCCCCGATACCGGTGTCGGGGTCGATTCCTGCAGTTCCATCGATCCTTTCTATGCCTAGTTTGGAATCGATACCAGGCACTCACGATGCAGTACTAACTGCTTCAAATCAGAACTCAGGATCACTGTCCATCGAGCAGGATTCTTTTTCTGCACCAGTCCAGTATCTCTTCTGGTGCTCAAGCTGCTCCTTCAACCTCAGCTTGCCCAGGATTAGTTCCTATTGGAAATCTTTCTTTTCAGGAGTTTCTCCTTGACATGGCAACCTTTCTTGCCATTCCTATTCCTGGTTTTTTTCTTGACCAAGATCCTGTAGAAAAGGAAAATATAATGCTTCCTTTACATCATTCTTTACAGGATCTTCTTCTGGGGATATGGGAATCACCTTTGAGGGTTCCCTTGCCTTCTACAGCCATGGACATTCTGTATCAGGTACCTCCCTCTCCAGGGTTTCAGAAAAACCAACTTCCACATCATTCCATGGTAGTGGAATCAGCATTGAGAAAGGTAAGAAGTAAGAAGAAGCATTCTTCTTATCCGCCAGGTCGTGCATCTAAAGCACTTGATGCCTTTGGACGTCAAACCTTCCAAACTTCTATGCTGGCTTCAAGAATTATTTCATATATTTTCTATATGAGTCTGACACTTCAGGAGGTCACAGAGAAATTATCTCTCTTGTCTCCTTTTCTGTCAGATCCTAAGGCCTCTGACCATTCCTTGCTTCTTAATCATAGCAGGAATATCTCTTGGTTCCTTTCTCGTGCTTCTCTAGACTCTTTTGAGTCTGTCAGCAGATCCTCTGCTATTGCCATTGGAGCACGTCGTACAGCCTGGCTGCAAGCTTCTGACTTGAGCAGATGGGCACAACATACACTGGGTAATTCTCCTTGTACTGGAGAAAATCTCTTCAATAAAGAGGCTTTACGTCAGGTTGCTCATTGCTCCACTGACTTTTCTAGTTCTGGAAACCGTCCTAAGCCTTCTTTTTCCCCAGGACGTAGGAAATGTCCTACCAAACCTTCTTTCCCTAAGAAAAGAAAGTTTCACCCTTTTCTGCCCATCCTCTTGATGTACCCAAGCAAGGGACATCTCATCCTAGTCTGAAGTCTCCAGACTCTAACCAGGCTAATCATAGCCAGCAACCATAGGTTCCTGTATGTTGCAATTCTACAGTTTATTTATTTATTTATTTAACAGTATTTCTAAACCGCCTTATCTTAATAATCAAGGTGGTATCACAGCAAGCAATCAGGTAAAGTGTGTGTGTTGTACATGCAGTGAGGATAAAACTTAGTTGTGTGAGGGATGTGTTGGGTGCTTGATTTGTTTGAGCTATATACAGGGTGGGCTATTTACAGTGGTGCTAGAATCATATTTTATATATATTCAGTTGTTTGGGAGGATTGGAGTGCTGTTATCCATTCTCTTAGGTTATGTGATGTGACCATAGTGCTCTATGAACAGCATGGTTTTCAGTTGTTTTCTGAAGTCTTTGAGGTCTGGAGTTGCCCTTAGATCGTCCGGTAGATTGTTCCATATTGTTGGAGCAGCCATGGAGAGAGCTCTGTCTGTTGTGTCCTTGCGTGTGTGCTTGTACTCATTTGGGGTGCTGACTCGGTTGCGTGTTTGACTTCTTCTGGGACGTGCGCTGGTTTCCGGTTGTATGAGCAGGTGGAGGCTGTTGGCTGATGTGTGTTCTTTTATCTTAAATAGGTTTATGATAGTCTTGTATCTGATGCGAGCAATGATTGGGAGCCAGTGTAAGTCCTTTAGTGTAGGTGTGATGTGCTCCTGCCTTGCGGCTCCGGATATGATTCGAGCTGCAGTGTTTTGTGCCAGCTGTAGTGGTTTGAGAGCTTGTTTTGGTAGTCCGAGGTATATCGGATTGCAGAAGTCCAGTATTGGGGTTATCAGTGCTTGACAGACTGTACGGAAGTGTTCTGGAGCGAGGAGTGGTTTCAGTCTCCTGATGATTCGCATCCTGTAATATGCTTTTTGGATTGTTTTGTCTATGTGTGGTTTGAGGTTGAGTTTACTTCTTACCAGAAGTTGTTCTTCAAACTCTACACTGGTTTTTCTTTTCAGTATGCTAAGCTGTTAGGATATTTTTGTCCATGGGTTACAGAATTCTCCCTTTCTTTTTATCATAAAGGGAGATTACAATTATCCCATGATAGTTTCTGTCCCTACATGGACATTTTTTTCCTTCAGCTGACTTACCATATGGTACGTTACCTACCAACCCCCACTCTTCCAGGGTTTCCCCTGCCCGAGTTGGTACCATACTGAAACACTTCTCTTCTTTCCAGTGTAGATTTTCTACTATCCTTCAATGCATGCTCTGAACAACTCATCAGACAGGGACGGAAATATCCCCACTCCCTCTGTCTGTTTTTCTCCCTGTTTTTATACAGGGGGATCCCCTTTTTTCTTTGTTCAGTTGCTGCACATACAGAAGTTCCAGTGCTTACTTTAAAGTTTCTTGCAAGCTACTTTCATTATCTTGCATAATACTACTCATTGCAGGTTATCTTCTTCTAGCCATATCCTTACCTAGGATGTGGCAGCACTTCTGACTGCTGTCAGTTATCTCATAATTTTCCTGCACAATGCTCTCTGCAATCTTCAGAGAAGCTTTCTACTATGGGCCCTTGCTGTAGAGCATTCATCTTTGTCTCTGAGGGTTTTTTTCTATATAATAGAAAAAGCTTATATAGTCATTCCATGGCTATGTAGGTTCTTTCTACCCTCTTGTCTCCTATTGTGATACAGAAGACAAGCTTTTTCTGCATGAATGTCCATGGAGTTCCCAATCTGGCAGGAATTTACCCCTTTTTTCCTTGCAGCTTGGTATTTTTTCTACTCCACTTGGACAACGCATGCTCTTTTACTATACATGATACCTCTGAGTCCCTTAACTGGGTCATCCAGGTATCTTAGTACATGCGTTTCCTTGTCCTTTGGACATGTCAGAGTCCTCCAGTACTCCTGACATGCTCTTACCAGACTGCTATTATCCTCTGTTTTTCACGCAACCATACTGGTTATCCACTAAAATGCATTCCTGCACCACGGAAATAGATTCTCTATATATCTTCAGGTGGTTTTTACCCCCTTATTATTAGATTAATCTTTTCCCTTCACATTCCCCATGTGAATGCTTTTGTGGGGCTCCGTTGCAGGCATATATCCTCAGACTTATAACCATACATATTTTTATAATCTGTGTGGGCATAAGCCATGCCCATCTATATCTATATATATATATATATATATATATATATATCTTTATTTCCATATATATATATATATATATCTCACATATTGGACATATCCACACATATATATATAGATATATATGTATCTTCATGTTTATAGATAGTTTTATTTATATATATATATATATATATATATATATATAAAAAACTATCTACGTACCTATTGGGAGATGTCCATAGGACGCTAAGTATTACCTTCTACCTCCCTAACTGTCTGTGCTATAAAGCTTTTACCTTCTTAAGGGTCCAGACAGTCAACTTGCCTTTTTTCATATGGCTCAGTAACTGGGAGCGGTTATACACACAATTGCTGCTGTGTCGTTAACAGCTTCTATTTTTGTTATAGATCTCCCTATCTATGAAGTATCAAACTTCTATGTCTTCCTAGCTCTTACCAGCTAGGAAAGACAGTGTACATCTTCAGTATTTATGAGTACCCTTCTGTTTTCCTTGGGAAAAGGGGTTTTTTCCATACCCTCTCTTCCTTTCTGGGCTGGGCTAATTCTCCAGATCGGTCAGTCTTCTTCTTTTAGTCCTCAATGATAATAACTCTGTACCTAAAAGAGTTCTCAGCTTTTTCCCATAAAGCTTTCCATTAAAGACCTGCCGTTCTTCTCCTGCCCCAGTTGACACCTGGGTCACCTGCCCATTCCAGATTTGGAACTTCATCCTCACTGCTGTGAAGTTACCTTGAAGATTCCGCTACTGCATCTACAGTACACTCCATCACAGTTCTACTTCCTACAATCCAGTAGGTAATCCTATGTTGTACTGGTTCATTAAATATTTTAATGATACTTGACATACATTCTAAAGACTCATCTCTCCTGTAGTCTTTAGATTTGCTGTTCCTTGCAGCTCTTCTCTATTCAACTCCTACCCCCCATCCCTCAGGGGATCCAGGTTTGGAAAATGCCATCCTGTCCAGGGATATGCATTTTAGGGATTCTCCCCTGGCACCCACAGCTAGGGAGTCCCCATATGTGAAGACTCATTCCTGCTTGTTCCTGGAGATAGCACAGTTACTTACCTGTAACAGGTGATCTCTGGGAACAGCAGGAATTAGTCTTCACAACCCACCCACCTCCCCTAGGAGTTGTATCTATCTATTTCCTTTCCTCTGTCTCTCCTTTCTGTCTCAGCTATGAAACTCAACTGAAGAGAGGCAGTGGGAAAGGCGGGAAGTCACCGCGCAGGCGCGAGGGATGCTCCCAAAAGCTTTCTGATTGGATGCTGGGGAGCATTCCCGTGCGGGCTCCATCGGTACCGACGTACCCATATGTGAAGACTAATTCCTCCTGTTCCCAGAGATCACCTGTTACAGGTAAGTAACTGTGCTTTACTGGTCAAACATCCGGTTATTCCAACGATATACACTATTCCAAAGATTCATAAGTCCCTTATCTCCCCTCCAGACAGACCTATCGTATCTGGTATAGGGTCTGTCCTCGAACCACTCTCAAATTTCATTGATATTTTTCTACGGCCCTTTGTTCCCCATATTGCATCATATATTAGAGATTCTGCAGATGTTATTTCCTTCTTAGATGGCTTTGGTGATGATATTTCTAACATCATCTTAGTGACATTAGACATTGAATCTTTGTACACCAATATACCCCAGGAAGATGCTCTTGCAGTTATCACTAAATATTTGAACTTAGCCCTCTACCAGTTCGTATACCCACCCATTTTTTGACAGAATTAGCACAATTTGCTTTGACCTGTAATTATTTTCTTTTCAACAATCAATTTTGACAACAAATCAAAGGCACAGCCATGGGAGTGGCTATGGCACCAGATATAGCTAACTTATATGTGGCGGAATTTGAAGAGAGTTATTTGAATAGATGTCCCTTTTCTCCTTTTTTTATATCCTGGAAGAGATATATTGATGATATCCTCATATTGTGGAAGGGCACTGATATCCAGTTACATGAATTTCATGACTGGTTAAATACTTTGGATACCAATCTCAAATTTAAGATGCAATTCAGTTTTACAGAAATAACTTTTTTTTAGATATCCTCATTAGAAAATTCCCTACTGGTTTTAATACCACTATCTTTCGTAAACCTACGGATAAGAACAAGCTACTCTGCTTTGATAGTTTTCATAGCAGTCACATAAAGAAAAACTTACCAGTTTCACAATTTTTGCGTCTTTGAAGATTATGTACGAACTATGAGGAATTTAAAAATAAGTCTTGTGACATGGCTGAGCGTTTCCATGCAAGAGGATATCCTATAGATTGTATCAATAAAGGGTTTAGTCATGTCTGCTCTACTACTAGACTAGACTTACTAATAACCAAAGAAAAAACTTTAGACGATAAGTTTGTTTGTATTTTACGGTTTTCACATCTTTCCTGGAAAATACAAAAAGTTTTGAAGGCTCATTGGCATATTCTTCAAACATGTTCTTGCTTCCATAATCAACGCTTAACCATTGCTTAAAATAGGGAACGCAACTTAGCTGATAAATTGGTTTCCTCTTATATGTCTCCGTTTTTAGGTTCCACTTCAATACAGAAGGGACATTTCAAATGCAACAAATGTTCTGTCTGCAAACATGTCATTGTGTTACATGATGTTTTCATACATCCTGACACCAATAGACATTATAAATTACATACTAGGACCAACTGCTTATCTACACATGTAGTGTATGTCATTATCTGTCCCTGCTCTCTTTTATATGTTGGCAAGACTATTGGTGCCGTTAAGACACGCATCCAAGAACATAAGAGTTGTATTAAAAGGAAAATTATGACGGCTCCTTTAGTGGAGCATTGGGATGCATTCCAACATAGTCTCGATGACCTAAAGTTTTTTGTCATTAAGGAAGTTACTGTTTCTTCTCGGGGAGGGGATTTGGACCGCAGATTAGTTCAAGAAGAACAGAGGCTTATTTTTCAATTAAATACAGTAGTTCCGGGAGGCTTAAATAAGGAGATTGAGTATCATGCCTTTTTATAATCTGTCGTCTATTTTTATGCCCCCCCTTTTTTTCCCCCTCTTTTTTTTCCCCCTTTTTTTTCCCTTTTTACGGCTGCCACAATGTTTAGAAGTGGGTTAAGGTGTTAGTCGTAATGACTTTTGTATTTGCAAATTTTATTTTTTATTTTTTTAATTTTTTCTTTGTAGCTATGGAGCAGTGGTTATGGTTGTTTTTTGCTTTTATCTTTAATTTTGTTCTTCCCTGTTTTATATTCCTCGTTGTTAGTTCTCATGCTTGCTCTGGTTTTACCATCCATTATGACGTTTTCAGTGTGAATATTTATCATGATGTCTGTTTTAATATTTATTTATTAATTATTATTTATTATTTTTTAATGTTTCAATTTTGGCAATAGCTAATGGGATGCCTGTGAAAAAGGTTATCTCCAGGAACAAGCAGGAATGAGTCTTCACATATGGGTACGTCGGTACCGACGGAGCCTGCGCGGGAACGCTCCCCAGCTTCCCAAAAAGGAAAGCTTTTGGGAGCATCCCACAGCGCCTGCGCGCTGCCTTCCCGCCTTTCCTAACCGCCTCTCCTCAGTTCTTCTTTGCCGCGGAGCCAGTAGGTCGAGCCCTGTCACCGCTGAAGAAGTTCTTTATTTTATTTTCTTTCTTTGGTCGCGTGTCTGCCTTCCCCGACTCCGGACCGGTACCGTCGGTCTTATCTTTCTTTTCTTTAAAAAAAAAAAAAAAAAAAAAAACTATATATTTTTCCCTCACTTAGTGTATTTTTCTCTTTGGGCCTTAGGCCTCACAAGAAATTTTCCTCATGGAAAAACCAGCCTCCGGGTTTAAGAAATGCACTAAGTGCAGCGGTACTATTTCTGTTACAGACACCCATGAATGGTGTCTTAAATGTTTGGGTCCTGAACACTCCATTTCGGATTGTCCGTCCTGCTCTCTGATGTCTAAACGGGGTTTACTGAACCGAGCAGCTAAGCTCCATGTTCTGTTTCCCGCTGATGCAGCTTCGGTGGCATCGACGTCTTCCAGGGCTGCTTCTTCCCCCAATGGATCTCAGGTAACCAAACATAAATCCAGCCGGTCCTCGAAGGGTAGATCTCCCTCTAAGCATCGAGATGCCTCCGGGCTTGCCCTCGAGGATCCTGCACCGGCAAAACAACCCCGGCGGGAAGCTCCGGCTTCCAAAGCTCCACCTATGGGGTTACAGGTTGACATCGATGGCACGGCCTCGACCGATCACCTGTTAGAATGCTCTGGGGTACCGGCACAACCTTCCGGTACCGAGTTCCAGGCATTCATGGCGTCGATGGATCAGAATGTTCTGTCCATGCAGCAGGCTATCAGTGCCTTCATCCAAGCTGCGACGCCGTTGATACCACAACAAACTCCGTTGTCGGTATCGACTCGGGTACCGGCACCAGCACCGATACCGGTACCGACTGCATCGACCAGGATACCAACTGCAGCGGTTCCTTGTCCAGGGCTGCTCATCGGTACCGATCCGGTTCCGATGACGCCCGATGTCGATACTGCTCGATACGCGTACCGAGCGTTAGAAGAGCACCCTGACAGATGGTACTTTGATTCCTCTGGTGATTCTGATACATCAGAGGAGTCTGCTGAAGTATCTATAACCCTTCCTGAAGAGCCTTCTTCTCCAAAAAGAAGAATGTCTCCTCCAGAGGACTTGTCCTTTCAAGACTTCATAAGAGAAGTAGCTAAAGGTCTTTCTATTTCAGTATCCTCTGAATCAGAGCCTAGAGCAAAAAAATTAGATATTTTGGGTTATTCTAAGGCTCCTAAAGAGGCTGTCACCTTACCAATTCATGAGATTATTTATGAACACATGATTGATTTATGGGAGACTCCTCTCACTATCTCTCCTCATTCTCGCAGATTGGACACTATGTATCGTGTCCCTCCCTGTCCTGGTTTTCATAAAACACAGCTTCCTCACCATTCCATTGTGGTGCAGTCAGCTATGAAGAGGATAAAGAGTACAAAGAGACACTCTTCTACTCCTCCAGGAAGAGAATGCAGGACCTTGGATGCTTTTGGTAGAAAAATCTTCCAAGCCAGTATGCTTGTTACCAGAATCAACTCCTATAGCCTTTACATGGGTATGTTTCTAAAGGAGGTTGCAGATAAACTGCACCCTTTCCTCCCTTTTCTGCCAGAAGATAAAAGGGATGAATTCCTCATTTGGCTTAAGCATACTCAAGACATTTTAAAGTTTTCCAACAGGGCAGCCTTTGACTCCTTTGAAGGTGCCAGCAGAGCTTCTGGCATTGCCATAGCTGCTCGCAGAATTGCTTGGCTCCAAGCTTCTGATTTAGAACCCTGGGTCCAAGATGGATTAGGAAATCTTCCCTGTACAGGTGAAAACCTGTTTGGCAAAGAATGGCAAATAAAAGCCACTCAAATGGATGCAGAAAATTCTGCTCTGGATAGACTTTCAAAGTCAACCTCCATTCCTGCCAAGAAAAAAAAACCCTTCAAGAAGTCTTTTTTCAAAAAGGGCAGATTCCCTTCTACTTCTGGCCAACAATCCTCTACAGGTCGCTTTGCTACTAAGCGTCAGCAACCTAAACAGGCCAGGCCTAAGACTACAGGGGCTGCTGCAACTCAGCAGACCCAACCTCCTCAGGGTTTTTGACTTGATGCTAGAGAACTTAACCTTTCTGGCTTTAAAACAGCCAGAACCTCTCACCATTCCAGGAAGGTTAGCTCATTTTGCTCCCAGATGGGAGCAGATTACATCAGAGCACTGGACCCTCTCCATCATAAGAGAGGGCTACAAACTTCATTTCTCAGACCTTCCTCCCCACACCATGGTGAGACATTTCAATTCTCCCACATCTCTTCTCGACCTTCTAGGTCAAGAGGTGGCTGCCCTTCTTGCCCAAGGGGCAATAGAAGAAGTTCCTCTTCAACAAGGGTCAGGGTTTTACTCCCCCTATTTTCTCATTCCAAAGAAGACAGGGGGATACAGACCCATATTAGATCTCAGGGAATTGAACAAATTTCTGTGCAAGGAGAAGTTCAAGATGCTTTCTCTGGACACTCTCCTTCCATACCTTCAAAGTCAGGATTGGCTTTGCTCTCTAGATCTCAAGGATGCATACACACATGTCCTCATCCATCCATCTCACAGAAGATTCCTCCGTTTTCTTTTCCAAGGAAAACATTATCAATACAGGGTGCTTCCGTTTGGTCTGGCCTCTGCCCCAAGAGTGTTCACCAAATGCATGGCAACAGTAGCTGCATTTCTACGCACTCTGGGAATATTTGTATTCCCATACCTGGACGACTGGCTCATCCGAGCTCCATCTCAGTCAGAGGCCCAGACTTCCCTGGACTGCACAAGGCGCATTCTACAGTATCTGGGACTTGTAGTAAACCTCCCAAAGTCCCAGCTCACCCCTACTCAGTCCCTAGAGTTCATAGGGGCCTGGCTAGATACTACCACTGCAAGGGCCTATCTTCCTCAGGCCCGTTGCCTATGCCTAGTGCAGTTAGCCTCTCAGGTTCAGTCAAAGAGCCACTTAACTGCCCGGGAGATGCTACAACTGCTAGGCCACATGGCTTCCACAGTGCATGTGGTACCCTATGCTCGCCTACATATGAGAGCAGCCCAATGGACTTTGTCCACCCAGTGGACTCAAGCATCAGGAGCTCTCTCAGACCAAATAACAACCTCCAAACGTCTCTTTTGGTCTCTCCAGTGGTGGATGTCCACTCAGAATCTGTTGCTGGGGTCCCCCTTCCAACAGTTGTTGCCCCAAGCAACCCTCACAACAGATGCCTCCCAAACAGGTTGGGGAGCTCATCTTCAAGACCTCTCCACTCAAGGCACTTGGTCCCCACAGGAGACCTTTCTTCATATCAATCTCTTGGAGCTTCGAGCAGTCTTTCTAGCTCTCAAGGTCTTTCATACCCTGCTCAGCTACAAGACAGTCCTCATTCATACGGACAATCAAGTAGCCATGTTTTACATAAACAAGCAAGGAGGAACTGGCTCTCTGTCGCTTTGCAACGAAGCTTTAAGATTGTGGGCCTTCGCCAGAGAGCATCAAATCCATCTCCTGGCAGTATACCTCCCAGGAATCCAAAACTCTTGGGTAGACAGACTCAGTCGAGTTCTGCTCCCACAGGAATGGTCCCTGCACATGGATCAGGTACTCAGAATCTTCCAAGAATGGGGAACCCCGGACATAGACCTCTTTGCAAGTCCGTGGAATGCCAAACTTCCCCGGTTCTGTTCCAGAATTCCGTGTCAGGGAGTTCAGGCCAAGGATGCCTTCCTCCTTCACTGGGGTCAGGGTTTCCTGTATGCCTTTCCACCCATTCCCTTGATTCCCAAGACTCTGTTCAAACTCCAGAGGGATCAAGGATCTATGATCCTCATAGCTCCACGCTGGCCACGCCAAGTGTGGTACCCTCTACTTCTGCATCTCTCCCAAGCCCCCTCTCTGGACTTGGGGGCTGCTCCAGACCTTCTGTCCCAGGAGGAGGGGACTTTGTGGCACCCAAACCCCAAGTCCCTTCACCTCAGAGCTTGGTTACTGAAGGCCTAGACCTTCAAAGCTGGAATCTTTCTCAACAAGTGAAGGATATCCTCCATGCTTCCAGAAAACCTTTCACTAGGCGTTCCTATGCTTTTAAATGGAAAATATTTTCCATTTGGTGTGCTGAAAGGAGTCTCGACCCTCTAGCACTACCTTTGAATTCTCTGTTGGAATACCTCCTGCATCTTTCCAATGCAGGCCTTAAGACGAATTCAGTAAGGGTCCATTTGAGTGCTATCGCAGCATCCCTTAAGCCTATGAATGGACAACCTGTTTCCTCTCATCCTCTTATTGCAAGATTCATGAGAGGCCTAACTTTAACTAGACCTCCCATTAGGCCTCCTCCGGTGGCATGGGATTTAAATCTGGTTCTTGGTCAGCTTATGAAGCCTCCTTTTGAACCCTTAGCCACCACCTCCTTGAAATTTCTTTCCTGGAAGGTTATTTTCCTCATTGCAGTCACCTCAGCTCGCCGCATCAGTGAGCTGCAGGCCTTAGTGGCTAATCCACCTTATACAAGGTTCCATCATGATAAGGTAGTTCTTAGGACCAATCCACACTTTATGCCTAAAGTGGTCTCATCTTTTCATCTTAATCAAGAGGTATATTTACCTGTCTTTTTTCCAGCTCCTCATGCATCAAGTGCAGAGAAGAATCTTCATACTCTGGATTGTAAAAGAGCTCTTGCCTTTTACTTACAAAGAACACAGCAACATAGAAAGTCTTCCCAGCTCTTTGTTGCTTTTGATCCCTCTCATTTGGGACTTCCAGTCTCTAAGAGGACACTGTTCAATTGGATTGCTCAGTGTATTTCTTTCGCCTACCAGAGTAAGAACCTTTCTCTGGAGAGCTATGTCACAGCTCATAATGTGAGGGCCATGGCCGCCTCTATGGCTCATCTAAATTCTGTGTCCATCGACCAGATCTGTCGAGCAGCCACCTGGGCCTCGGTTCATACCTTCACAGCCCATTACTGCTTGGACAAGGACTCCCGCCGGGATGCCTTGTTTGGTCAGGCTGTTCTCAAACACCTGTTCCATTCTTAATCAACTCCTACCCTCCATCCCTGGATAGATGCCTGAGATCCATAGGAGGAGGTAGAACCCTTCTCAGGGTCTCATATCCTTGGAGTTCTCCCAGGCATCTTAGCTAGGGAGTCCCCATATGTGAAGACTCATTCCTGCTTGTTCCTGGAGATAGCACAGTTACTTACCTGTAACAGGTGATCTCTGGGAACAGCAGGAATAAGTCTTCACAACCCTCCCACCTCCCCTAAGAGTTGTATCTCTCTATCTGTCTTTCCTTTCCTCTCTCTCTCTTTTGTCTCAGCTTTAAAACTCGAACTGAGGAGAGGCGGTTATGAAAGGCGGGAAGGCAGCGCGCAGGCGCTGTGGGATGCTCCCAAAAGCTTTCCTTTTTGGGAAGCTGGGGAGCGTTCCCGCGCAGGCTCCGTCGGTACAGACGTACCCATATGTGAAGACTTATTCCTGCTGTGCTTTACCTTCTCCCTTTGATCAGTCCTTTGTTTTTGTACCTGTGTTGCGGTTTTGCCTTTTTATCTTACCCTTGGTTTGTTTTGATATACTTCGTCGTTAGTTTTCATGCTTGCATTGGTTTTACCATTCACAATGATGTTTGTAGTATGCGTATTTACCACGATGTTTGTTATTTATCATATTTTCTAAGCGGCGGTTTTATCTTTTTCACCTTGATAATAGCTAATGGAATGTCTGTAAAAAGGGTTTTACTCCCACCCTTTGATCATTCTTTTGTATCTGTGCTGTGATTCTGTCTCAGCAATGTTCATTTTCACTTTGTTTTGGTCCCACATACTGCCCACACATTTTATTTTAAGATCTTCCGATTTGGCAATGTACACATGTAATCCCTTTTCAGGTCTTTCCCCCCCCCCCCCCTTTTTTTCAGTGTTGGGCTGCTTGTGCCAATCATGATGACGTTTGCAGTGGGAGGTTTTTTAATGCGGTTTTAATTCTTTTTTCTGTGCTTTTGCGGCGTTTTCCCGCCTCAGCAGTATTGTTGGTAATGCTCTTTATTCTTAATTCTTTTGAATCATGGTTTCTTTTTAGCATGTTTTATATCTTCTATTTCTCCTCAGAAGTATTGTTGGTAATGCTTTTTATTTTTAGCTTTTCAAATTTACTCTTCATCTTAACATGTATTTAACCCTCAATGTATATACATTTTTTATGTTCTCTCACTTAAGGGCTTGTGATAGCAGTTCACCTCCTGTGTGCTGTACGTATAATATAAATTATTGTACGGACACAGTGCTTTTTCTATTTTACGATACTGCCGATTGTTTACATGCTTCATTTCTATTTATAAAGATTTATTATTCACAGTCGGTTCTGTGCTTATACTTTTCTCACTACCGTTCAAAGTTACAGCGTTTTTTCCTTTTCTTTTTTATTTCATGATGTTGCCTATTGATTTAGACAGCTGATCTGATATCTTTTATTTTTATTTTTTAAAAGATCTATAATCACATTTTACGATGTTTCCATTTCATGATGATGTTGATTCTTTTTAGACAGCTTTTCTGATATGAGTCAGTCATTTTTACATCTTCTGTTCCTTTTTTTCACATACATTTATTATTCACAGTTTGTTCCGTGCTGTATGAACATAATAGGTCACACTTTTACTATTAGGGATTAAGTTTACAGTGTTTATCTTTTATGAAGTTGCCAGTTGTTTCAGGCAATTAATTTGACACAATTTGACATTCTTTGTTTTTATTTCATTTTTTAAGCATTCGACATTTACAGACTGTTTCACTTTTTTATTATAATTATTCCTTATGTTTTTTATAATGTTGTTGATTGTGCTCTCCCTTACAGTGAGAAAGTTACACTGACACTTCGTCCGTTTTATTGCAATGCCTTACATTATTTGGTATCTCCAGGAACAAGCAGGAATGTAGTCTTCACATATGGGTATCGTCGGTACCGACGGAGCCTGCGCGGGAACGCTCCCCAGCGTCCAATTAGAAAGCTTTTGGGAGCATTCCACAGCGCCTGCGTGCTGCCTTCCCGCCTTTCCCAACTGCCTCTCTCCAGTTCTTCGTTTTCCGCGGAGCCAGCAGGTCGTCGTTCCTGTCCCCGCAGAAACCTTTTCCTTATTGCTCGTCTTTTCTTTTAAAAAAATAAAATATATATATACTTGTCCTCAATACAGGACAAACAACAAAACCTAACAAACAAGGAAAGAAGAAGCACAGCACCCCCACTCACACCCACATAAACACAAACCGACCCACAAACATCTCCATAGAGCTTATCAACGCCAGGTCAGTACGAAACAAAACAAATACCATCTCTGACCACATAAAAGACCAGCAAACAGACATCCTATGCATCACCGAGACATGGCTGTCCCCCATCGACAATGTGCTACTCAACCAACTAGTCCCTGACACCCACACAGCATTCAACTGCCCTCGCATTCAAAGAAGAGGAGGGGAGGGGTCCTCATCATAGCAAGGACCAGCCTAAAGCTAAAATCTCAACTAATACAAACCACTGCAACACAATCATCATTGTAAACTTGGACCTAGCCATATGCCTTACCTACAGAGCGCCAGACACACCATCAGATGAACTTTCATCAATCCTAGAGGCAATATGCACAGTTAACAACCTACACAAACAACTCATAATACTTGGAGACTTCAGTCTCAGATCTACTAGCAGAAAAGAGGCAGAAGCCTTCCTATCAGCTTTGGACTCCCTCCAATTCACCCAACTCATCAACACCCCCACCCACAGTCTTGGACACTCTCCTGACCTAATCTTTGCTCCAAACAACTTAAAGGAAGGAAGCCTCATCTCAGGGCAATACATCACACCAGTACCCTGGTCAGATCACCACCTAATAAAGATTAAACTACAAGTAACAGACTCAAAAAGGCAAAATGACCCACCCCCAACCAGGAGATTCGAAAGCTTCAACAAGGAACAGTTCACACAAGACACGCAACCACTCCTCAACGGCGAGACAATGGACATAGATGAGCAAATCTCCAAATTGAACAACGACATTTCATCTGCCGCCAGACCACCCACCCGCAGAACACAACAATCACGCAGCACAAAACCCTGCTCCACTCCATGGTACTCCAAGGATATACGCATAGCAAAGAGAGCACTAAGACGACTTGAACGCCGCTGGAGATACAACAAATCAACCTCCCTACAGGAACGATACCAGACAAAACAAAAGGAATATAACATCCTCATCAACCAGCAGAAGAAAGAATTCCATACTAACCTTATCATGAAGTCCACTAACAAACCCCGTGAACTCTACGAAATCGTGAAGACCCTCATCAAAGAACCCTCCAACAGAAACGAACAACAAATAGACCCACAGATCTTCGCTGACCACCTCAAAATCAAATTCACTGCAACACCCAAGAACAACAGCGCATCTGTGAAATACAAGATATCCAAACCTAAACGGAGCTGGGGCACATTCAACATCCCCTTAAATGAACAGCTCTCCAAGATCATCACTGACCTCAACACCAGCACCGCCCCTACAGATCCCTGCCCAGTATCCTGGATCAAAGCAACGAAAAAGGACCTGACACAAGTCATACGGAAAATAGTAGATAACTCTCTCTCCAAGGGAACAATGCCAAACTCCCTGAAGCTAGCCACAATACGTCTAATCCCCAAGAAAACCACCTTGGCTATAACTGACCCTGCCGCCTACAGACCCATCTCAAGCTTACCATTCCTGTCCAAGATCATCGAGAAAACAGTCCAACACCAACTCCAGCAACACATCGACATCCACAATCAACTGGACCCCAATCAACACGGTTTCTGACCCAGACATGGGGTTGAAACCATACTGATTCAGCTATTCGACAGCCTATTGAGGACAATCGACAACACCAGAATGGGCGGCGTCATGATATTCCTAGACATCTCCTCAGCATTCGACACTGTCTGACACACAACCCTACTAAACAGACTACAGGAGGCAGGCCTACACAGCACCACCCTGAAATGGTTTACATCTTACCTCACCAACAGACAACTACAAGTGTGGAACAAAGACCTCTCAACCGTTCAGAGCCACTCAAGGAGTCCCACAAGGCTCAGCTCTCTCCGCCCTGCTATTTAACATCTACGTACAGCCCATCTGCACCATCATCAAGGACCACAAGATTCAATACACCATATACGCAGATGATATAATGATATACACACCAATCAATCTGGACAACCCGGACTACTCCAACATAGCCAACTGCTTCCAACAAATAGCAACCTGGCTGCAGGAAAACAACCTATCAATAAATTACAACAAAACTGAAGCTCTATTCATCACAAGAAACCGGACATTCTCACCATCGGCCACCATCAACCTAAACAACACCATCATACCGGTAAGACAAGAAATAAAATACCTGGGAGTAACGCTCGACAAGGACCTCAACCTTCAGTCCCACATAGCAAAAACAACAAAGAGCGCTTACATCAAAATGAGGACAGTCAGAAGGCTCAAACCCATCCTCGTCCAGGAACATTTCCGAACAGTCTGTCAAGCCATCATCACTCCAACTCTAGACTATTGTAATCACATCTACCAAGGGCTACCAAAAAAGACAATAAAACCACTACAGCTAGCACAAAACACAGCTGCACAACTCACAACAGATTACACGATTCACGACCACGTCACTCCCATACTGTACCACCTACACTGGCTCCCAATCAGCTGTAGAGTCCAATTCAAAGTATTTCTGCACATATTTAAAATAATACACAACCTCTCAGCAGACAGCCTACGTCCTCTCATAAAAACCGATGACAACAAGAGACCAAGAAGAAAAGGAACCTCAGACACCATCAGAACGCCAAAAGAATTTGCTAAAACAAGGCTGGCCACATCAAGGAGGGCACTCTCCCTGGCAGCACCCGCTATATGTAACTCCCTCCCAGACCACATAAGATCAACCAAGAACCTCAAGGACTTCAGAAAACTTCTTAAGACTGCTCTATTTACAGAACATTTCAAGGACTTCACATAAATGGCTCCTATTTTCTACCTTCAAGACATTACAGGATCTCGATCCTAGCACACCTCTCAAACAGCCCCATTATTGTATATATGTATATAGCTCATTATGTAAATAGTTCACCGATATAATCTAACACACTGCTCCACACACCACTCTTCTCAGTTCTCCCACTGCATGCTACAGACCACACATTATTATTGATTTTGATTGATGTGCCAAACCGCCTTGATTTAACGATAAGGCGGTATACTAAATCCTTCTAAATAAACTAAATCCTTCTAAATAAACTTAGTACTTTTTTCCAGGTGCACGCACCATTTTGGGCCCTAGGCCCAAAATTCCTCCACAATGGAAAAACCCACTTTGGGTTTCAAAAGGTTCACCAAGTGTGGCGGTACCATCTCCGTCACCGACACCCATGAGTGTTGTCTTAAATGTTTAGGTCCTGACCACTCCATCACGGAATGTATGGCCTGTGCCATGATGTCCAAAAGAGGTCGGCAGAACCGAGCTGCGAAGCTCAGTACCCTGTTTCCCTTCGATGCAGCCTCGGTGGCATCGATGTCTTCCAGGGCTTCCTCTTCCTCCCGTGGATCTCAGGTAACTAAACACAAGTCTAGCCAGTACTCAAAGGGTAGATCTCCTTCTAAGCATCGAGATGCCTCTGGCGTTGCCGTTGAGGATTCTGCACCGGCAAAATTGCCCCAGCGGGAGGCTTCGGCTTCCAAAGCATTATCAGGGCTCCAGGACGTTCTCGAGGCCTCAACCTCAGCAGAACTACTGGTGCCATGCTCGGGGGTACCGGCTGTTTTCTCCGGTACCGACATCCAGGCATCGGCAGCGTCGATAAACCAGAGGTTCCTGGCTATTGAACGCAGTCTGGCGGCTCTCCTTGCGGCATCGACACCCTCGGAACCGCGTCAGACAGATCAACCGGTTCTGGCACCGACTCCAGCACCGGTATCGGTACCGGTACCCACAGTATCGGCATCGACATCGGTGTCTGCATTGCCGGCACCCAGTCATGCGATGCCCTCCGGTACCGATTCCCCACAGTACCGACTTCGGTCGGTACGGGTATCGGGCTCTAAAAGAGCATCCGGACAGAAGGTACATCGAGTCCTCAGAGGAATCTGAGGATTCTGACAGTTCTGTCGGTACGGGAATACTTCTCCCAGAGGAGCCTTCCTCCCCTAAACGCAGGATGTCTCCTCCAGAGGATATTTCCTTTCAGGACTTCATCAGGGAGATGGCTCGAGGTCTGTCCATTACTGTGGTTCCTGAAACAGAGCCCAGAGCAAAGGAGTTGGAAATTTTACAATATCCCAAAGCTCCTAAGGAGGCAGCTACTCTACCCATCCATGAGATCTTGCATGATCTCATGCTAAGAATGTGGGAGACACCTCTTATCACCTCTCCTCACTCTCGTAGACTGGATACTATGTATCGAGTCCCTCCTTGTCCTGGTTTCCAGAAGACTCAGCTTCCTCACCACTCTATTGTAGTGGAATCAGCTATGAGAAGGATCAGGAGTGCAAAGAAGCATGCCTCTAATCCTCCAGGACGTGAGTGCAGAACTTTGGATGCTTTTGGACGTCGTACTTTCCAAGCTTCCATGCTTTCTGCCAGGATCAATTCCTATATTTTATATATGGGAATGTTCCTGAAGGAAGTCACAGGGGATTTAGAGGTTTTGAGCCCTCTTCTTCCTGAGGATAGAAGGCAGGATTTTCTCACATTGGTCAAACATGCCCAAGATGTTTCTAAATTTGTCAACCGTGCAGCTTTTGACTGTTTTGAGTGCATAAGCAGAACCTCTGCCATTGCCATAGGTGCACGTAGAATTGCCTGGCTCCAGGCATCAGATTTGGAGCTCTGGGTACAAGACAAACTGGGCAATATTCCTTGTACTGGTGAGAATCTGTTTGGCAAAGATTGGCAAGAAAAAGCCAATGAGTTGGATGCTGACAACTCCACCTTGGATAGAACCAAGGCCACAGCTGATCCTGCAAGAAAGAAATCTTTCAAAAACCCATTCTTTTCCAAAAAGAAAAGGTTTTATTCTGCTTATTCCCAGCAGGGACGCTCTGCAGGTCAACCTGTCCGGAAAAGTCAGCAGCCACCCAAACAAAGGAAAGCAAAGACTGCTAAGCCTCAACCGTCTCAGCAGTCTCAGCCTCCATAAGGCCTTTGACTTTCAGCAAGAGAACTTAGCCTTCCTGGCTGTCAATGGACCAGAGCCTTCCACCATTCCTGGAAGGTTGTGTCACTTTGCCCCCAGATGGGGGCAGATAACAGCAGAGCATTGGACACTCTCTATCATAAAAGAGGGGTACAAGCTCCATTTTTCAAGCATGCCCCCTCCCACAATGGTAAGACAGTTCATTTCTCAGACCTCTCTTATCAGCCTATTAGATCAAGAGGTCACTATGCTTCTTGCCCAAGGGGCAATAGAAGAAGTACCCATTCCTCAACAGGGTACAGGGTTTTACTCCCCCTATTTCCTTATTCCAAAGAAAACAGGAGGACACAGACCTATTTTAGACCTCAGAGAATTGAACAAATTCCTGTTCAAGGAGAAATTCAAGATGGTTTCTCTAGGAACTCTGCTGCCATACCTTCAGAGTCATACCTTCAGAGTCAGGATTGGCTATGTTCTCTGGATCTCAAGGATCTCAAGTCTATAAATTAATGAACGGAGTGGAACGGATAAACATAGATCGATTGTTTACCTTATCAGAATACAGAAAGACTAGGGGACATGCAATGAAGCTACAGGGTACACTATTTAAGACTAATAAAAGTTAAAGGGGACCGACAGGGGGTGAAGAATTGCTATGGCCTTCTAACTGGGGGATGTAGTGGCTGGCTGGTGGTCACTTTAATGTGTGGGGGTGCATTTTTGTGTTTTGGGTTCTCTGTTGTGAGCCTTCGAGGCTCGGGGCTGTGGTGAAGAGCCTTGTTGGGGGTGGGGTGGATGTATGAGTTATGTGTGGGATGATTGAGATGTTGGATGTGCATATGAATATTGTATGGCATGAGGTGGTGGTGGAAGGGGAAGTGTGGGAGGGGTAGCTGGGGAGGGGGGGGCTCTGCGTGCCCTGGAAGTGCGGAGGGGCCTCTAGATGGGGATTAGAGGATGTGGAATAAGATGATGGTGGGGGTTGGGAGTTTTGGGGACAGTGGGCAGGGGGGGGTGGGGGAAGGGGGGAGGGGCAGACACTGAGCAGGGACTGTACACTTGGAGCAGAGATTGTGACTCGAGACCGTTGGTATGGTGGTGTGGTTGAGTTGGTTGTAGTGAAGGGGGGTCCTAGGCTGGGGGGCCCCTGCTTGTATTTCGGGATTGGGATCATTGTTGGTGTACTATGGGGTGGTTAAGGGATGGATAATTGTATTCGGATTGCTTCCTGGAACGTGTGTGGGCTGGGCTCTCCTATAAAAAGATATAAAGTCTTGCAACAATTGAGCCGGAAGCGGATTGATGTTGCGATGCTTCAGGAGACCCATCAGTCCACTGCAGAACATGTGAAATTGTGTAAAGGGCGGATAGGCACGGTGTATGGGGCGCGTGCACTGGGGAAAAAATGGGGCGTAGCTATACTGGTGGCTAAACATTTGGGATGGGTGGAAGAGAGAGTTGAATCTGATGCGGATGGGCGGTATGTCTTTGTCTGGGGTACCTTGGATGGCCTAAAGGTGGTTTTCTGTTCGGTGTATGCCCCGAATGAGTATGACGCTCGCTTCTACCAGCAGGTGGCCCACTTGGTGACCCATACCACTGGTTATCAGCTCATTATGGGTGGGGATTTCAATTCTGTATTGAATGAGCATGTGGATAGGTCAGAACCTTCCCGGAACAGGGATCAGCGGAGTGCGAAGAAGATATTGGGGATGTGTGATGGCAATAATCTGCTGGATATCTGGAGGGTGCTGCACCCTGGGGACCGGGAATACACCCACATGTCTAGGGCGCATGGCACATGGTCGCGTATCGATTATTTTCTGGTATCTGAAACGTTGTTCAGTCGGATATGTGGGGCGGGGGTGGGTCCTTCAGTCATATCAGATCATGCGATGGTGACTATAGAGCTTGGGAGGAGAGCACAAGGTGGGAATAAGTTATGGCGATACCCCTTGGAGCTTACTGGGGATCTTCATTTTGAAAAGCATATACGGGAACGATGGGCGATATATGTGGAAGCTAATAATTTGCCTGAGATCACTCCAGCTCTGTTTTGGGAGGCGGGTAAGACCGTGATCCGTGGAGAGATTATTAGTTATTACAGCTCCAAACGCAAACGGCTGAACTGGCATATTTTACAAGTAGAGCGGGAGCTGGGGAAGGCAAGACGGAGGCTTGCATCGAATAGGAACAGGGGGAATCAGCTCGCAATGAGGGAGCTTCAAATGGAGCTAGAAATGTTACTTCACCAGCGCACCCGAAAGTCGCTGTTGTACTATAGGTGTACCAACATGGCAATCGGGCGGGCAAGCTGATGTCTTCTTTAATCAAGTCGGAGGGGGGCTCTAGACTGATTGGGGTGATCCGACACCCTGACGGGTCCTTAAAGACGGAGCGGGTAGATATTGAGCAGGTTTTTTGTGATTTTTTTCGACACCTTTATGGTAGCGAAGGTGGAGCACGATTGGCGGATGGTCAGGAATTTTTGCAGAGTTGTGAACTGCCTAAATTGTTGGAGGAAAACCTACAGGTTCTTAACCGGCCTATCTCGGTGCAGGAGGTGCAGTTGGGGATTAAACAGCTTAAGGGAGGGCGCGCCCCGGGACTTGATGGCTTACGGGGGGAATTCTATAAAGTGATGGGAGATAAGGTAGTGGTCCCTCTGCTGGAATATTTTGAAGACCTGATACGTAAAGGCCGCTTTCCTTATGAGGCCAATAAAGCTGTGGTTACTATTTTGCCGAAGCCTGGTAGAGATCCCTTACTCCCGGGCTCCTATCGGCCTATCTCACTTCTTAACGTCGACATTAAGATCCTAGCCAAAATTATGGCGGACCGATTAGCGGAGTTTCTGCCTGCTCTTATCCATACGGATCAGGTATGTTTTGTGCGCGGCCGGCATGCGTCGTATAATTTGCAAAGAATTATGGCCTCTCTGTGTGCGGGCAGACGGGCCTGTATGGGTTCCATGCTGATCAGTTTTGACGCAGAAAAAGCATTTGATCGGGTGGATTGGGATTTTATGTACCAGGTCTTGGAGGGGATGGGCTTCTCTGGCTTCTTTGTGGAAGTGGTGCGGTTGTTGTACGCTGATCCGAAGGGAGCAATTCTGATAAATGGGAATCTGACCTCCGAGTTCAGCATTCAGAAAGGGACGCGTCAGGGTTGCCCTTTATCCCCATTGCTGTTTGTGCTGATGTTGGAGCCTCTGTTAGCTCGAATTCGGTCCGCCACTACGTTTCGGGGTATACCTGTGGTCAAGGGCGAATTTCGGGTAGCTGCATTTGCGGATGATCTGCTTGTTCATCTGTCAGAGCCGCAGGAGGGACTGCCCTTTTTGCTGGAATGTTTTAAGGAGTATGGGAGGCCTTCGGGTCTGCGCCTGAATTTAGACAAATCAGAGGCGCTTTTGGTGGGCCCGCGGTCCTCTGGGAGTTGGAATGGTGATTTCCCGCTAAGGTGGGCGGATGGGCATTTCAAATATCTGGGAGTTTATTTACCCGCCGACTTAATGGATCTTTATCATCTTAATGTCAAAAAGTGTCTTGGTGATTTGTCGGACCGGGTGGATAGATGGAGGGATCTACCGTTGTCATTGGGGGGTCGCATTGCTCTATATAAGATGACGTTGTTTCCCAAGATGCTTTATGTACTTCAGACATTGCCCATACTGTTAAAACGCGCAGATATTTGTAAGATGGATGGGTTGCTTAATAAGTTTCTTTGGCGGGGTCGGCATCCCAGGGTTGGACTGGGGATTCTGCGGCAATCTTGGGCCCAAGGGGGAATGGGTCTTCCGGATGTTAAAAAATATAATGTGGCCTGCCTTCTATGTCATGCCCGGGACTGGCTTTGGGAAATGGATGTACATACTCCCCTGCCTCTGCTTCGGGAACTGGTGAGGCCCTTACAGCTGCGATATATTCTGCACGCGAATTCGCTCCCAGGGGTGGATCGGGTTACTCGTGCGGTGCTTCTGGACCCGGTGCGTAGCGCTTGGAAGCACCTCTGCAAGAGCAGGGTGATTAGGGCCAATTGCTCTCCTTTTCTTCTGATCCGCGGTAATGCGGAGTTCCAACCCGGAATGACTGGGGTGAGTTTTGTTCGGTGGCAGCAGTTTGGCATAGTTAACTTAGAACATTTGGTTACGGCAGAGGGTAGGATAGAATCGTTTGCCGCTCTCCGGACGCAGTACCCTTTGACAGAGAGGGATGTGTTTCCCTATGCTCAGGTACGCAGCTATATCAATAGTCTTCCGTCGGAGACCTTGCGGGGGGGGGGGGGGGTTAGTACCGGTATAGAGGAGGCTTTGATGGGGGGGGTGCAGGGGGGAGGTGTGACATGGCTCCATCGAATGCTGTGGGAGTCCATACCACCCCTTCGGATACATGACTTGGCGGAGGCTTGGACCCGGGATCTGGGGGAAGCCATAGAGGGGGAAGGGGTTCTGAGGGGTCTGGCGGGCATCCCGAAGCTTAGTGTAGTGGTTGCGCATAGAGATATGCAATACAAGTTGCTCCGCCGGCTTTACTTTGCTCCTCTTCGGGCATGGAAAGCGGGCATTGGTGGGTCCCATTGCTGTCCTCGTTGTGGAGGGGAGAGAGCCACTTTAGGGCATATGTTTTGGTTATGTCCACAGGTTCAGGCCTTTTGGGGTAAGGTACTGGCCTATCTGGAGGGATGTGTGCGGCTGCATTTGGAGCCCTCAGCAGCAAGTCTGGTCCTGGATATTTGGCAGGAGTCCTTTGAGGAACGCGTTGGGAGTGTTGTGTGGCATTGGATTCGCTTGGTGTTGGTGACTGCTCGTATGACTATCTTACAGCGGTGGGTGGAAAGTCGTGGTCCAACATATGGGGAATGGCGAAATAGGTTACACATGGTGCTGGTGATGGAGAGGCGTAGGGTGAGTGGTCATCCACAGCGCTGGGGGCAGTTTTTGGAGGGCTGGGGCCCACATTTACAGTCTTTGCCCGGTAGAACTCGCCACCGAATTCTTAGCGGGTATTAAGTGGGTGGGTAGCCGGTTTCTTTTGTTTTCTTCTCTTCTTTTCTCTTCTTCTTTTCTTACTCCTCTTCGGGGTTTATTCTCTCTCGGGTCATGCCAGTCTCCATAGGAAGGTGGTTATGAATATCTACAAGTCTGGGTGAGTATGCTTGTGAGTGTGAATGTCTGCTTCGGTGTCGTTGGGTGGTGGGGTAGGGGGGGTGTAGAGAGGAAGGGGGGGGACGTTCGTGGGGGATGGGATTATTGTACTGTCTTGGGGGTGAACAATTCATTCTTTTACTGTTGTAAGAGTTGTTTATTGGGCATTGGTGCGGCTGGGGGGGGGGGCTCCGGGTGGTTCGGGGCGACTCATTACTTGTTGACAACTGTTCCCTGCGTGGGGTTGGCTACGCCTTTCCTTTAGGGTGACTGGTGTTTTCCCCCGCCCTAGGTTTATCTAGGTTTACCTGGGTTTGCTTCTGTGTTCTTCCGTCTCCTATGTTTATTAAGGTGCTTGTTTATTTGGTCAGTTAAGAGTGGGGGGGGGTTGGGGTCTAAAGAGGGGGGGGTTGCCCTTTCGTTTGCTTTGGGCTCCTTTCTGGCCCTCCGAGTTTCTGAGTCGCTGAGTCAATGAGTCTCCAAGTCTCCATTCTTTTGTTGTCTCATTGTTACTGTGTTGCTGCTTGGTGGGTTATTGTATCATTCAGTGGGTGGTGGTGTTAGTGTCTAGTACACCTGCATAGGATGTTGTTTATTTGGGGGGAGGGAAAGGGTGGTGGTTGTTGTAATGGGGACAAAAATATGTTGTGTCATGATATAATAACTGTGTTTTTCTTTTGGAGTTCGCTTTAATAAACAAATTTAAACATAAGACTAATAAAAGAAAATATTTTTTCACTCAACGTGTAATCAAACTCTGGAATTTGTTACCGGAGGATGTAGTAAAGGCTGTTAGTGTAGCTGGGTTTAAAAAAGGTTTGGATAAGTTCCTGGAGGAAAGGTCCATAAACCATTATTAAGAAGGGACCCAGGATATCAATGCTTGAACCAATACAAGCATTCTGGAACCCGTGTCTCTTGGGGAAACTGCTAGGTACGTATGACCTAGATTGGCCACTGTTGGAAACAGAATACTGGGCTTGATGGACCTTGGTCTGACCCAGTATGGCATATCTTATGTTCTTATGATGCGTACACTCATGTTCTCATCCATCCATCTCACAGAAAGTTCCTTCGGTTCCTTTTTCAGGTAAAGCACTACCAATACAGGGTGCTTCCTTTTGGCCTGGCCTCTGCACCAAGGGTGTTTACGAAATGCATGGCTATGGTAGCAGCATTTCTTCGCACTTTAGGAATATTCGTCTTCCCTTACTTAGACGATTGGCTCATTCGAGCCCCATCAGAGTCAGAGGCCAGGATTTCTCTGTCTTGCACAATGCATATCCTTCAGTATTTGGGTCTAGTCATAAGAACATAACATAAGATATGCCATACTGGGTCAGACCAAGGTCCATCAAACCCAGTATCCTGTTTCCAACAGTGGCCAATCTAGGTCATACGTACCTAGCAGTTTCCCCAAAAGACACAGGTTCTGCAATGCTTGTACTAGGTCAAGCATTGATATCCTGGGTCCCTTCTTAATAAGGGATAATGGACCTTTCCTCGAGGAACTTGTCCAATCCTTTTTTAAACCCAGCTACACTAACAGCCTTTACTACATCCTCCGGTAACAAATTCCAGAGTTTGATTACACGTTGAGTGAAAAAATATTTTCTTTTATTAGTCTTAAATAGTTTACCCTGTAGCTTCATTGCATGTCCCCTAGTCTTCCTATATTCTGATAACGTAAACAGTCGATCTACGTTTACCCGTTCCACTCCGTTCATTAATTTATAGACTTCTATCATATCTCCCCTCAGCTGTCTCTTTTCCAGGTTACAGAGCCCTAACCTTTTTAGCCTTTCTTCATAGGAGTATCCTTCCATCCCCTTTAGCAGTTTGGTGGCTCTTCTCTGAACCTTTTCTAATAACGCTATATCCTTTTTAAGATATGGCGACCAGAATTGCACACAATATTCAAGGTGCGGTCTCACCATGGAACGGTATAGAGGCATTATAATATCTTTTGTTTTATTTTCCATTCCTTTCCTTATGATACCTAGCATTCTATTTGCTCTCTTGGCTGCCGAGGGTTTTAGCATGTTATCCACAATGACGCCTAAATCTTTTTCCTGGGTGGTGGTTCCTAATGTGGAACCTTGCATTGTGTAACCATAGTTTGGGTTGTTCTTCCCTAGGTGCATAACTTTGCACTTTTCCACATTAAATTTCATCTGCCATTTTGATGCCCAGTCTTCTAATTTATCAAGATCCTCTTGCAATTTTCCACAATCCTCTTGGGTTTTAACAACTTTAAATAGTTTTGTGTCATCTGCAAATTTGATAACCTCACTCGTTATTCCACTTTCCAGGTCATTTATGAATATGTCAAAAAGCAGCGGACCCAGCACAGATCCCAGCACACTATCCACCTTTCTCCATTGGGAAAATTCGCCATTTAGCCCAACCCTCTGCTTTCTATCTTTTAACCAGTTCCTGATCCACAGTAGTACACTGCCTCCTATCCCATGACTCTTTAGTTTTGCCAAAAGTCTCTGATGAGGGACCTTGTCAAAGGCTTTCTGAAAGTCCAGATACACTATATCAACCAACTCACCTTTGTCCACCTGTTTATTCACACTTTCAAAAAAACATAACAGATTAGTAAGACAAGATCTTCCTTCTCTAAAGCCATGTTGGCAGTCTCCTATTAGGCCATGACTATCTACATGCTGAGTAATTTTATTCTTTTTGATGGTTTCTACCATTTTTCCTGGTAATGACGTCAGGCTCACCGGTCTGTAGTTTCCCGGATCACCCCTCGAACCCTTTTTAAAAATTGGTGTTACATTGGCGATCCGCCAATCTTCAGGTATTAGAGATGATTTTAATGATAGTTCACAGATTACTAATAGCAGGTCTGCAATCTCATATTTCAGTTCTTTCAACACCCTTGGATGTATACCATCCAGCCCAGGTGATTTGCTACTCCAGTTTATCTAATAGTTGTAATACATCTTCCCGATGTATCGATATTTCCTTCAATTCTTCCGCACCTTTAAATACCACTTCAGTCATGGGTAACATCCCTACATCTTCCTCAGTAAAGACTGAAGCAAAGAATTCATTCAGTCTCTCCGCTATCGCCTTGTGCCTTAGTGCCCCTTTAACTCCTGTATTATCTAATAGTCCAACTGACTTTCTCACAGTTTTTTTTGCTACGAATGTACTTGAAAAAATCTTTATTTCGTGTTTTTGCTTCCGCAGCAAGCTTCTTCTCAAATTCTCTCTTTGCCTTCTTTATCAATGCCTTGCATTTGACCTGCCAGTGTTTGTGCTGTTTCCAGGTTTCATCGTTTGGCTCTTTTTTCTATTTCCTGAAAGATGCTTTCTTGGCAACAACAGCCTCTCTGACCTCACCTTTAAACCATGCTGGCAGTTTTTTGGACTTCCTTCCACTTTTCTTAAAGCGTGGAATACAGCTGGTCTGGGCTGCCAAGATAGTATTTTTCAACACCACCCAAGCTTGATGTAAGTCTTTAACCTTTGCAACTGCTCCTTTTAGTTTTTTCTTAACTATTTTCCTCATTTTATCATAGTCTGCCTTTCGAAAGTTAAAAGGTAGTACTGTGGATTTCCTTACTATCCCTCCTCCACTAATTAAATCAATGGCGATCATGCTATGATCACTATTGCCAAGTGGCCCCAACACCCTTATCTCTTGCACTAGATCTGGTGTTCCACTAAGGACTAGGTCTAATATGGCTTTCCCTCTCGTCGGTTCATGGACCAGCTGCTCCAAGAAGCAGTCATTTATTTCATCTAGGAACTTTATCTCCCTAGCATGTACTGCCGTGACACTGACCCAGTAGATACCGGGGTAATTGAAATCGCCCATTATTATTACCGCACTGTAACTTTTGTTAGCTTCCTTGATTTCTTTGAGCATTTCATCATCCATTTGTTCATTCTGGCCAGGCGGTCGATAGTACACCCCACTGCCATCGCCTTCCCCTTTTTACATGGAATTTCAGTCCATAGAGATTCTACAGCAAACACAAATTGTCTTATTTTGTCCCTCCAATGGTGGCAGTCCACTCAAAACCTGTTGCTGGGGTCCCCTTTTCAACAACCTTTACCCCAGGCAACTCTCACAACAGATGCTTCACCAATGGGTTGGGGAGCTCATCTGCAAGAGCTCTCCACCCAAGGCACTTGGACTCCACAGGAGACTCATCTACATATCAATCTCTTGTAGCTCAGAGCAATTTTCCTTGCTCTTCGAGTGTTCCACACCCTGCTCAGCTACAAGACAGTCCTCATTCATACGGACAGTCAAGTAGCCATGTTCTATGTGAACAAACGGAGGGGGGGAACAGGCTCTCTGTTGCTTTGCAACAAAACTTTTTGACTATGGGCCCTCGCCAGAGAGCATCAGATTCATCTCCTGGCAGTGTATCTTCCAGGCATACAAAACTCTTGGGCAGACAGACTCAGTCGAGTTCTGTTTCCGCACGAATGGTCTCTACATGCAGACCAGGTGGCCAAGAATTTTCAAATTTGGGGAACCCCGGACATAGACCTCTTTGCAAGTCCGTTGAATGCCAAACTTCCCCGGTTCTGTTCCAGAATTCCGGCTCAGGGCTCTCAGGCCAGGGATGCTTTCCTCTTTCACTGGGGTCAAGACTTCCTTTATGCCTTTCCACCCATTCCCCTAATTCCCAAAACCCTATTCAAGCTTCAGAGAGACAGAGGCCGTATGATTCTAATAACTCCACATTGGCCACGGCAAGTGTGGTACCCTCTGCTTCTACATCTCTCTCAAGCTCCCTCCCTGGAGTTAGGATCTGCTCCAGATCTCCTGTCTCGGGAGGACGAAATGTTATGGGATCCCAGTCCCCAGTCTCTGCATCTCAGGGCATGTTTGCTGAAGGCCTAGATCTTCATGATCTTAACCTTCCTAAGCAAGTAAAGGATATCCTTTATGCTTCCAGGAAGCCTTCCACAAGACGATCTTATGCTTTCAAGTGGAAAAGATTTACCATATGATGTTCGCAGAAGGGTCTTAACCCCCTTGCGATACCTCTGGAATCATTACTGGAGTATCTCCTTCATTTATCCAATGCAGGACTTAAAACTAACTCAGTAAGAGTCCATTTGAGTGCTATTGCAGCTTCTTTCAAGCCTCTAAATGGACAACCTATTTCCTCCCATCCTCTTATATCAAGATTTATGAGAGGCCTCCTTCTAGCTAAGGCTCCCATTAGGCCACCACCGGTGACATGGGACTTAAACCTGGTTCTTGGTCAGCTTATGAAGCCACCTTTCGAACCCTTAGCTACTACCTCATTGAAATTCCTTTCTTGGAAGGTTATCTTTCTCATTGCAATCACATCAGCACGCCGCATCAGTGATTTGCAGGCATTAGTAGCTGATTCACCTTATACAAGGACCCATCATGACAAGGTAGTCCTTAGGACTCATCCACACTTTATGCCAAAGGTGGTCTCGCCTTTTCATTTAAACCAAGCGGTCTACCTGCCTGTGTTTTTTCCAAGGCCTCATGCATCTAATGCAGAAAGGAATCTTCATACTTTGCACTGTAAAAGAACTTTAGCCTTTCATTTGCAAAGAACACAGCAACATAGAAAGTCCTCTCAACTCTTTGTTGCTTTTGATCCTTCTCATTTGGGACATCCAGTCTCCAGGAGAACACTGTCCAACTGGATTGCACAGTGTATTTCATTTGCCTATCAGAGTAAGAATCTTCCTCTGGAGGGCCATGTCACAGCACACAATGTGAGAGCCATGGCAGCTTCAATGGCTCATCTGCACTCTGTGTCTATCGACGACATCTGTCGAGCAGCCACTTGGGCCTTGGTTCATACCTTCACAGCCCGTTACTGCTTGGACAAGGACTCCCACCGGGATGCCTTGTTTGGTCAGGCTGTTCAACACCTGTTCCATACCTAATCAACTCCTACCCACCATCCCTGGTTGGATGCCAGAGATTCATGGGGGGAAGTGGAGCCCTTTCACAGGAACACACAACTTCTGGGGTCTCTCCCTGGCCTCTAAATCTAGGGAGTCCCCATATGTGAAGACTACATTACTGCTTGTTCCTGGAGATAGCATAGTTACTCACCTGTAAGAGGTGATCTCTAGGAACAGCAGGAATTTAGTCTTCACAACCCACCCACCTCCACTAGGAGTTGTATCTCTCTTTCTCTTTCCCTCTCTCTCTCTCTTTGTCTCAGCTTTAAAACTCATCTGGAGAGAGGCAGTTGGGAAAGGCGGGAAAGCAGCACGCAGGTGTTGTGGGATGCTCCCAAAAGCTTTCTAATTGGATGCTGGGGAGCGTTCCTGCGCAGGCTCCGTCGGTACCAACGATACCCATATGTGAAGACTAAATTCCTGCTGTTCCCGGAGATCACCTGTTACAGGTGAGTAACTATGCTAATCATGTCAATGCTTGTACATTACTTATATTTGAAAATTGCATGCATTTACATGTATTTTTTTGTATCTTTCTGATATTAATTTTTTATGTTCTTTTTATGATTTTTTTATTTGGTTTCTTGTGCTGTTTGTATTAGCAGTTTCTGTCTCTTTTATATTTATGAACTGCATTTCTTTTAAGGTAATTAATGTATATATCACACATAATATGTCATATCGATTCATGTATTTTTGTGTTTATCATATGGATCACTTTTATAAATGTTTATATTAATTTATTTATTTGCCATAGATTGGGAAGAGTGGCTTGGTCCACCCTTTAGATGTTGCTTTTTGTCTTCCTTGGTAATGTATTTTATCTTTATGCAATATTCATTTTTTAATGTGTTTTTATTTTTGGTTGGTTTATATTATGTATTTATATTTTTAATTTTATGTTTGTGTCTGTCCCTTAGACACCTGAAGAAGGCCTCAGGCCGAAACTTTTAAGTTGGGTCTGCTAATAAAGTCTTTTGGATACCCCTACTGTGTTTGGCCATGGTCCTTGGCTTCCGCTTCCTTTTATTGTACTCCTTGTGGAAGACCTCCTTCTCCTGCTGTTTGGCTTTCCTAGGTGCATAACTTTGCACTTGTCCACATTAAATTTTATCTGCCATTTGGATTACCATTCTCCCAATTTTTCAAGGTCCTCTTGCAATTTTTCACAATTCTCATGGGTTTTAACAACTTTGAATAATTTTGTCTCATCTACAATTTTGATTACCTCATTCGTTATTCCCATTTGCAGGTCATTTGCAAATATGTTAAAAAGCAGCGGACCCAGCTCAGATCCTTGGAATACTCCACTATTGACCTTTCTCCATTGGGAAAATTAGCCATTTAGCCCTACCCTCTGCTTTCTGTCTTTTAACCAGTTCCTGATCCACAATAGTACACTGCCTCCTATCCCATGACTTTTTAATTTTGCCAAGAGTCTTTCATGAAGGATCTTGTCAAAAGGCTTTCTGAAAATCCAGATCAATTAAATCAACCAACTCACCTTTGTTTACCTGTTTGTTCACACCTTCAAAAAAACATAACAGATTAGTAAGACAAGACCTTCCTTGGCTAAAGCCAAGTTGGCTGTCTCCCATTAAGCCATGACTTTCTATATGTTCGGTAATTTTGTTCTTTATGATCCTTTGTACCATTTTTCCCCGTACTGATGTCAGGCTCACGGTTCTGTAGTTTCCCGGATCACCCCTGGAACCCTTCTTAAAAATTGGCGTTACATTGTCCATCCTTCAATTTTCAGCTATTACAGATGACTTTAATGATAGTTCACAGATTATTTAATAGTAGGTCTGCAATCTCATATTTTATTTCTTTCAACACCCTTGCATGTATACCATCCAGTCCAGGTGATTTGCTACTCTTCAGTTTATCAAATAGTTGTAATACATCTTTCCGAATCCACTCTTAAGACATCTGAAAGTTCCAAGACATACTCCTCAGTGCCCCCAGGGAGGGAGACTCAGACATTAGATTTTTGGGAGAAGGGTTTTCCAGACTATCATGTTTGCATCCCACATGGCCTCTTACCAGCTCTACATGGGCATGTTTTTGAAGAACATCATGAGCAGCCTAAATTATCTGTCCCAATATCTCCCTCCAGAGAAATTAGAACAGTATTGTTCCCTAGTGAGACACAGCAAGAAACGCTTGAAGTTCATGATCCGAGTGCCATATGGATCTTCAAAACAATATCGAGAGCTTCTGTAATGGGTAATGGTTCTCGGAGAATCGCCTGGCTCCAAGCCTCAGACTTGGAATAATCTGTGCAGGACAAGCTTGCTGACATACCGTGCCATGGAGAGAATCTCTTCGGAGAAAAGGTCAAAGAGAAGGTAGGCTTCATTGAAAAGCAGCATGTCACCCTTCACAGTCCTTCACTGCGCATGTCTGAGCCAGCCTCCTACTGCAAGAGGTTTCAGAGTAGAAACCAGAAAAAAGACTTAATCTCTAGGAATAAGCAGGAATGTAGTCTTCGCATATGGGTAACATCGGGTACCGATAGAGCCTGCACGGGAAGCTCCCCAGCTACCAATAGGAAAGCCTTTGGGAGCACTCCACTGTGCCTGCGCTGCTGCCTTCCCACTCTCCCAACTCCCTCTCCTCAGTTCTTCTTTGTCCGCGGAGCCAATGAGTCAAAACCCTGTCATGGAGAAAATAACTTAAAAACTTTTTTCTAAAACCGCTTTTGTCTTTCCACACCGGTATTGCTCGATTCAAGTATTGTCTTTATTTTATTTGTTTCTCAAATAACTTTTCTTTTTTTTTTTTTTCAAAAAGTTTTTATCTCAGGGACTCGTGCTGACCGGGCTTTGCCCACCATCTTCACGATGGAAAAACCCTCAAGTGGGTTCAAAAAATGCACCAAATGCTCCAGCATCATTTCAGTGACAGACAAACATGATTGGTGTCTGAAATGCCTTGTTCCCGACCATATACCCCAAGATTGCTCCCTCTTTAAACAGATGATGAAGAGGGGCCTAAGGAACAGGGCCAGAAAGTTTGGAGAACTGTCAGCGGCCTCGACTTCCTCTAGAGCATCTTCATGCTCTCACGGTTTTAAGCACTCAAAAGAATCAAACACTTGGAGGACTAAAAAAACCTATGTCCCCTTCAAAATCATCCAAAGACAAGGTAAAGCTTTCAGAATTCGAAGGAACCGAAGGAAAGGTCCAAGGATTCCTCAGGCATGTCTTGGGAATTGAGGGAAAGATCTCGCTTTAATCATCAGGACTCTTCCAGGACCTCTGGAGAGCTCCTGATGCATTACTCTGATACAGTGGCGCCCAACTCCGTTCTCTCTTTGCACCAGATGCAGGCAACCACTTTGGATCAGCGGATGCTGTCCTTCGAGAGGACTTTATCGGCCCTCCTCGCAGCTTCAGTTCCTCTTACACCGACAGCTGCGAGACTGCAACCTGGAGCATCGACATCGCTGACTCCATTGACTCCGATTCAGACTTCAGCATCAGTACCTCCTTCGGCACCAATGCACTCCACATCGAAAACCGAAGCCTCGGTATCGCATCGATATCAGTATCAACTACAGAAATCCCATGGGCTATCCCAGGGGTTGGCCCCGAGGACATTGAGTAGCATCGATACCGTTCATGCTGCCGTCAGCATTGTCAATACTCACCGGTGTCAGATTCGGATATCTCCAATTCCAACCATCGTTCCTTCGATTCCACAGATCTCCAGGACATCGCCTCTGAACCCTCACCCCCATCCATCAGTACTCGGTGAAAATCCCCTCCTGAGGACATGTTTCAAGAATTTATCCAAGACATGGTGGCGAGCCTATCAATTCCGGCAGCATCGAAACCAGAACCAAGAGTGGAGGAGCTGGAAATACTCCAGTATCCCACAGCCCTGAAGGAGGATCCTGGTATGCCGGATCCTCCACAACTTGATTCTTCTGATGTGGGAGACTCCTCTAACAGTTTCCCCAATTAGCCACCAACTAGGTACTATGTATAGGGTACCAGAGTGTCCTGGTTTCCAGAAACCACAGCTTCCTCACCACTCTATGGTGGTTGAATCGGAGATGCATCGCATCAAAAGTGTCAAAAACCATTCCTCGATACCTCCAGGATGGGAATCCAGGAATCTCGATTCCTTGCCCGCCAACCCTTCCAAGCGTCGGTTTTAGCCAGCAGGATTAACTCTTACTAGAAACATGACAACAGAAGAAGACCTCATGGCCTATTTGGTCTGCCCTTCCATATCAACCACTACAACAGTCCCCTTTTTTCCTTTAGAGATCCTCTGTTTCTCCCATGCTTTTTTGAATTCAGATGCTGTCCTCTACCACTTCCACTGGGAGAATATGCCATGCATCTATCACTCTTTCCGTAAAGAAATATGTCTGCAATTACTCCTGAGTCTATCCCCTTTCACCCTCATCCTATGTCCCCTTGTAGCAGAGCGAGCTTTTCATCGAAAGAGGCTCGCCTCTTGTGCATTTATGCCATGGAGGTATTTAAACGTCTCAATCATATCACCTCTATCCCGCCTTTCCTGTAAAGCATGCATATTAAGATCCTTAAGTCTGTCCTCAAATGCTTTATAATGAAGACCACTAACCATTTTAGTGGCCATCCTCTATACTGACTAAAACCTGTTTGTATCCTTTTGAAGGTGCTGTTTCCAGAATTGCGCACAATACTCCAAATGAGGTTGCACCAAAGACTTATACAGAGGCACTATCTCCTCCTTTCTTCTGCTGGCCATTCCTCTCCCTATGTACCCAAGCATCCTTCTAGCTTTCACCATTGCCTTTATTACCTGTTTAGCTACTTTAAGATCATCAGAAACAATCACGTCCAGATCCCGCTCTTCTTTTGTGGACAGAGGTATTTCACCCCCTATACTATATCGCTCCCTTGGATTGCTGCAACCCAAATGCACGACCTTGAATTTTTTAACATTAAATCTCAGCTGCCAAATTCTCGACCATTCTTCAAGCTTAGTTATCTGTACCTTCCTGGGTGTCTACTCTATTGCAAATTTCGGTATCATCCGCAAAGAAGCAAACCTTACCCGACAGCCCTTCTGCAATATCACTAACAAAGCTGTTAAAAAGAATCAGACCAAGGACAGATCCCTGGGACACACCCCTGTTAATCACCTTCTCAACAGAGTGAGCGCCATTTACCTGTACCCTTTGTTGCCTCCCAACCAATTTCTAAGCCAAGCAGTAACTTTAGGGTCCATCCCTAGGGTGCTCAGTTTGTTTATAAGTCGCCTGTGTGGATCGATGTCAAAGGCTTTGCTGAAATCTAAATACACCACATCTAGGGCTCTCCCTCTGTCCAACTCCCTGGTCACCCAGTTAAAGAAATAAACCAGATTTGTCTGACGAGACCTTCCTCTGGTGAATCCATGCTGCCTCAGATCCGGTAATCCATTGAACTCCAGAAACCTCACTATTTTCTCTTTCAGCAGTGCTTCCAATAATTTACTCACCACTGAGGTTAAACTAACCGGCCTATAGTTTTCAACCACATCCTTACTTCAACTTTTGTGTAAAGGGACCACATGTGCGCCTCTCCAGTTCTCTGACACCACTCCTTACTCTGAGGCATTGAAAAGGTCAGTCATTGGAGCTGCTAGAACGTCCCCTAGTTGCCTCAGTATTCTTGGGTGTATCCAATCTGGTCCCATCACTTTGTCTACTTTAAGTTTAGCTAGTTTCTCACGCACACAGTCTTCTGAAAATTGTTCAAGATGCCCCTCGCTTCCTGTTTGTGGGTATTTTCTGAAGTCCTGCTCCTGGTTCATCATCTGTGAACACACAGAACAGAAATATTTGTTAAGCAATTCCGCTTTATCCTCATCAGCTTTTATATATTCCTCCCCTTCACCCTTGAGTCTGTCAATACTACTTTTGCCCTTCCTCTTCTCACGAACATATCTGAAAAATGTCTTATCCCCGTATTTTATTGCATTAACATTTTCGTCCTCTCTTTGAATCTTTGCTTTCCTGACTACTTTGCTAGCTTCTCTAAGTTTTTCCAAATATAGATGCTTGTCTTTCTCTCTCTGTGATCTCTTGTATTTCATGAAGGCCGCCTTCTCTTTCTTCACCTTTTCAGGTACTTCTTTTGGAAAACATAGCGGTCTCCTTTTCCTTTTATTTATTTATTTCCAGTCTCTTTTATACCGCGCTATTCAACATCAGTGCGGTTTACAATAAACAAAGAACTACACATTTCCTAAGGTACTCTGTGTTTACAATGAACAGGTGTTAAAACTTGGGTAACATAGGGTAACTATATACAATCGTGCAACAGAGTTGGGTTTGCCACAGTGCTCTAGCCCTGGGTGTCTTGTGAGGTATACGTGGTTGGGGCTATATCATCATTATCAACCGGGTAGTAAAGGAGAAATAGGTGGTGTTTCAAGGCCTTCCAAAACTGGAATAGGTTGGGGATTGCATGGATGTTGGGAGGTAGGGCATTCCAGCATCTGGGCGCACTTAATTTGAAGGCCTTGCTTGCAGTTGACTGGGAGCATTGTGTTATTGATTTTGGGACTATCAGTGTGTTGAGTGCTATCGCTCTTCTGGACCTGTTGGTGGGGGTGGTCTGGATCAACTCAGTGATGAAGATGAAAGCCCATAGATGGCCTTGAATGTAAGCAGTAGGGTTTTGTACCTGAGTCTCATATGTATCGGGAGCCAGTGTAGGTGCTTCAGTATGGGCGTCACATGGTCTTTCTTGGAAGCACCGTATAGGACCCTCGCTGCGGTGTTCATCACAAGCTGCAGTGGATTTAGGGTGGCCTGGGGGAGCCCATGTAGGATCGCATTTGCATAATCGAAATGTGGCATGATCAGCGCCTGGTAAATTGTCCTAAAGTCTTCTGGCTCTAGCAGCGATTGTAGGGGTCTGAGGGATCTGATCTTATGGTACACAGCCCTAACTACATTGCCTATGTGTACCTTCATGTCTAGTCTCTGATCCAAGATGACACCGAGGTATCTGATCGTAGGCTTGGTCTCGAGATCTGCTTCCTTGACTCTTAGAAAGGGTGGTGTGGAGAAGTTTGGATTCCTTGTCATGAAGAGTACTTCTGTTTTCCTGTGTTGGATCCTGAGGTTTTGGGATTGGAGCCAGTCGGATACTGCATTAAAGCAGTTTGTCAGAGGAGAGAGGTCTGGATTTTCAGTTGAGAAAGGCATGTGTATAGCAGCACATTGTCTGCATATATCAAGCAGTTGACATTTGTGATAAGGAAGCTTATCATAGTTCAGGAAGGAGCTATAATAGAGGTGAATTAGCACTGAACAAGCAACCTGTCTTTGCTGGTAGAAATACTAAAACAGAATGTCTTCATAAAAGATTACCAGTCCCAGAATGCACCAGGTTTCAAACAGCCTCTAGAGGAGCTGAAGTGGGGAAACGTGTGTTCAATCAGGAGAGCTATGAGGTAATCCCCAATCACTCATCTCCAAGGGCAGGGCTTGATTCAGCACAGCTGCGCTGTGCTAGGGTGGAGTATCCCTCTAAACAAGTTAAAAGTAAAACATATTCTACACAGAATCAGAGGAGGGACTCAGAGCTCAAGGACAGAGAGAGGAAGCAGCAGCATCAACATGGAAGGAAGAAGAGGAAAACATCTTGGAGGTCTAAAGAAGGAGCCCATAGCAGTACGTGTGTTGGGAGTCATTCCAGAGGCAAGCATACTCCATTGGACTGGAGGAAGCCAGAGGAGTGGGGTTACAGAGCCAGGAATTCCCGGACGGCACCTGTGAGGGAGACGGCTGCATTTGGAAGGGGCCCTAAGACCAGTGCAAGAAGGTATGTGAAGAGAGACCCAGTGTCCAGGGATCTGGATTGGAAGGCTGGACATAAAAGCTGGATTACTTACTGGCCAGGATAACTGGAGAGGAAACCTAACAACAAAGGAAGCTCAGGTATGAACACTGATCTATGCCCTAGCTCTTCACTTGGAAGACAGCAGGGAAACAAGTATTGTCCTGAGAGTGCTCCATTAAGGAATTCCTCTGAGCCAGACCATGATATTGATTCTATGATAGTTGAAGAAGAAGGAGATATTTTAAATGATCAGAGTGAATACATGGATTGCTCTCTGAATAAGCTGCTGTGGTAAAATACTTTCACAAATACAACCACCATCAAAAGGGAACTCTAATTTGTTCTTTTATCTATCCAGAAAAGTTTACAAGAAAGCTTTAGGGTAGGATTTGAGCCACGTAGAGAAAGTGAACCAGCAAAGGGGTTTGCAACTGGCTAATTATTGGTAATTAAGCAATGCACAGTTGCACGTGAGCTCTGAAAGGAAACTACTGTTTGTGTGTGAAAATACAAGAAAGTTATCCTTGAAAAAGAACAGTTTTTGGTTACTTTTTGGGTTTTGTTTTTGCTTTTGGAGCACTGCTAAAAGGTATTAGCAGGAGCCCTCAGAAAGACCTTTCTGTTTCCCATCAAGGTCTTTATTGTTTGATTGATTGCTTAAGAAGCTCAGTTGCTTATATCATGATTTGTTTTTCCTAAGTACAATACTGAAAGCAAGTGTCCTTTTGTGTTACCAAGTAAATCTGTGTGGGAGAATTAACCCCATAAATAAAATATATTTTCTTTGCTTACACTCGAGCAACACAACTCATTATTTTGTGAACGGCTGATTCTGGTATGAATGGACTACATTCCCCACAATCCTTTGCAAGTCATAATAGTATTTTGCCTTTGCCAAGACTGTGGACATTCACGCCCAGCGCCCCCGTTTACACATTGAATGACCGGATCAGGTTGCAGATGGGCTGCATGTATACATTGAACATCAAGGCTGAAAGGGAGGAACCTTGCGGGACACCCTGCTTCTGGTGGAAAGGATCTGATGAGGTTGCACCGGAACGTACATGCTGCCATCGATCTGAAAGGTAGGATTTGCACCAATCTAACGCTTTGTGAGTGATTCCCTTCTCCTTGAGACGTTCCAGCAGAAGCTCATGTCTCACCGAGTCGAACGCAGCTGCAATGTCCATTAATATGAGGACAAAACCTTGGCGAATGTTGTCAATTCCTGCTATTAAGTTATTGAATAGTGTGGTAAGGAGCGTTTCAACTCCATGGGCCTCTCTGAAGCCGTGTTGGCAAAGGTCCAGTGGTGCAGTTGTTTCAATGTGTTCTTGAATTTGCATCTGGACTTCCTTCTCAATTATTTTTGCCAGCAGAGGTATGTTCGATATTGGTCTGTAGGAGTCTACCTTCTGTGGGTCAAGTTTGCTGTTTTTTAGTAGCAGTCTTATGGATGTGTATTTGAGGGGTTGTGGGAATGTACCTGTTGCAAAGGATTGGTCCATGATTCTGGCTATTATGGGGCTGAAGTCAGACCGTAGATCTTTAATCCAGAATGCAGGGCAGGGGTCAGTTTGAGCAGTAGTCGTGTTGATTGCAGCTATGATGTCTTCAATGCGCTGCTTGGGAGGTGTGGAGAAGATGGTGAGGAGTGTTTGGTAACTAGGCTCAAGGGAGGTGTCGGGTGTTGAGGCATTGCTGGTCTGGCATAGCTTGGACTGTAGATAGTCCGCAAATTCTTGAGGGTGGATCACGATTGCTTGCTCCGCGGTTGGCTCCTTTGTTAGGTCCTTGACGAGGGTGAACAGGTCGTGTGGTTTGTTTAAGGATCTTTTTAGCGTGTCTGTGTGGAATCGTCTCATGTTCATTGTTACCGCTTCACAGTGCGCCGCCAGGTGGTAGTTATATGCTCTTTAATCGTCTGCTGTGTGTGAGCGGCGCCAGCGTCTCTCCAGCTTCCTTAGGAGGGTGCGAGAGGATTTCAGCTCAGCAGAGTACCAGGGTGCCGATGATCGTTTCCCTGGAGGTATGGTAGCTGGCGGACGTAGAGCAATTGAACTGAGTGTTTCATTCCATTCGGAGACCAGAGCTTCAGGATCGTGTGCTGTCGAGGTGATTAGTGGGTGTGCTGTGTTCAGTATCAGTTCTTTGTTGAAAGCCTGAAATCTTCGTGTTGGAGCCTTGGCATAACTGCTGATTGTTCTGTCTTCCTTCAGATTGTGGCTGGGCAATGGAATTTGGAATCGGATCAACTTGTGGTCAGACCAGGGAACTGCAGTAATTGAAGGCTCAGGGGTCTTGGGTGTGCTGAGGGTTGCCTGAGGAGTGAATATCAGGTCCAGGATGCCTCCTTTTACGTGGGTAGGTTCTTTGATCAGTTGTCTGTACCCTAGATTCTTAAGGGCATCGAGAAAAGCTGAGGTGTGGGAGTCTTGTAAGGAAGGTAAATTTGAAGTCTCCTTTTACCTTTATTTACCATTTTAACAAAAAGGTTGGTTGCCCTTAAAATATCCCCTTTCAGTTTTTCCCACTGTTTTTCTACATCCCCCAGCTGTTCCCATCCCTCTAACAACTCCTTGAGGTATTGGCCCATCTTGGCAAAGTTAGTTTTCCTAAAGTCTAAGACCCTCGCTTTTGAATGGATTTTAGCAGCCCTAGTCCTAATACTGAACCACACCATCTGGTGATCACTGGATGCAAAATGATCTCCCATTATAACATCAGAAACACTTTCACCACTGTAAGCACCAAGTCCAGTAAGGCCCCTTCACGGGTGGGTTCTGTTACCAGTTGCTTGAATAGTTCTCCCTGTAGAGAATACAGATCTCCTTACTTCTGTATGACACTGCAGCAAGGATGTACCAGTCAACATCTAGCATATTGAAATCCCTTATCAGTAGCACTTCCCCTTTCCTAGCAATGCTGCGTATGTCTTCAATTAATTCTCCGTCCACTTCTTCTCCCTGTGAGGGAGGTCTGTATATCATGCCAATACAAATAGATTTCCCTCTTTCTAGTTTAACCCACAATGCCTCTTCTCTCCCTTTTAAGCCCTGTATTTCCATAGCTTTAATATTATTTTTTACATATAGTGCCACTCCTCCTCCCCTTCTTCCTATCCTGTCCTTTCTGAATAGCCTGGTATAGTTACATCCCAGTCATGGTTGTCCATGAACCATGTCTCTGTTACTGCCACTAAATCCAAGTCGGCCTTTCCCATTAAAGCCTCAACATCTGGGATCTTATTTCCCATGCTACGAGCATCTATACACACTGCTTTCCATATGTTAACCCTTTTATCCATTCCCATAAAAGGTCTTTAATGTTTCACTTTCCTGGGGGCTTTCATTTACCTGGGGACTTTCATCATCCATCCCCAATGAATCTAGTTTAAAGCCCTCTTCAGTGGGTAGCCAGTCTGCTATTGAAGACACGTTGACCCTTCTTGGACAGATGGATGCCATATCTGTTCTGCAACCCTTGGAACAGCATCCCATGGCCCAAGAAACCAAAACGCTCTTGATGACACCATCCACGCAGCCATGCATTTATCTACAGGATGCAAGCTTTTCTACCTTGGCCTTTACCCTCAACATGGAGGATTGAAGAGAATATCACCTGCCCCCCTGTCTGCTTTACCCTCTAACCCAGAGCCATGAAATCACTTTTGATATGCTCAGAGGGATACCTGGCAGTATCATTTGTGCCAACATGGATGAGCAACATTGGGTAATAGTCTGTGGGCTTGATGAGTCTCGGCAAACTCTCCGTAACATCTTGGATTTTGGCACCTGGCAGACAGCATACCTCTCTGGACATCAAGTCTGGTCGGCAGAGGAACACCTCAGTACCTCTCAGAAGTGTTACCAACTAGCACTACCCTTCACTTTCTTGTGGCCACTGATTTTGCAACTTGGTGTGCTCGAGCTCTGGTTCTTCCCTTTCCAGGGATGCTTTCACCTCCTCCACTTTCAGGGCTGCATAATGGTTCTTCAATTCAAGGGCTGGAGGAGTTGGATTCGCGATTCTGCAGGCCCTGGAGACCCATGTCCAATCTTCCTCATTTTGTAGGCTCTCATCTTCTCCTCTGGTAGAGAGCTTTTTCCTCTATATGGAGATGCTTCTCAAGGAACCCAATAAGGACTGGGAGGGTTTTCTTCCATTCCTTCCAGAAGAAAACAGACCTGCTTTCCAAACTGTTCTGGCACACAGCCAAAATGTGTCAAAATTTGTGAATAGGCCAGCATTCGATGCCTTTGAGTCCACCAGTAGGGCCTCTTCCATTGCCATCAGTGCAGGGCGGTTGGCTTCACTCTAAGCATCGGACCTGGAATAATGGGTCCAGGATAAATTGGGCAATATTCCCTGCACTGGAGGCTCTTCAGTAAGAACTGGAGGGAGAAGGCTGGAGAGCTGGAAATGGATGACACAACCCTTAAATGGCTCTCCAGAAAAACTGCTGACCATACCAAGAAAAAGGCAGCTGCCAAGAAACCCTTCTACTCTAAGAAGAGAAGGTTCTACCCTTCCTATTCCCAACCGACTTATCAGACCCAGCAGAAACAACAAGGTCCTAAGCAGGCAAAAAAACCCAGATTAGTCAATCCACAACCAACCACCCAAGCACCAGCAGCATCTATTTTTTGACTCCACATAGGGAGCACAGCCGGTCTTCTGCACATTCAGGAACCCACCACCATTCCAGGGAGACTTTGCACATCAATGGCACTCTGTTACTACAGAACAGTGGACTCTATCCATAGTTCAGAAAGGTTACCAACTAAATTTCCAGGAACTTCCCCCTCACCACTTCAGGGGAGATTTCCCCACCCAACCTCCCTTAGATGCCCTTCTCAAGCAGGAAGTCCACAATCTCCTTTCCCAAGAAGCCATAGAAGCAGTCCCTCCAAACCAACTGCTAAAAGGTTTCTACTCCCCCTACTTCCTCATTCCAAAGAAGTCAGGAGACTACAGGCCCATTCTCGACCTTAGGGAACCAAACAAGTTCCTTGTAAAGGAGAAATTCAAAATGATCTCTCTAGGCACCCTACTTCCCTACTGCAAGAACATGACTGGCTCTGTTCCCTAGACCTCAAACAGACCTACACACACATTCTAATTCATCCAGACTACAGATAGTATCTTCATTTTACCTATCAGGGAACCCATTATCAATACAAGGTCCTTCCCTTCGGTCTGGCGTCTGCACCAAGGGTCTTCACAAAGTGCAGGGCTGTAGTAGCAGCATATCTTTGAAGCAACAAAGTCTTCGTCTTCCCATACGTAGACAACTGGCTATTAAAGCAGACTCCCCTGGAGAACTCTGCTCATCTCGTCAACAAACTCTTGTACTGTTGCAGTATCTAGGATTTGTGATAAACTTCCCAAAATCCCAGCTCGCCCCAACCCAAAGGTTAGAATTTATAGGAGCAGTACTGGACACTCGTCAATCCAGAGCCTTCCTCCCTATGGACCGCATGAGCAGATTGATGGATCTAGCCACCCACATGCGTCAGCAACAGACTGCCATGACTCGAGACTTTTTATGCCTCTTGGGCCACATGGTATCCACAGTACATGTGGTCCCTTATGTGAGACTACACATATGAATAGCACAATGGACCCTCTCAACCCAGTGGACCCAAGCCACAGGGAATCTCCGAGATATCATACATGTAACGTGTCCTCACTCCTCTGGTGATGCATCCGAAGAAATCTTCTCATAGGGTCACCTTCTCAGATGTCCCAACCTCAACATACCCTGACTATAGATGCATCAAAGCTCGGTTGGAGAGCCTATCTGGATTCTGTCTCCACACAAGGCCTGTGGACAATTCAGGAATCCCCCCCCAACAAATCAATCTCCTTGAGCTTCGAGCAGTAATGAATGCTCTCTTTTCCAGCAGCACCTTGTCAACAGCCACATGGTGATCAGGACAGACAATCAGTTGGCAATGTTTTATATAAGCAAACAAGGGGAGACCGGCTCTCTCCCTCTCTGCAGGGAAGCCTGCCGCCTATGGAACTTCGCCATTCTCCATCATATGCACCTCCAGGCAATCTGTATTCCAGGAGAATCCAATCACTTGCCGGACAAGCTGAGTCAGATTTTACAACCTCACAAGTGGACCCTAGATCCACAGATGGTGGCAAATGTCTTCCAGACCTGGGGGATCCCAGTGATAGATCTCTTTGCCACTCCACAAAATTCACAACTTCCACAGTTCTGCTCCAGGATACCATCCAAATTCAATCTGGCGTCAGATGCCTTCATGATTCACTGAGGTCAAAGACTGCTTTATGCCTTTCCCCCCATATCTCTGATCCCGAAGACCCTACTCAAACTGCAAGCAGACAAGGGGTCTATGATACTCATAGCCTCTCACTGGCACCGTCAGCCTTGGTTTCCACTCTTGCTTCGGCTGACACAGAATTCCTCTGATTCCATTGGGATCCAAGCCAGGTCGTCTGTCCCATGACAACGGAACACTCCTGCATCCCAATCTGCAGTCCCTTAGACTGACAGCCTGGATGCTGAGAGCATGATGTTTCAACATCTACCACTATCAACAGCCATAAAAGATGTCGTCCTTTCTTCCAAAAAGCCCTCCACCCGGAGGACATACTCTTTCAAATGGCGTAGATATACAGCTTGGTGCTCTCAAAAACAGTCACAATCCTTTTGAAGCATCAGTGCTCATGTTTCTTCAATACCTATTACATTTGTCCTCTCTAGGACTCAAAACAAATTCAGTACATGTACACCGCAGTGCTATTTCAGCATTTCATCAACTGGTGGATGGTCAACACATCTCTGCAGTACCTCTAGTGGCACGTTTCATGAGGGGTCTCCTCCTCACCAAGCCATCTCTTTGGCCACCCCCAGCGGCGTGGGATCTTAACGTGGTATTAGCTCAACTGCTCAAGCCTCCATTTGAGCCCTATGACACACCTGCGTTACATATCTTGGAAAGTTTTATTCCTCATTGCCTTAACCTCAGCCAGGTGCATCAGTGAGCTGCAGGCTTTAGTAGCGCATCCACCTTCTACTAGATTTCATCATGACAAAGTCGTCCTTCACACACATCCCCACTTTCTACCTAAAGTGGTGTCACCTTTCCACATTAATCAGTCAGTGGTCCTTTCAGTCTTCTTCCCAAGACCTCACTCATCTCGTGCAGAGGCAACCCTGCACATACTTGATTGCAAGAGGGCTGTAGCCTTTTAACTCCAAAGGATGCAAGACATTAGAAAGTCCTCCCAATTGTGTCCTTTGATCCTAATCACCTGGGTCTTCCTGTATCAAAACGCACACTCCCAAGATGGATAGCGGATTGTATATCTCTCTCCTATGACAAAGCAGGACTTACTCTCATGGGTCATGTTACTGCACATACTGCAGTTATTCCTTGACCACCCCTATTGCAGTTTTGTCCTTGCATAGTTCTGGTATCCTGTAGTGGCATCTCCTTATGTCTCTCTCCTCTTCCTTTTTCCTGACCTGTCCTTTTCTTTCCTTCTCTCTCTCCCTGTCCTATATGATAATGGCGTTCTTTTCCTTTTCTTGCCTCTATGCAGTCCTTGTAAATTTTTGTACACCATTTTAATGCCTTGGCCTAAACGGTCTGTCAAGAACCAAAATAAAGATAATGTCCGAGCAATGGCAACATCGGTGTCCAACCTCCTTCCAGTAGCCATCTACGAGACTTGCTGGACTGCAACAAAGTCCTCTATCCATACTTTCGCTGCCCACTACTGCTTGGACAAGGACACCCACCGGGATGCAGCCTTTGGCCAGGCGATCCTTCAACATCTCTTTGGAACTTAGGAACAACTCCTGCCCCCCGCCTCACTGTTCTTGCCAGATCTCCTTGGTGGGGAAGTCTAGGTTCAGATGACCTTGTCTGACTTTCTGACCTGGTTCAACTCTTCAGAGATCTGGGAGCTAGGGAGACCCATATGTGAAGACTACATTCCTGCTTGTTCCTGGAGATAGCGTAGTTACTCACCTGTAACAGGTGTTCTCCGGGAACAGCAGGAATTTAGTCTTTACAGCCCACCTTCCTCCCCTTGGAGTTGTAGTTTTTGCTTTTGTTTTTCACTCCTTCTGTTCAGCTACAGACTCAACTGAGGAGAGCGAGTTGGGAGAGCGGGAAGGCAGTAATGCTGGCACAGTGGAGTGCTCCCAAAGGCGTTCCTATTGGTAGCTGGAGAGCTTCCCACGTGGGTTCCGTCGGTACCCGATGTTGCCTATATATGAAGACTAAATTCCTGCTGTTCCTGGAGATCACCTGTTACAGGTGAGTAACTATGCTTTAGGTGTGAGTATTTTCCTAATTCTCACTATTCCCAATCGAAAAAGGCTCCTCAAGCCTAAGTCAAGCAAGAGAGGCCTCAGAAGGCCCAGCCAGCTCCTCAGCCAAAACCAAGGGCAGGGTTTTGACTGGTTCCTGAAGAGCATAACCACTCGACCTGTAACCGCAGTGGACCACTCTTCTGTTAGAGGCTCACTCTCTTTGCCCAAAGGTGGCTCCTTATAACATCAGACTCTTGGGTATTACATGTTGTCCAAAGCAGTTATAAATTGCATCTATTCAATCTGCCTCCAAATTGTCCACCGAAGATTCAGTCCTTAGCCCCTCACTATGAGGAACTACTTCAGCGAGAATTTGATACCCTCCTAAAAGATCTAGTGATCGAGCTTATGCCACCAGAGCAAAGAGGGGTGAGGATTTTATTCTCCAGGACCAAGCAGGAAGTCAGTCCTCACATATGGGTGACATCGACGCCGATGGAGCCCTTGCGGAGCATTTCCCCAGCTTTCCAAGAAAGCCTTTGGGAATGCAGGCATGCATGCGCGGTACCCTTCCCGCCTAAAGGTGCCATCTTGCTCAGTCTCTCTTTTTCTGTGAAGCCCACCGGACGTGTGTCCTAGTCCTCCCGGAAAATTGTTAGATTTTTCGCGATTTTTTCGCTGCTTTTTCTCCGGTTCGACGCCGGTTCCCCTCCCGCCGGGTTCGGTACACCGGTATCGAGCCCGATCTTCTTTTTTCGGTTTTTGCCCTTTGTGGCTGGCGTTCGCGCCCTTTTTTCTTTTTCCCTGGAAGGCCGGTCCTTTGACCTCGCGGGGACTCTTTTTTCCCTGATGGCTTCCAGTGGGTTTAAAAAGTGTGATCGTTGTAAGAAACTAATGTCTCTCACCAACACACACGACTGCTGCCTTCGGTGCCTCAGTCCTGACCACAATCCTAAGACGTGTGGACCATGTGGAAAAATGTCTTCCAAGGCACTTCGAAGTCGTCAGCAGGAATCAGTCCTCACAACCCTCCCTCCTCCCCTTGGAGTTGCAGTTGTACATAGTTTATTTTTACATTTTTGTGTGCTGCTCTCCCAACCCTGCACAGGAGGTCGCCTCACCCTGTTTGCCCACCAGTGGCCATTCATCACTGGAGACAGCTGGGTACTAAGCATAGTCCACAAGGGCTATCTACTGCACTTCCAACAACTGCCTCCTCCATATTTTCCAGGGGAGCCTCCAAGGCCTCCCCTGCACACAGATCTTCTCCTTCAGGAGCTCCAAGGTCTGTTGGTGGACAGGGCAGTGGAGCCTGTGCCTCCCCACCTACAAGGTCAAGGGTTCTACTCCAGGTATTTCCTTGTACCCAAAAGAACCGGTGGCCTTCGGCCTATTCTAGACCTCAGAAATCTCAACAAATTCCTAGAGAAGGAAAAGTTCAAAATGCTTACTCTTGGAACACTTCTGCCCTACTTCCAGCAGGGAGATTGGCTATGCTCCTTAGATTTAAAGGATGCGTACACTCACATCCTCATTCATCCAGACCAGGGTCGGGTCACGGCTCATCGTGTCAGGGCAGTGGCTGCCTCAGTGGCTCATCTCCGCTCTGTACCATTGGTAGACATCTGCAGGGCTGCAACTTGGTCTTCAAGCCAGGCTTTTGTGGCCCATTGCTGTCTGGAGAGGGAGTCCCGTAGGGACAGTGCTTTTGGCCAGGCAGTACTCCGCAATCTCTTTGAGGTTTAGGCAACTCCTGCCCTCCAGCCTTCCGTTGGGCTACCGGTGGAGGTTCTTTCAGTGAAAAGCCTTTCTTTGATGCTGGGACTAGAGGGGGAGTTCTCTTGTTCAGCCTGGGTTCCTGGTAGCCCAGAGCTAGGGAGTCACCCATATGTGAGGACTGACTTCCTGCTTGGTCCTGGAGAAAGAGTAGTTACTCACCTTTAACAGGTGTTCTCCAGGAGCAGCAGGAATCAGTCCTCACAACCCTCCCTCCTCCCCTTGGAGTTGCAGTTGTACATAGTTTATTTTTACATTTTTGTGTGCTGTTTTTAGCTATGTCATTTGACTGAGTAAGATGGCACCTTTAGGCGGGAAGGGAACTGCGCATGCGTGCCTGCATTCCCAAAGGCTTTCTTGGAAAGCTGGGGAAATGCTCCGCAAGGGCTCCATCGGCGTCGATGTCACCCATATGTGAGGACTGATTCCTGCTGTTCCTGGAGAACACCTGTTACAGGTGAGTAGCTACTCTTTCCAGATATTTCCTGATCACCAAAAAGATGAGGGGATTCTGTTCCATCCTAGACCTAAGAGATCTAAACACGTATCTGTTCAGAAAAAAGTTCAGAATAATTTCACTGGGCAGCCTGCTCCCTTATCTTCAAAAAGGAGATTGGCTATGTTCTCTGAATCTCAAGGAAGCATATTCTCACATACAGATAGACCCCCCTCAAAGGAAGTATCTCAGCTTCGTAGTAGGGCATCAGTACTTCCAGTATCGTGTTTTTCTTTTTGGCCTTGCATCAGCGCCTTGACTGTTTACCAAATACTTCACTCTGATAGCAGCATTCGTATGCAAACTGGCAGTGTATGTCTTCCCCTACTTGGATGATTGGTCGATCAATAGTACCACTCAGGAGGGAGTGTGCAAATTGATACGGCTAACCATTCAGGTGCTGGAACTACTAGGGTTCATAATAAATTACCCAAAGTCCCCCCTTCAGCTCACCCAGTAATTGTACGAGGTAATTCATAGGACTCAAGCAAGATCTTTCTCCTGTCCTGGATGTAGTGGATGCATGCCAGGTCGTACATCTCCAAGAGAAGGACTATCCACATGTTTCGAGAGCCCAGTCTACCCAATCCAGGATCGATTATCTTTTGGTGTCTCGACCTTTGTTTTCAAAGATGCAAGTGGCTATTATTGGCCCGATGGAAGTCTGTGATCATGCATTGGTATGGGTGGATGTGGAGGAGGGCCACCTGAAATGGCTCAGCGGTGACTGTTTCCGCTAGTGCTTTATGAGGATGTGAACGGAACTTTCTCCAACAGAAGTCGAAGGACTATGTGAAGTTTAATACCCAGCACCATGCATATGTGCTGTTATTTTGGAAATGGCCAAAGTTGAATTGAGGCAGACATATTTAGGAGTATAGTGTGCATAAGCAATAAAGGCTGGACAAGTGCTTGCTTGGATTGGAGATGCAGCTCTGCAGGGACTGACAGTGAGCAGCGGTCGTTCTTCCAAAGAGACCAAGCAATATTTGGCCACCCAAGCAGCCCTCAACACCCTTTTGCACCAAAGGGCAAAAACATCTTTGTTATACTATCTGTATAAATTTTTGGCCCGCATGAAATGAGAGTCAGAAGCTGTAAAGATGTCTTACACATTGGAACATGGAACGTACGAAGCATGAACCAAGGGAAGTTGGAGGTGGTCAAGAATGAAATGGAACGTGTACAACTTGATCTGTTGGGTGTCAGCGAACTGAAATGGACTGGCATCGGGCACTTTGCATCAGATGATCACATGGTCTACTATGCTGGAAATGAAAGACAAAGAAGAAATGGTGTTGCATTTATAATAAAGAAGAAACTTGCAAGAACTGTAATGAAATACAATGCAGTCAGCGAACGCTTAATCTCTATTCGTCTACGAGGATTGCCTATCAACACAACTATAATTCAAGTATATGCCCAACAACAGCTGCAGAAGAGAATGAAATTGAAGAGTTCTATGAACAAGTACAAGCTGAAATTGACAGAACATGCAAACAGGATATCCTGATAGTCATGGGTGACTGGAACGCAAAAGTTGGCAACAAAGAAGAAGGCAAAGTAGTTGGAAAATATGGACTTGGCAACAGAAATGAAGCTGGAGAAAGATTGATAGAATTCTGCAAGACCAATGATCTATTCATCTCAAACACCTTCTTCCAGCAACACAAGCGACGACTGTACACATGGAATTCACCCAATGGATTGTATAAAAATCAAATTGACTACATCTGTGGAAGTCAACGATGGAAAAGCTCTGTAACATCAACAAAGACAAAACCTGGAGCTGACTGTGGTACAGATCATCAACTACTAGTATGCAAACTCAAGCTAAAGTTGAAAAAGAGCAAACCACTCATGAATGCACCAAAATATGACCTTGAGAATATACCACTGGAATTTAAAGACTGCCTGCAAAATCGATTTGCTGCTTTAGATACAAATGACAGAGCTCCGGAAGAGTTATGGAATGACATCAAGAAGGTTGTGCTGGAAGAAAGCGAGAAGTCTCTACAAAAGGTGAAAAAGCAAAAACGGCCAAAATGGATGACGGAAGAAACTCTGAAATTGCCCAGAAACGCAGAGAAGCTAAAGCCAAAGGAGAAAGAAAGACAATCGCAGAACTCAACAGAGATTTCCAACGTGCAGCAAGACAGGACAAGGAAAAGTACTACAATGACACTTGCAAGGAAATAGAAGCAGAAAACTATTCGAGGAAGAACAAGATCGGCTTTCCTAAAGCTGCGAGAGTTAAAGAAAAAGTTCCAGCCCCGAATTGGAATGTTACAAGATGCTCAAGGTTCTATGTTGAATGATGCTGAGAAGATCAAGAAAAGGTGGAAGGAATATACAGAGTTTTTATATGATAAAGATCAAGTGGACCAACAGCCGTTTCAACCTATACCTTATGATCAGGAACCATTGATGATGAAAGAAGAAGTTGAAGCAGCATTGAAAGCCTTATCAAAGAACAAAGCACCAGGCATTGATAGCATTCCCATAGAAGTATTGCAGCAATCTGATGCAGCTGTTACCGTACTTACAAGGCTCTGCCAAGAAATATGGACGACAACATCATGGCCAACTGACTGGAAAAGATCTGTGTTTATACCAATACTAAAGAAAGGTGATCCAACTGACTGTGGAAATTATCGCACAATCGCTCTGATCCCACATGCCAGCAAGATTCTACTGAAGATTATTCAAAAGAGACTACAGCCATACCTAGAACAAGAACTACCTGAAGTGCAAGCAGGGTTCAGGAAAGGGCGAGGAACGAGAGACATCATTGCGGATGTGAGATGGATCCTTGAAAAGACTAAAGAATACCAAAAGGATATCTATTTGTGCTTTATCGACTATAGCAAGGCTTTTGACTGTGTAAACCATGAGAAAATCTGGGCCACATTAAGAAGCATGGGTATACCAGAACACCTGATCGTTCTCTTGCTTATTCTGTACATTGATCAAGAAGCAACAGTTCGTACGGATCAAGGAGAAAACCGAATGGTTTAAAATAAGCAAAGGTGTAAGACAAGTCTGCATACTTTACCTCTACATGTTTAATTTATATGCAGATCAAATCATCAGAGAAGCAGGACTGTATGAAGACAACAGATTATTGAAGATTTGTGGAAGACTCATCAACAACCTTCGCTATGCTGATGATACCACTTTACTGGCTGAAAGCGAAGATGATCTGAAACATTTGCTTCTCACAATCAAAGAACATAGTCTCAAAATGGGCCTGCACCTTAATGTAAAGAAGACAAAGATCATGACAACTGGCATAATCATCAGGTTCATCGTTGAAGGAGGAGAAATTGAAATTGTGAACAACTTTAACCTACTTGGATCAACTATCAATAAAGAAGCAACAAGCAGTCAAGAAATCAGACGACGCATTGCTCTTGGCAGAATGGCTATGAAAGACCTAGATAAGATTCTCAAGAGCAGAGATGTGTCTCTCCATACAAAGATTCGACTTGTTCAAGCCATGGTATTTTCAATAACATCATATGGATGTGAAAGCTGGACAGTGAAAAGACAGACAGGAAGAAATTGATGCCTTTGAATTATGGTGCTGGCGGCGAATACTGTGTATACCATGGACTGCCCGAAGAACAAACCAGTCGGTACTAGAGGAGATCAAACCTAAGCTTTCTTTAGAAGCTCAGATGACAAGACTTCGGCTTTCATACTTCGGACACATCATGCGAAGAGAGAGATCATTAGAGAAAGACATCATGCTTGGCAAGATAGAAGGTCAACGCAAAAGAGGAAGGCCAGCAATGAGATTGATCGCTACAATAACAGCAGCTACGGGTACCAGTCTGTCGTCAATGAGCCGCCTGACTGAAGACCGAACACAATTTAGGATAGCTATCCAGAGGGTCGCCATGAGTCGACTCCGACTCGACGGCACTTAACAACAACAACATAAATTTTTATGCCATGGTGATAAACCCGGGCATCTTTTAACACTCTTGGCCCTGAAGGGGAAGGGTGCTTCTTAGATTATGGTGGTGCGTCGGCAAGGTGGCACTGTGTTAAATTTGGAGCAAGCTATTGGGAAGGAATTTAGGGCATTCTTAAAAAATCTCTATGGGTGTAAGGAGGGGGAGTGAAGGGTTGGAGACCTATTTGCAGCGGATAGGACTCCTCTCTTCAAAGGGTGCGGACTCAGCTGGATGCCCCTATTACTCTGGAAGAAGTCACCCGGGTGATTAAGCAGGCGGCGAGATTTAAAGTGCCTAGGCCTGATTGGTATGGTGGGGAATTTTATAAAATTTTGGGGATGAAGATAGCACCTACTTTAGAATTGTTTGTGTGCTCTAATCCTGACCGGGCACCAAGTAAAATCCTTCCTCGGTTCTTGGCTCTAATCCCCTGAACTTGGTGCACGTAAGGAATCACACACACCCAGAGTTATATCCAACACAGTACTATTGAAGCGTCAGCGAAGGAATTCGCAGGCCTACAAACCTGAGCAGTCTCCCGTAATTCCTCTCTAAGCTAGGCCACAGTACTTTGTACAAAGTGGCAGTTTTTCCTAATAAAACAATTTCATCTTATCACTCTGCATCATGCCTCTGCACCACTTTTTGTTTAAGTGGTACAAGTCAAGCTAAACACTACATATTACAGGTCACTCCACAAGCATATTGCTCACACTTAATCAATACAAGCATTCTGCAAGCAAAAACATTCTGTCTTAAGAACGCTGTCTCTATCTAGCTGATCTCCAGGAACAAGCAGGAATGAGTCTTCACATATGGGTACGTCGGTACCGACGGAGCCTGCACGGGAATGCTGCCCAGCTTTCAATTAGAAAGCCTTTGGCAGCATCCCTCGCGCCTGCGCAGTGACTTCCCGCCTTCTCCACAGCCTCTCTTCAGTTTTCGTTTTTCCGCGGAGCCGGCAGGACGTCCTCCTGTCCCCGCAGAAACTTTTCTTTTTAATTGCTTTAATTATTTTAATTTTTTTGTTTTCTTGTGGTCGCGGCTGTTTTTCCCGCTACCACCAGTACCGCCGGTGGTTTTTAGGCTAAAGTCTGTAAAACGTTTTTCAGGTTTTTTGCCTTAACTTCTTAGGCCTACTAGGCCTTTTTCATTATGGAGCCTTCTTTTCCTAAGAAGTGCATCCGCTGTGGAAACGCCTGTTTCTTTTTAGACACCAATAGTTGGTGTCTCAACTGTGTGGGTCCTGACCCTTTTTCCCCTGACTTGTCAGGAGATAATTTTGTGAGAAAACCTTCAGTATTTAGAGTTTCCCTCGATACCGTTTTTTCTTCGGCAGTGAGGGTACCCAGTTTCTCTACTTCACAGGATCAGGTAACCCAAAAACAGTCTGTTAAGACTAGTCAATGCTTGAGTGGTATGTCCCATGCCCAGCATGGTGACGGCTCCGGCCTTACCCTCAAGAATCCATTGGCATTACCCCTGCGGGAGTCTTCGGGCTCCAAAGCGTTAAAGGGGTTTCAGGATGTTCCTGGGGCTCACCCCTCATAGAACATACCTGAGCCATGCGTGGGGGTGGTATCCGCTTCGAGCGGTATCGAGCCTCCGGCATCGGCACCGGTGTCGAGTACTCCACTCTTCACCAGGGATCGTCATCGGGCATCCTCGGTACCTTCGGGACCGATCGATACGCACCGCATTGACTTCCCTCAATCTCAGCCATGCTCCGGGACGGTACCAACGTCGATCGGTTCCGATACCCTAGCATCGGCATCGACATGGATGGGTGCTCATCGCATATCCTCGGTACCGTCGGTATCGATCGATGTCACCTAGGCTGCCTTAGTGGTATCGGCATCGCCGATACTACCACTGGCGTCGGAACCGTCGAGACATGCATCGCTAGTCTCGCTCTCTTCGATGCCGAGTCTTGAGTCGATATCGAGTCTCGAGGACTGCGTCCCGACGCATCCCGGAACCGACTCCTGTCGTTTCCCAATAGGTTGTTCCGAAGATCCTAGCCATAACTCCCTCATGATCTCGGTACCACTACAGCAGTTCCCGATGACTACTTCACCTGCTAGTCCTTTATCAGTAGCGAGGTTGATGCCTGTTCTTGCACCGCTACCTAGTTTGGAACCGATACCTGGCATTGGTGCAGTACCTTGTACGTCCTCTGATACTCAGGCTCTTTTTTTAGCCTCACCAGGAATAGTTCCCATCGCAGATCAGTCTTTTCAGACTTTTCTCCTGGATATGGCAACCTTTCTTAATATTTCTATCCCTGGTTGTGATCCTACACATGGCTCACCGGCACAAATGCAACATATACAGTTTCCTTTACATCCTGCTCTGCAGGATCTCCTTCTTAGGGTATGGAAATCACCCTTACGACTTCCTCAAGTTTCTACTGACATTGAGGTTAGGTACCGTGTGCCACCCTCTCCAGGGTTCCAAAAACCTCAACTTTCATCTATTTGGAATAAGTCTCCAAAGTACTCTATAAATAGGGGAGTTTTAAGATCTTTTTGAAATGTTGAAAGATCTGTGATATCTCTGAGTTTATCCGGTAGAGCGTTCCATATTAAAGGAGCATTGAAGCTGAATGCCCTATTTGTTGTAGCTTTATTGAGTTTTGAAAAGTTGTTTGGAACAAGTAGTGTGTTCAGGTTCCTTTGTCTCACTGTTCTGGTCCTTGAATGAATTGTCAGTAGATCAGTTAGATATGATGGGGCTATATCTCTTATCAGTTTGAACGTTGTTATAATAACTTTATATTTTATCCTACTTTGTATAGGTAACCAGTGAAGTTTGTACAGTATAGGGGTTATGTGTTCAGTTGGACCTGCATTTATAAGCATTCTTGCAGCAACATGTTGTGCTACTTTTAGTTGGTGTAAAGCATGTTTTGGAATACCTTGAAGAATTATGTTACTAAAATCTAAGTGAGGCAGGATCAGGGCTTGAAGGACTGATCTGAAGTCCAGATTTGATAATAATGGTTTTAGATTTTTAAGATATCTTAATTTATTATATATTGTGTTTGTTGTATTCCTGATGTGTGTTGTTAGACTTAACGTTCTGTCTATGATAACGCCAAGGTATCTTATTTCATCTTTTATGGGGATGCTTATGTTTTCAATTTTTATTTCTGTTGGAGGGGTAAATTTTTGATTTCTAGAAACAATTATTGCTGTCTTTTTGAACCTGACAATCTGGAGATGTGTTGCATACCCTCTCTCCACCATCACTCCGGCCCTCCTCCAGCAGCTCTCCCAGCCGGGGATAGAGCGGGCCGGAGCTACTGAAGCAGCCACCACGTGAGAAGCTGCCCAATCGGGGCAGCCGAGGTCGGTTTAAAAGCGCCGCGCTGATCGGGCGTGGGCCTCTCCACCATCACTCCGGCCCTCCTCCAGCAGCTCTCCCAGCTGGGGATAGAGCGGGCCAGAGCTACTGAAGCAGCCACCAAGTGAGCAGCTGCCCAATCGGGGCAGCCGAGGTCGGTTTAAAAGCGCCGTGCTGATCGGGCGCGGGCCTCTCCACCATCACTCTGGCCCTCCTCCAGCAGCTCTCCCAGCCGGGGATAGAGCGGGCCGGAGCTACTGAAGCAGCCACCACGTGAGCAGCTGCCCAATCGGGGCAGCCGAGGTCGGTTTAAAAGCGCTGCGCTGATCGGGCGCGGGCCTCTCCACCATCACTCCGGCCCTTCTCCAGCAGCTCTCCCAGCCGGGGATAGAGCGGGCCGGAGCTACTGAAGCAGCCACCACATGAGCAGCTGCCCAATCGGGGCAGCCGAGGTCGGTTTAAAAGCGCCGCGCTGATCGGGCGCGCTCGCCAGAGGGCCCTTTGGCGTGGCCCTTAGGTGTGGACAAGAAGCAAGGACACACGACTCCATCGAAAACCCAGAAGACGGATCACAGCAAGTATAACACTCCATAAACAGTCGACTATAGATGAGACTTTTTACACTCCAAACTACAGCGATTCTCAGTCAGACACATATACCGTAACATTATTAATAGTCTCCTATACTGTTGTCAGTAGCCTATGTACCTCATTAGCAGTCTCCTATACTGTTGTCTATAGCATATGTACCATTATTAGCAGTCTCCTATACTGTCGTCAGTAGCATATGTACCATTATTAGCAGTCTCCAATACTGTTGTTAGTAGCATATGTACCATTATTAGCAGTCTCCTATACTGTTGTCAGTAGCATATGTACCATTATTAGCAGTCTCCTATACTGTTTCAGTAGCATATACACCACTATTAACAATATCCCATACTATTGCCAGCAACCCCGAGGTCAGTAACCCATATATCTTTGTCAATAGCCACATACATTGTCATACTGTTGTCAGTAACCTATTTAGCGTTATCAGTAGCATTGACATCATCTGTAATATACATAACGTACATATCATTGTCAATAGACACATATATTGCTGCACTACCGCATATACGGCTAAACTACCACCAGTAACCCCACCCTCAAAAAATACATAATGTCTCTAATAGAATGTACAAACCTCCCCCTCACTTTCCTCCTAATAATACTACTAACACAACACATTTATACATAAAAATCCAACCAAAGCCCCTACTCTAACATCCCCATCATTCATAACCACCACCAAAACCCATATAACATCCCCACCACACAAAACTCATATCAAAACCCACATTACACCACAACATGCCCACACACACACAACCATTATTATCGTCACAACTCAGGCAGACGCCCCCACAGACTTATTCAAATAAAATATCAACCACAAAGCAACATAAAGGACAATACAACTAATATAGATATTAGAACCAAGCTCTTCCTAATAAATATCAGATCCATACGAAACAAAATACCAATAATTAATGACATGATAAAGGACAAAGACCCAGATATTATCTGCATCACAGAGACATGGCTCTCACCCACGGACACCATACTATTAAATCAACTAACTACACATCAATATGATATATTCAGCTGCCACCGAGATGTAAAAAGAGGTGGTGGCGCACTCATACTCACCAAAAACGTTCTACAATACACCTTAACAAGCTTAAATAATATAGATGGAATGGACATCATCAATATACAAAGCAGAACCTTGGCTCTCTCCCTTATTTATAGGCCACCCTCAGCTGATCAAAAAAACCTCTCCTCTATCCTTGAACTTGCATGCACAGCATCACAAAACAAACCGCTAATAATCCTAGGTGATCTAAACCTCCCCTCCCTAAATAAATCCCAATCAGACAACTTTATGGACGCCATGAACCAAATGGGATACACACAGATAGTTCATACCCCCACACACGTAAAAGGCAACATTCTAGATCTCATCTTCCTCCCTTCCTCCCTTAATAACCATCAACAACTTACCCCCCCAACTACAACTGAAGTACCATGGTCAGACCATCATCTCATAACCCTCCACCTCCCAACACAAGCAACACCAACTACAACGAGCACATCACCTCATTTATCACGTTTTGCACACTTTGAAAAGGATACCTTCCTCGACAAAGTATTACCAGTACTAAACTCAAGCTTCCCTGACATCAATTCCACCGTAAATCATTGGAACCTAACAATACATGAAGCAGCTATCCCCACACACACTAGACATAGACAAACAAAGAAATCAGAAAAATGGTTCACTAAAGAACTAGCAAACCTAAAAAAACAACTGAGGAAGCAGGAAAAGAGATGGAGGAAAACCAAATCAGATGAAAATAAATTACAATACATGATACACACTCAACGAATACAGGAACGCAATAAATAAATCAAAAAGGGATTACCACTCTAAAGTAATAAATCTAGCCATCAACCGACCCAGAGAACTATTTGCAATTGTAAAAACACTGACCAAAACAAAGAACTCTGATCCTAAACTACCCAGCTATAAGCATTCAAACATTAGCAAATCACTTTGCAGAAAAACTAAAATCTAAACCCAATACTCTAACAACAACTGGACAACGTTCCACATGGTTGACCGAAAACAACTTATTAAAATCATAACAATGATCAATACTACAACCTCCCCACTCGATCCTTGTCCTGTGTCTTGGATTAAATGTACAAAGGAAGAACTCGCTGAAAACATCCAACACATCGTAAACCAGTCCCTTTCTCAAGGCATCATGCCTGATACCCTAAAGCTCACAACGCTTCGCCCAATAATAAAAAAACAACAAACTTGATTCAAAAGACCCCAACTCATACAGACCGATAGCTAGCATTCCATTTATCGCTAAAATAATAGAAAAAACAATCCAATTACAATTACAAGAGCATATCGATGAACATAAACCTCTTGACACACACCAATTGGGTTTTCGACCATACCACGGAGTGGAAACCCTCTTGATTACACTGATGGACCACCTCATCAAAGGCACAGATATCAACAATCAAGGTTTCCTACTACTCTTTATAGACATCTCGGCCGCCTTCGACAACATCAACCACCCTACCCTGACCTACAGACTAGAAAAATTAGGGATAGGTGGTACTGTCCTCAAATGGTTCACGTCCTACATCACACATAGACTAATACGTGTCCAAATAGATCAAGAAGCTTCAGAACCCTTCCCCCAAGGAAGGAATACCTCAAGGATCGGCCCTTTTTGCCCTCCTATTCAACTTATACCTGCAGCCTATCACAAACATATTTAGAAAACACATGATTAGTCTCTTTATATATGCTGACGATATCATGCTCGCTATCCCCATAACCACAAAAAATCACACATACGACAAACTAGCTGAATGCATTGCTGAGACCACCTCTTGGATGGAAACCAATTACCTCAGCATTAACCTCAAAAAAACCGAAGCAATGTTCGTTACAAGAACACCTGTGAATGAAGATACTTTTCCAACAACAATATCAATCAATAACACAACTATACCTGTTAAAAAAGAGGTAAAATACCTGGGTGTAATAATAGATCATACCCTCACCATGATACCACACATAAAGCAAACGGTAAGAACCATATTTCATAAACTCAAAACCATATAACACCTAAGACCCCTCCTGGACACACATGACTTTAGATCGGTTGTCAATACACTTATCACAGCCCATTTTGATTATTGCAACAGTCTACTAATTGGCCTACCACAGAAAAACACATATCTATTACAAAGAGCACAGAACATCTGTGCAAAAGTAATTACTAAAGCTCATCTAACAGACCATGTGACCCCTATACGCCTAGAACTACATTGGCTCCCTATAAACAGCCGTATCAGATACAAAATTCTCCTAACAACGTTCAAGCTCCTAAATGACATCGCCCCATCACATCTTTCAACACTACTACAAACCCCATCTAAATCAAGAGCTCGCAGACAAAATGCAGCCCACTCACTTGATATGCCAAAATCATTCACGAAGACTAAAAAGTCCTCAAGTGACAGAGCCTTCACATTCACTGCCCCAATGCTCTGGAATGAACTCCCGCTAGACCTCCGCACCATAAAAGACCTCTCCCAATTTCGAAAGGAACTCAAAACCTACTTATTCTCAGAACATTTCCAAATCCCCTACCCCCCCCCAAGCCATGTCCCACAACCTCCACAGACACACCAACTCAGAACTCCCAAAACTAAAACTAGATAACCCCTCGCACACACACAAAAAAAAAAAAAATTATGATAAAATGGAAATAAATTCCACCACATACACAAGACACACGAGTATTCTGTAAAACATTATAAAAAACCAACTGTAAATACCTTATGTAAATAGTTTGGACAGTCTTCTACACCTGTCATCATTTGTAAAAAAAAAATTTAGATAGTTTATCTACTCAGTATATTGTATACATTGTTCCATGTAAAAAGTTAGAAAGTTTATCTACCCAATGTATTGTACACATTGTTCCATGTAAAAAGTTAGAAAGTTTTTTCTGTTCAATGTAACGTATACAGAAGTATACATAAGTTGTTAAATCGTTCCATGTAAACCGCCCCTGATCTCTGGAAGGGGCGGTATAGAAGAAATAAATAAATAAATACCCTGTTTATCATTTTGGATCTGATCTCTTACATAGTAACATAGTAAATGACGGCAGATAAAGACCAGTATGTCCATCTAGTCTGCCCAGTAAGATGGCAAAGAGTACGTGCACCTGCTGCTCCGTGCAGGCCACCCCTCCCCCTGTCTTTGTTTAGGGGTGAACCCACCACTCTGTGTAGGACACCCCTATTTGCTGAGAAATTAGGTAGTTAAGTTTATTTTGATTTTATCCTGTTGCTGTAAAGGGATCCACTGTGTCTGTCCCATGCCATTTTGAATTCTATCACTGTATTTGCCCCCACCACTTCCAACCAAACTCCCCTCCCCTATCACAGCCATGACCCACTACAGCCCTCACCCCCCACCGCCTTACCAGCTGGCAGGAAATTCTAGGGCTTCTGAGCCACTCCTGTAGTGGGGAGTTGCTGCCAGTGCCTCTTTTCCATTTCCTGCAGATCAGGTGATCAAAACAGCACAGGAGGGACAGGAGAGGGACCAGTAATAGCTGTCTGCCAGCTGACTGTACAAGGAAGAAGCAACTATAAAGCTAGGTAGGGAAAAAGTGCCACTGTCATTTTAGGACTCGTAAATTGAGGACAGGAAGCCAGAGAGGGAGGAAGGAGTTATCTGTAAAGATAAGTAGAGATAATATGCCATGGTGGACTAGGACTCAAGAATTGAGCTGGGGGTGGGGGGTAATGGCAACTCAGGATGACAGGTTTAGGTGGTAGGATGAGAGAGTGCAATCTGTGGGCATAGATTGGGGTGGCATGGTGGACAGAGCATGTGCATTAAGATGATGGGTTCGCACTGTGGCGGGGTGAAAGAGGGGACCGAAAAGTTGATTCAGGTAGGGGAGAGGATAGTGGAAACTCTGGAACTGGGTGGGAGAAATGAGAGAGTGAGGAATGCAGATAGAGGGTTGGGGAGAGAGTGAACAATGCAAGGATTGGTTTGGAACTTGGAGGAAGTGAAGAGAGCATGAACTGGGGGATAAAGCAGAGGGGAAGGGTCTAGGAGATTGAATGGGAATTCAGAGAGTGGAGACATGAGGAAGGGGGACCATTGGAAACTCAAGGATTGATTGAAGATTTAGGACAGTGTGAACTCAGGGATTGAGAGGTAGATCAGACTTGGGGATGAGAGGACACTCGGGGGACAGATCAGATGGCAATTTAGTATTAAAGGGAAGAAATAACAGAGCTAAATGGTCATTTTTCTCAATGGAGAAAAGGTGAATAGTGTGGAGTGCCTCAGGAGTGCTTTTTAACATATTTATGCAGCTGAGGCCTGCATAAAAGGCTCCAGTGCCTTGCCCTGTTGAGGTTTTCCTAACCAGGGCTCTACAGATCAACCAACAGTAAGGATTTGAGGGTTTGTTTGTTTGTTTGTTTTTATTATATTACATTGCTAGCTCTCTGACTGGGAGCTCTTAAAAGGGTTTTTTGTATATTTTTTAAAGCAAGGTTCCTTTCTTTTTGGTGCTTTAGGGGACCTTTTGCTGAACTCTAGTAACCTCCTCAGGTTTAGAAACTGCTAACACCTAATCAGGAGTTAGTGGGCTTGATTTCCTGAGTTCAGCTGAGGCCTGCATAAAAGGCTCCAGTGCCTTGCCCTGTTGAGGCTTTCCTAACCAGGGCTTTACAGATCAACAAACAGTAAGGATTTGAGGGTTTGTTTGTTTTTATTATATTACATTGCTAGCTCTCTGACTGGGAGCTCTTAAAAGGGTTTTTTGTATATTTTTTAAAGCAAGGTTACTTTCTTTTTGGTGCTTTAGGGGACCTTTTGCTGAACTCTAGAAACCTCCTCAGGTTTAGAAACTGCTAACACCTAATCCCGCCTAAAGGTGCCATCTTACCTCAGTCTCTTTTTTTTCCGTGAAGCCCACCGGACGTGTGTCCAGTTTTCCCGGTTAAAATTAGATTTTTCTACAATTTTTTGTTCTTTTTCTACCGGTTCGACGCTGGTTCCCCTCCCGCCGGGTTCGGTACACCGGTATCAAGTCCGATTCCTCTTTTTCGGTTTTTGCCCTTCGTGGCTGGCGTTCACGCCCTTTTTTCTCTTTTTCCCTGGAAGGCCGGTCTTTTGACCTCGCAGGGACTCTTTTTTTTTCCCCGATGGCTTCCAGTGGTTTTAAGAAGTGTGATCGGTGTAAGAAATTAATGTCTCTCACCGACACACACGACTGCTGCCTTCGGTGCCTGGGCCCCGACCACGATCCTAAGTCATGCGGGGCCTGTGGAAAAATGTCTTCCAAAGCACTGCGAAGTCGCCAGCAACAAAAGGAAAGGCTTTTCTTGGACTCAGCCTCCGGCCGGGCCCGGACCTCGTCTGAGGCCTCGACATCTCGGGATTCCGATCCCGAGCGCCGTCGAAGCTCCTCGGACAGGGGGTCACCCGACCGGGAACGCAAGAGGAAGAAACGGCTCGTGAGGGGTTCGTCAGAAGAGGTCCCTGGCTCCTCGCGGGCCAGGTCTAAGACCCCCGACCGTCGCCCTGGGCCTGTGGAACCGGAGAAGCCTGCCAAAGTTCCTTGTGTGGAGCCAGAGTCTGCTGGATACGTAAGCCCCGTAGTCCTCGTGGACTCTCCTCCCAGGGAGCCGCCGCCGGGGCCCGAGTCGGTGGCTGCTGCGTCTCCCGAGCTGAGTCTCAGGATGACAGCCTTGGAGAGCAGAATGTCTGCCTTCATGGAGCAGCAGCGGGCACTGATGGCCAGCCTGTCTGGCGCATCTGCCCCGACCACCGGGACATCGACGTCCAAGTCGACCCCGGAGACCGCGCTGATACTCGAGTCGACCTCGGTCGCGGCCCCCCTCGACCTCCCTTTGGGACTGAGGGCGTCGACACCGGTGCTTCCGGCGTCGGGGCGGGTGCTCCAGGGCCCCGCGGGGTCGGACCCCGACTCTTCCTCGGATGAGTCGGCTTGGGAGACGGAGGACGAGGAGTCTCCTGACACCTTTAAGACTCGGTGCGTCCCTTCGGACTCACTGCAGTCTGAGCCCCGGAGTAGGTCCCCCCCTGGAGGACACCCGGTTCTCGGAATTCGTCCGGGATATGGCCACTGCTTGTCTATTCTGGCAGATCCTGAGGAAGAGCCTTGAGCCGAAGAGCTCGAGGCGCTGCAGTATGACTCTCCTCCGAAGGAGGCCTTTACTGTCCCGGTTCCTCCGATGCTGGAACGGCTCCTCTTCCGGATGTGGGAGGCACCGGCCTCGGCGCCGGTTCTTAGCAAGCGAGTCGATTCCATCTATCGACTCCGGAAGAGCCCTGGTTTTCAGAAGGCACAGCTACCACACCATTCCATGGTTGTGTAATCGGCCATGCATCGTCTGAAGAGTCAGAAGATGCACTCCGTGGTGCCTCCTGGCAGGGAGGCCTTGCTTGCCTGATCCAGTCTTACCAGCTGTACATGGTCATGTACTTGCGGGATCTGGCCAAGGAGTTGGCCGGATTCTCTGCTGGTCTCTCCGGGGAACCCTTGCAGAGATTTAAGTCCTTGTCCTCGGGGATTCGGGACTGCTCGAAGTTCCTGTCCCGCGCCGCCTATGATGGCTTCGAGGCTTCGGCCCAAGTTGTGGTAGCACATTTCTCCGCACTCTAGGGATATTCGTCTTCCCCTACTTAGATGACTGGCTCATTCGAACCCCAACAGAGTCAGAGGCCAGGACTTCCCTATCTTGCACAATGCGTATCCTTCAGTATTTGGGTCTGGTAATAAACATCCCAAAATCCAGTCTAACTCCCACTCAGTCTTTAGAGTTCATAGGAGCTCTGCTGGATACCAGAAAGGCAAGGGCCTATCTCCCCCAGGCCCGTTGCCTTCGTATGGTGCAGTTAGCTTCTCAGGCAGTGCTAAAGCCTCATCTCACTGCCCAAGAAGTGCTACAACTACTAGGCCACATGGCATCTACTGTGCATGTGGTTCCCTATGCTCGCCTCCATATGAGGGCAGCCCAGTGGACTTTATCCACTCAATGGACCCAGGCATCAGGATGCCTGTCAGACAAAATAGCAAACACAAGTCGCCTTATTTTGTCCCTCCATTGGTGGAAGTCCATTCAAAACCTGTTGCTGGGGTCCCATTTTCAACAACCCTTACCCCAGGCAACTCTCACAACAGATGCTTCTCCGATGGGTTGGGTAGCTCATCTGCAAGACCTCTCCACCCAAGGCACCTGGTCTCCACAGGAGACTCATCTACATATCAATCTCTTGAAGCTCAGAGCAATCTTCCTTGCTCTTCGAGTGTTCCACACCCTACTCGGCTACAAGACAGTCCTCATTCATACAGACAATCAAGTAGCCATGTTCTACGTGAACAAGCAGTGGGGAACAGGCTCTCTGTCGCTTTGCAACGAAGCTTTGCGACTATGGGCCCTCGCCAGAGAGCATCAGATTCATCTCCTGGCGGTATATCTTCCAGGCATACAAAACACTTGGGCAGACCGACTCATTCGAGTTCTGCTTCCACACGAGTGGTCTCTGCATGCAGACCAGGTAGCCAAGATTTTTCAAATTTGGGGAACCCCGGACATAGACCTCTTTGCAAGTCTGTGGAATGCCAAACTTCCCCGGTTCTGTTCCAGAACCCCAGCTCAGGGGGCTCAGGCCAGGGATGCTTTCCTCCTTTACTGGGGTCAAGACTTCCTGTATGCCTTTCCACCCATTCCCTTAATTCCCAAAACCCTGTTCAAGCTTCAGAGAGACAGAGGCCGTATGATTCTCATAGCTCCACATTGGCCACGGCAAGTGTGGTAACCTCTGCTTCTACATCTCTCTCAAGCTCCCTCCCTGGAGTTGGGTCTGATCCAGATCTCCTATCTCAGGAGGACGGAATGTTATGGCATCCCAATCCCCAGTCTCTGCATCTCAGGGCTTCGTTGCTGAAGGCTTAGATCTCCATGATCTTAACCTCCCTCAGCAAATAAAGGATATCCTTTATGCTTCCAGGAAGCCTTCCACAAGACGCTCTTATGCTTTCAAGTGGAAAAGGTTTACCATATGGTGTTCGCAGAAGGGTCTTAACACCATTGCCATACCTCTGGAATCATTACTGGAGTATCTCCTTCATTTATCCAATGCAGGACTTAAGACTAACTCAGTGAGGGTCCATTTGAGTGCTATTGCAGCTTCCTTTAAGCCCCTAAATGGACAACCTATTTCCTCCCATCCTCTTATAGCAAGATTTATGAGAGGCCTTCTGCTAACTAAGCCTCCCATTAAGCCACCACCTGTGGCATGGGACTTAAATTTGGTTCTTGGTCAGCTCATGAAGCCACCTTTCGAACCCTTAGCTACTACCTCCTTGAAATTCCTTTCTTGGAAGCTTATCTTTCTCATTGCAATCACATCAGCACGTCGCTTCAGTGAGTTGCAAGCACTAGTAGCTGATCCACCTTATACAAGGTTCCATCATGACAAAGTAGTCCTTAGGACTCATCCACGCTTTATGCCAAAGGTGGTCTCGCCTTTTCATCTAAACCAAGCGGTCTACCTACCTGTGTTCTTTCCAAGGCCTCATGCATCAAATGCAGAAAGGATCCTTCATACACTGGACTGTAAAAGAGCTTTAGCCTTTTACTTACAAAGAACACAGCAACATAGAAAGTCCTCTCATCTCTTTGTTGCTTTTGATCCTTCTCATTTGGGGCTTCCAGTCTCCAAGAGAACACTATCTAACTGGATTGCTCAGTGTATATCCTTTGCCTATCAGAGTAAGAATCTTCCTCTGGAGGGTCATGTCACAGCTCACAATGTGAGAGCCATGGCAGCTTCAATGGCTCATCTGCACTCTGTGTCTATCGACGACATCTGTCGAGCAGCCACCTGGGCCTCGGTTCATACCTTCACAGCCCAGTACTGCTTGGACAAGGACTCCCGCTGGGATGCCTTGTTTGGTCAGGCTATTCTCCAACACCTGTTGCATACCTAATCAACTCCTACCCACCATCCCTGGTTGGATGCCGGAGATCCATGGGGGGACGTGGAGCCTTTTCACAGGGGGACACAACTTCTGGGGTCTCTCCCTGGCATCTAAAGCTAGGGAGTCCCCATATGTGATGACTACATTCCTGCTTGCTCCTGGAGATAGCATAGTTACTCACCTGTAACAGGTGATCTCTGGAAACAGCAGGAATTTAGTCCTCACAACCCACCCACCTCCCCTAGGAGTTGTATCTCTCTATCTTTCCCTTTCCCTCTCCCTCTCTCTTTGTCTCAGCTTTAAAACTGAACTGGAGAGAGGCAGTTGGGAAAGGCAGGAAGGCAGCACGCAGGCGCTGTGGGATGCTCCCAAAAGCTTTCTAATTGGACACTGGGGAGCGTTCCCGCGCAGGCTCCATCGGTACCAACTATACCCCATATGTGAGGACTAAATTCCTGCTGTTCCCAGAGATCACCTGTTACAGGTGAGTAACTATGCTTTATCTTCAAGAGTGGGCAGGATATGGATGGAGAGTGGATGTCTGTTACTGCAGGTGTCAATAGCATCTGATAAGCAGGGACTGTCTTTTACATGTGTCAGTACAGCGCTGTGTACGCCTTGTAGTGCTATACAAATGATTAGTAGTAGTAGTGCAGTAGGAAGGCCAGTAATGAGATGGATCAATACAATAACAGCAGCTATGAGTGCTGCTCTTTTCCTGGTTGGCTCCTTGTGTGAGTTTTGGATGTTGATACTGTTTTTTCTGTCTAGATTTTTCTCTATAGGTCCGGAGTAATTTTTGTAAGATATTATATTACCTCACATTCTCCAGGACCAAGCAGGAAGTCAGTCCTCACTTATGGGTGACATCGGCGCCGACGGAGCCCTCGCGGAGCAATTTTCCCCAGCTTTCAAAGAAAGCCTTTGGGAATTGCAGCGCGCATGCGCGGTCCTCTTCCCGCCCAAGGGTGCCATCTTAGCCAGTCTTCTTTTTTCCGCGGAGCCCTACAGACGTACCCGTCGTGTCCCCGCGAAAAAGTTGATATTTCTTCATAATTTACTCTTTTTTCCTTCGGTTCGACGCCGGTCTTTTTCCCGCCCGGACTCGCGACGCCGGTCACGAGTCCTCTTCTTCTTTTTCGGTTTTTCTGACTTAGTCAGTTTTCGTTTTCGGTTTTTCCCTGGCAGCCCGGTCCTTTGACCTCGCCGGGGCCCTTTTTCCCCCGATGGCTGCCAGTGGTTTCAAGCGGTGTGGTCAGTGTGACCGAAATATGTCACTGACTGACACACACGACCATTGCCTCCGCTGCCTGGGTCCGGATCATGAAGAAATGATCTGTGGGCCCTGCGGCAAACTCTCCTCCAAAGCGTTGAGAAGTCGGCGGCATCAGCGGGATAGGATCTTCGCTGACCCCAGCCGTACCCGGACCTCGTCAGAGGCCTCCGCGTCCAGGGGTTCCAGCTCGGACCGTCGCCGGAGTTCCTCCGACAGGGGTTCTCCCTCCGGGGACCATCGACGTAAGGTGACACCCGCGAGGGCGGCGTCGGTGGACGCTCCTGGCTCCGCGAGGGCCAGGTCGCATAGCCCCGATAGCCGTCCCGGGTCCTTGGAGAAGGAGCACCTCACGAAGCGACCTCGCCTGGAGTCGGAACTGCCTGCTCGGGTAAGTCCCGTAGTCCTCCTGGACTCGCCTCCGCGACAGCCGACGTCGGGCCCGACGCCGTCGGGGGCTGCTGGGTCACCTGAGCTCGGACTCAGGTTGACGGCCTTGGAGAGCAGACTGTCTGCCTTCATGGACCAGCAGCGGGCACTGCTCGCTGGCTTCGCTGGCGCCGCTGCCCCGACCGCCGGGACGTCGACGTCTAAGTCGACCCCGGAGACCGAGCCGATCCTAGAGTCGATGCGAACTCGAGTCGATCCTCGGTCGAGGTCACCCTCGGCCTCCCGTTCGGGACCGAGGTCGCCGACGCCGAATCCCTCGGCGTCGGGGCGGCAGGCGCCGCGCCCTGCCCGGGCCGACCTCACCGAGTCCTCGTCGGAGTCGGTCTGGGAGTCTGAAGCGGAAGAGTCGCCTGATTCTTTTCAGACTCGGTGTGTCCCCTCGGACTCACCTGAGTCCGAACCTCGGAAGCAGTCCCCCCCGGAGGATGCCCGGTTCTCGGACTTCGTCAGGGATATGGCCAAGGCTTTGGCCTTCCCTGCGGACCCCGAGGAGGAGCCTCGAGCCGAAGAGCTCGACGCCCTCCAGTATGACTCTCCCGCCAGGGAACACTTTACTGTACCGGTTCCTCCCATGCTGGAACGACTACTCCTCCGCATGTGGGAGAGTCCGGCCACCTCGCCGGTCCTGAGCAAGCGGGTCAATTCTATCTATCGAGTCCGCAAGAGCCCTGGCTTCCAAAAAGCACAGCTACCACACCATTCCATGGTAGTGGAATCGGCCATGCATCGTCTTAAGAGCCAGAAGATGCACTCCTCGGTGCCTCCTGGCAGGGAGGCCCGTAACCTGGATGGCCTTGGTAAGAAGTGTTTCCAGGGCTCTATGCTTGCGTGTCGTGTCCAGACCTACCAGCTATACATGGGCATGTATCTCCGAGACCTGGCTAAAGAGCTAGCCGGATTCTCCGCTGGTTTGTCTGAGGAACCCTTGCGGAGGTTCCTGGCCTTGTCCACTGGCATTCGGGAATGCTCAAAATTCATATCCCGAGCAGCCTATGATGGCTTTGAAGCATCGGCTCGAGTGGCCGCAGCCGGCATCGGTGCCCGCCGACAGGCTTGGCTTCAGTCGTCTGACCTTGAGCCCTGGGTGCAGGACAAGTTTGGTCGATGTCCCCTGCCGAGGCGAAAACCTCTTTGGCAAGCCCATGGCTGAAAAGGCTGCACAAATTGAGACGGAGACTCTCACCCGGACTAGGCTTTCTAGAAAGTCCTTTTACCCGAGGAAGGCGGCTGCCTACAAACAATACCCCCAATATCAGGCCCCTGCAGCTCCCCAACAGGGCCAGCAGGCCAAGGGACGGGGTAACGGGTCCCGTAGGCAGCAAGCCCCCAAGCCTGCACCACCAGCCCCTGCTCAGCAGGGTGGGGGTTTTTGACTCCTCAAGCATAGCCTCTCCCCCCCTGCTGGTTCCTCCCAGCACCGGAGGCCGGCTGGTTCACTTCGCCCACAGGTGGTCCAGCGTCACCTCAGATGCCTGGGTGCTTCAAGTCGTGCGAGAAGGCTATCTTCTCCACTTCCACCAGGTCCCTCCCTCCTATTTTCCGGGAGAACCTCCACGACCCCCTCTGCACAGGGAATTACTCCTTCAGGAGTTAGCAGGTCTTCTACAGGAACAGGCGGTGGAACCGGTGCCCCACCACCTGAAAGGTCAAGGCTTTTATTCCAGGTATTTTCTAATACCAAAAAGAACAGGAGGCCTCAGACCCATCCTGGACTTGCGCAACCTCAACAAGTTCCTCGTGCGGGAGAAGTTCAAGATGCTTACCCTTGGAATCCTTCTGCCCTACCTCCAGCAGGGAGATTGGCTATGCTCCTTGGATCTAAAGGATGCCTACACGCACATCCTCATCCACCCAAGCCACCGCCAATACCTAAGGTTTGTGGTGGCAGGAAATCATTACCAGTACAGAGTACTACCCTTTGGCCTGTCCTCCGCACCGTGAGTCTTCACAAAATGTCTCGCGGTGGTGGCGGCCCATCTCCGGCTTCACGGCCTCTATGTCTTTCCGTACCTCGACGACTGGCTCATCAGAGCAGCGTCCTCTCTGGAGGTCACCAACGCCGCGCGCCGCACGGTGACTCTCTTCTGCAGTACTTGGGCTTTGTATAAACTTCGCAAAGTCCACTTTACTCCCCTCACAGGATCTCGAGTTCATCGGCGCAAGGCTGCACACTCCTCAGGCACGAGCGTTCCTACCGCTCGACAGGGCTCAACGGCTCATGGACCTAGCCGACCGTTTTCGCAGCCAGCCCCTGGTCTCCGCCAGGCGCTTCCTGAGACTACTCGGCCATATGGCTTCCACCGTCCATGTGACCCCCAATGCCCGCCTGAATATGCGACCCGCTCAATGGTGTCTCCGCAAGCAGTGGCAACAGGCCACAGGCGGCCTAGCAGACCTAGTGCGCGTCTCCGAGCCGCTGGCCTCGTCTCTTCAGTGGTGGCTACATCGGCCGAATCTGGTGCTCGGCATGCCCTTTCAGCCACCTCCGCCGGCCCGGGTGCTGACGACAGATGCATCCCTCCTGGGCTGGGGAGCACATTGCCAAGGGGCGCGTACTCAGGGCCTTTGGACCACGTGGGAGTCTGCTCAGCAGATCAACTTCCTGGAGCTCAGAGCAATCCGCCTGGCTCTCAAGGCCTTCTCCCACCTGACCTCCCACCAGTCCGTCCTTGTCCAGACGGACAATCAAGTTGCCATGTTCTACGTGAACAAGCAGGGGGGCACGGGCTCCTTCCTTCTCTGCCGGGAAGCACAGAAGCTCTGCTCTTGGGCCGTCAGTCACGGCGTTCTCCTCAAGGCAGTTTATCTCCCAGGCCAAGAGAATTGCCTGGCGGACAAACTCAGCAGGATCCTCCAGCCGCACGAGTGGCGCCTCGATCGCTTGGTAGTTCAGAAGCTCTTTCTAAAGTGGGGCTTCCCCACGGTGGATCTCTTTGCCAGTCCTCACAACCGGCAACTTCCTCGCTTCTGCTCTCGTCTGCCACACCCCCTTTGAGTTGCGGCGGACGCTTTTCTACTCTCATGGTCGGGGAGCCTCTTGTACGCTTTCCCTCCCATCCCGCTAGTCTCTCAGACTCTTTTCAAGGTTCTCCGAGACAAAGCCTTCATGATCCTGGTGGCCCCTCGCTGGCCCAGACAGCCGTGGTTTCCACTCCTGCTGCAATTAGCGGTAGAGGATCCATTCCCTCTGGGGTTACAACCGGATCTCCTCACTCAGGATCAGGGGTCTCTGCTACACCCCAACCTCAGGTCTCTCAACCTAATGGCCTGGCTGCTGAGAGGGTAGTCCTTGCTCCCCTTCTCCTGCCGGCAGAGGTGGAGGAGGTCGTCTTGGCTTCGCGACGACCTTCTACCCGCAAATGCTACGCCCTTAAATGGCGTCGTTTTTCCGTTTGGTGTACCCAACAGTCTCAGGATCCCTTCTCCTGCCCGGTGTCGGTGGTCTTGCAGTACTTGCTACACCTCTCTAATCTGGGACTTAAGTCCAACTCCGTCAAAGTTCACCTCAGTGCTCTTTCGGCACATCATGTGCCGGTGGACGGCAGACCTCTCTCCAACGACCCTCTCGTAGCGAGGTTTTTCTCCGAGGTCTCCTTCTACTTAAACCACCTCTGCGCCCGCCAGCGCCTGACTGGGACCTGAATGTGGTTTTGCAGCGGATCACCTGTCCGCCTTTTGAACCTATGGCTACCTGTTTCTCTCTCCGTTTTCTGTCTTGGAAAACACTGTTCTTGATAGCCCTCACTTCCGCTAGACGCGTAAGTGAATTGCAGGCCCTCATGTCTGATCCCCCTTACACTCGGTTCTACAAAAATAGGGTAGTCCTACGGACTCACCCAAAATTTCTTCCAAAAGTGGTCTCCCCTTTTCACATCAATCAGGAGGTGGTACTTCCAACCTTCTTTCCCAGACCACACTCCAGCCGAGCTGAAACGGTCCTCCATACCCTGGACTGTAGAAGGGCTTTGAACTTCTACCTTGACCGTACGCGGGAGCACCGTAAAGCTGCTCAGCTTTTTGTGTCTTTTGACCCCAATAAATTGGGGCTCCCGGTCTCCAAGCGTACTCTGTCCATCTGGGTTGCGGACTGTATCTCTTGGGCTTATGGGGCAGCCGGACTCTCCTTGGAAGGTCGAGTCACGGCTCATTGCGTTCGGGCAAAGGCTACGTCAGTGGCTTACCTCCGCTTTGTTCCGCTGGCAGACATCTGCCGGGCCGCTACTTGGTCTTCGAGCCAGACTTTTGCGGTCCATTACTGTCTCGAGAGGGAGTCCCGCAGGGACAGTGCTTTCGGACAGGCAGTCCTCCGTAATCTCTTTGAGGTCTGAGCAACTCCTACCCTCCATCCCGGATGTGGGCTACCGGTGGGTAATAATTCAGCGAAGATTTTTTTCCTTCTGTGCTGCTGAGCTAGAGGGAGCTCATTTTTGTGCTTAGGGTCTCCGGTAGCCTTAAGCTTGGGAGTCCCATAAGTGAGGACTGACTTCCTGCTTGGTCCTGGAGAAAGCGTAGTTACTCACCTGTAACAGGTGTTCTCCAGGAGCAGCAGGAATCAGTCCTCACAACCCTCCCTCCTCCCCTTGGAGTTGCAATCGTCTGCTTTAGTTTTTTTGCAAATTTTTATGCTGTCTTTTTTAGCTATGTCATCTGACTGGCTAAGATGGCACCCTTGGGCGGGAAGAGGACCGCGCATGCGCGCTGCAATTCCCAAAGGCTTTCTTTGAAAGCTGGGGAAAATTGCTCCGCGAGTGCTCCGTCGGCGCCGACGTCACCCATAAGTGAGGACTGATTCCTGCTGCTCCTGGAGAACACCTGTTACAGGTGAGTAACTACGCTATATGTCCATGACTGGTGAAGGTTTATATTGCTGATACTGAGTTGAAACCAGAATCAAAAATTCTCCAGGACCAAACAGGAAGTCAGTCCTCATATATGGGTGACGTCGGCGCCGACAGAAACCTCGTGCGGAGCATTTCCCCAGCTTTCAAAGAAAGCCTTTGGGAATGCAGCGCGCATGTGCGGTCCCCTTCCCGCCCAATGGTGCCATCTTGCTCAGTCTTTCTTTTTCCGCGGAGCCCAACGGATGTAGTTCGTGTCACCCCGGAAAAGTTGATTTTTTTCTGCGATTTTTCGCGTCTCTTTATCCGGTTCGACGCCGGTTCCCCATCCCGCCTCAGCTTGGTACACCGGTATCGAGTCCGGAACTTCTTTTTCGGTTTTTGTCCTTTGTGACTAGCGTTCGCAGTTTTTCTGTTATTTTCACTGACAGCCCTGTCTTTTGACCTTGCAGGGGCCCTTTTTCCCCCGATGGCTGCCAGCAGGTTCAAGAAATGTGATCGGTGTAAGAAACTTATGTCTCTCACCGACACACACGACTGCTGCCTCCGATGCCTCGGGCCCGACCATGACCCGCTGGTCTGTGGCCCGTGCGGCAAGATGTCGTCGAAAGCACTTCGGAGCCGTCAGCATCAACGTGAAGGAATTTTTTCGGAGTCCACATCCGGCCGGGCCTAGACTTCATCAGAGGCCTCGACATCTTGGGAGTCTGACCCCGAGCACCGTCGTGGGTCCTCTGAGAGGAGGTCTCCCACCCGGGAGCACAAAAGGAAGATGAAGCTCGTGAGGGCGGCATCAGTGGAGGCACCTGGATCCTCGAGGGCCAGGTCGCGCAGCCCTGACCGCCATCCCGGGCTCTCGGAGTCGGAGCGGCTGACCAAACTACCTCGCCTGGAGCCGGAGTCTCCGAGTCAGGTAACTTCATTTGTCCTCGTGGACTCTCCGGAAGAACCGATGTCGGGCCCGATGCCGTCGGTGCCCGAGTCGGGAGCTGTGGAGTTTCCTGAGCTCAGTCTCAGGTTGACGGCCCTGGAGAGCAGCCTGGCTGCCTTCATGGAGCAGCAGCGGGTACTGATCGCCGGTCTGACCGGTGCATCTGCCCCGGCCACTGGGACCTCGACGTCTAAGTCCGACCCTAGAGGCCGAGCCGATCCTCGAGTCCATTAAGTCTCGAGTCGAATATCGGCCAAGGTCTCCCTCGACCTCCCGTGAGGGGCCGAGGTCATCGATGCCGGTGCCCTTGGTTTCGGCGCGTGTGGCATCGAGGCCCACACGGATGGAGCCGCTCGACGACTCCTCGGAGGAGTCGTGTGGGAGATGGAGGACGAGGAGTCTGCTGACACCTTACAGACCTGTTGCTTCCCGTCGGACTCCCCGGAGTCCGAGCCTCGGAGAAGGTTCCCCCCCCCCCCCCCCCCCCCCCGAGGATACCCGGTCCTTGGATTTCGTCAGGGACATTGGCAAGGCTTTGGCATTCCCAGCAGATGCCGAGGAGGAGCCTCAAGCCGAAGAACTCTATGCCCTCCAGTATGATTTTCTGTTCCGGCTCCTTCGATGCTGGAATGGCTGCTCTTCCATATGTGGGAAGCACCAGCCTCGGCTCTGAGCAAGCGGGTCAATTCCATTTATCGAGTCCGTAAGAGCCCTGGGTTCCAAAAGGCGCAGCTACCGCACAACTCCATGGCTGTGGAATCGGCGATGCACAGGCTGAAAAGTCAAAATATGCACTCCTCGGTACCTCCCAGCCGGGAGGCCCAGAACCTGGATGCCCTCGGTAGAAAGTGCTTCCAGGGCTCTATGCTGTCTTGCCATGTCTAGACTTACCAGCTGTACATAGGCATGTACTTACGGGACCTGGCAAAGGAGATTGCTGGGTTCTCAGCTTGGCTCTCCGAGGAACCCTTGCAGAGATTCAAAGCCTTGTCTTCAGGGATCCGGGAGTGCTCAAAGTTTATATCTCGAGCAGCCTATGACGGCTTTGAGGCTTCAGCCCGGGTAGCCGCGGCCGGCATCGGTGCACGCCGTCAGGCCTGGCTACAGTCGTCGGACCAGGAGTCATGGGTGCTGGACAAGTTGGTCGATGTCCCATGCCGAGGTGACAACCTATTCGGTAAGCCCATGACTGAAAAGGCTGCAGAAATCGAGACCGAGACTCTCACCAGGACAAGACTGTCCAGAAAGATTTCTGCCCCTTCTCACAAAAAGAAGGGCTCGGGAAAGAAGCCCTTTTTCCCAAGGAAGGGTGCTGCCTACAAAACCTACCCTCAGTATCAGGCCTCTTCAGCTTCCCAACAGGGCCAGCAGGCCAAGGGGCAGGGGCATGGGCCCTGTAAGCATGAAACCCCCAAGCCGCCAGCTCCGGCTCCTGCACAGCAAGGAGGTTTTTTTTGACTCCCACAGCATAGCCTCTCCTCCGCTGGTGCCTCCACTCAGCACAGGTCGTCGGCTGACCTTGTACGCCTACAGGTGGCCAGCCATCACAGGGACTACCTCGGTACTGAGCATAGTCCAAAAGGGCTATATGCCCCATTTCCACCAGCTACCCCCCTCCTACTATCCAGGGGAGCCTCCAAGACTCCCTCTACACAGGGTCCTCCTCCTTCAGGAGTTGGCAAGTCTTTTAAAGGAACAGACGGTGGAACCGGTGGCACACCACCTGGAAGGGCAAGGCTTCTACTCCAGGTACTTCCTAGTACCAAAGAGAACAGGAGGCCTCAGACCTAACCTAAACTTGCGAAATCTGAACAATTTTCTGGAGAGGGAAAAGTTCAAGATGTGGTAGGAGGAAACCACTTTCAGTACAGAGTGCTTCCTTTTGGCTTGACCTCTGCCCCCAGGGTTTTCACCAAATGCCTGGCGGTGGTGGTGGCTTTTCTCAGAAATCAGGGGATTTTTGTCTTCCCGTACCTGGGCAACTGGCTAATCAGGGGCCAGTCACTTCAGGAAGCCCAACAGGCCACTCTTCGCACTGCCTCTCAGAACCTAGAGTTTATAGGTGCCAGGTTGGACACCCTTCAGGCAAGAGCTTACTTGCCCGAGGACATGGCCCACAGACTTATGGACTTTGCCAACCAGTTCCAAAGCAATTCTCGTGTTTCCGCCAGGCACTACCTGCGGCTCCTGGGCCACATGACATCCATGGTACATGTGACCCCGAATGCCCGTCTGCACATGCGAGCTGCTCAATGGTGCCTCAGAGATCAGTGGACACAAGCCACAGGCGACCTCCGAGACAGAGTAAAGGTATTCTGACGACTTCTGAACTCCTTACGGTGGTGGCTACATCTGCCAAACCTTCTCAGAGGTGTACCTTTTCAGGCTCCAGTGCCCACAAGGGTGCTGACAACAGATGTGTCCTTAAAGGGCTGGGGTGCACATTGCCATAGCGCATGCACTCAAGGCCTGTGGTCCCCTCGGGAGGCCACACAGCAGATCAACCTTTTAGAGCTGCGAGCAATCTGCTTAGCTCTGCAAACCTTCTGCCATGCTCTCTCTCAACAGTCTGTCCTAGTTCAGACGGACAATCAGATGGCAACGTTCTATGTGAACAAACAAGGGGGCACAGGGTCCAGGCTCCTATGTCAGGAGACACTGGCCCTTTGCTCTTTTGCGGTCAAACTAGGCATGTTTCTCAAAGCAGTTTATCTACCTGGTCAGGAAAACTTCCTAGCAGACAAGCTAAGCAGGATTCTCCAGCCTCATGAATGGCAGTTGAACCCATTGGTGGTCCAGCAGATCTTCCTCCGCTGGGGACTTCCATCCATCGATCTCTTTGCCAGTCCACAAAACCGTCAGCTGCCCAGGTTTTGCTCCAGACAGACGCATCCCCTGAGGATTGCAGCAGATGCTTTTCTGATCTCTTGGTCTATGGACCTCCTGTATGCGTTTCCTCCCACGCCCCTGGTGGCCTGAACTCTGTTCAAGATTCTCCGGGCCAAGGCATTGGTGATTCTGTTAGCCCCCAGATGGCCGAGGCAGCCGTGGTTTCCACTTCTTCTGTAGTTGGCGGTGGAAGCTCCGTTCCCTCTGGGACTGCAACCACTATCTCCTGTCTCAAGAGCAGGGTTCCCTTCTGCACCCCAATCTCAGGTCCCTCAATCTGATGGCCTGTCTGCTGAAAGGATAGTGCTAGCTCCCTTACTTCTACCTAAGGAGGTTGAGGAGGTGGTCCTTGGGCCTCCTAGAGGCAGTCCACCAGAAAGTCCTCTGAATGCACTCAAGTGGTCGTAGGGTTTACGGTATGGTCGGTGTCTCAGCGCAATTGAAGATCCTTTTCTCGTTGTGCCTTGGTGCCTGTAGTACTGCAGTATCTACTTCACCTGTCATACCTAGGCCTGTAAGTCTAATCTTCTTTCGGGTCCCATCTCAGTGCTTCTGTCCAGCGAACCACATCACTCACCGGTGGAAGGGACAGTCTGTCGGTTCCACCTCCCTTGGTTGTCCAGATTGTTCTCAGAGGTCTGCTTCTACTCAAGTCCCCGGTCTCATCCACGCGGCGACTGCAGTGGGATTTGACCGTGGTGTCTTGCAGCAACTTACTTACTGTCGCTCCACGATTGATGCCGATGGCGAAACTTGCCATTTGCCGCTTCCTCTCTTGGGAAGCGCTCTTCCCGGTGGATCTTGCCTCGGCCAAACATGTGAGTGCACGACAAGCTCTGTTTTCTGATAGACACGTACATGTGGTTCTATAGAGGAACAGGGTGGTGTCCTATGGATCCAATCCCAAGTTCCTCCCAAAAGTGGTCTCTTCTTTCCATCTCAAGTCAGGTAGGGGGTTTCTCGTTCTTCCGACCTTTTTTCCCAGGCCATGCCAGCCAGGCTTGAAACAGTCTTGCATACCCTGGACTGTTAAAAGGGCAGTTGTCCTTTTACATAGAATGTAGCGGGAGCATCGAGAGGGCTACTCAGCTCTTTGTTCTCGGTTTGAACCCTAATAGGAATGGGGTTACCTGTCTCCCAAGCGTATGTTGTCCACTTGGGTATCAGATTGCATTCCACCTAAGGCGTACAGTGGCAGCCGACCCTCCCCTTTTAGGGGTCCGGTGTCAGGGTCCCCAACAGTGTCAGGCGCGAAAGCCCGCATCAGTTAGCTTCATTCTGCGCTCTGGTTCCGTTTGGCAGACATCGTGCCGGGCCGAACCAAACTCGGTCTTTAAGCCAGGACTTTTTGCAATAGGGGGCCCCAATTACTGCCTGGGAAAGAGGAGGAAGTCCCCGGCGGGACAGTGGTGTTTTTCGGCCAGGCGGGGTACTCTGTAATCTCTTTGAGGTTTAGGCATAACTCCTACCCTCTGGGCCCTTGTGTTGGGCTACAGTACGGGGTGCGTTATCAGAGCAAAATTCTTATCACGGATGCTGCTGAGGCTATTGAGCGGGAGCCCCTTTTTCAGCTCTGGGGTCAACGGTTTAGGCCTAGGGTCTGGGACGTCCCATATGTGAGGACGGGACTTCTGCTATGTCCGGAGAGAAAGCGTAGTTACTCAACCTGTAAAAGGTGGCTCAAGCGTTAGCAGGAATCGGTCCTCACGACTCTCCCTCCTCTCCTGGAGTTGCAGTCCTATCCTTCATTTTGATTTTTGCTTTCTTTTAGCTACGTCATCAGACTGAGTAAGATGGCACCCTTGGACAGGAAGGGGACCGCGCATGTGCGCTGCATTTCCAAAGGCTTTCTTTGAAAGCTGGGGAAATAATCTGCACGAGGGCTCCGTCGGCGCCGACGTCACCCATATGTGAGGACTGATACCTGCTGCTCCTGGAGAACACCTGTTACAGGTGAGTAACTACGCTTTATCTTGTGAATGTTGACAGTGTTCTCCCCAGGACCTTTTGAATGGATGTGCCGTCCGGCTGATTTTAGTGACCACCTGGCTAACATAATCATGGCAAAATAATGAAAAGGAATGGAGAAAAGAAAGATGACTAGTTATATTGTCTGCTGCCAGCCAGCTTATAATGTGACCTATCCGGCTACACTTTCATGCCACTGGCTGCCAAAAATTTTAGGGAGAATATTGGTTGAGTTCTATGGGGAAATGTCCTCTGCACTCATTATTGGGGGAAAGGTTTCTTTGGATGTTGAATATATGTTCTAAAATATAAAGCAATTCTCCAGGACCAAGCAGGAAGTCAGTCCTTACATATGGGTGACTTGGGAACATAGACACATCGATGGAGCCACTTGCGGAGCATTTCCCCCCTTTCTAATGGAAAAGCCTTTCGTTGGGGAAAGGCCAGGCCACGCATCGTGCGGTCCCCTTCCTGCCTAAGTGTGCCAATACTTGCTCCAGTCTCTCTTTTTCCGTGGAAGCCCGTTGGACGTGCGGTGTCCTCGTTCTCCCCCAGAAAAGTGTTTGATTTGTTTTGGCGGATTGCTTCGCTATTTTTTTCTCCGGTTCCCCCCGATGCCGGTTCCCCTAACGCTGGGTTCGGTATAAGCGCCGGTTATCGAACCTTGATTCTTTTTGTTTTTCGGTTTTTGCCCGGTCGTGGCTGCTGCTGTTCCGCACCTTTTGCTTCTTTTGTACTTAAAAAGGCCGGTCCTTTGAACCTCGCGGGGATCTCTTTTTTCCCCGAGATGGATTCCAAGTGGTTTTCAAGAAGTACAGAAGTGTGATCGGTTTGGTAAGAAACAACCTAATGTCTTTCACTGACCACACACGACTGCTGTCTTCGGTTGCCTTGGTCCGGGACCAACAATATGCAGACCTGTGGACCATGTGGTTAAAATTCCACCAAGGTTGTGACTCCCGAAGTCGTCAGAACCAAAAAGGCATAAGGGCGTTTCTCCGATCCAGGCCTCCAGCCGGGCCTCCCGGACCTCATCTGGATGGCCTCGACATCTCGGGAATCTTGATCCCGAGCACCGTCGGGGCCTTCTCGGGGAACAGGGGGTCCCCCGGACACTGGGAACGAAAAAAAAGACGGAAGACAGAAGGAAGCGGCTCGCGTTGAGGGCGGCTCGTCAGAGGAGGAGGTCCCTGGTTCCTCGAGAGCTAGGTCTAGGACACCCGATCGCCCGTCCCGGGCCGTGGAAAAGGATGGAACAGCTGCCAAAAGTACCTCGTTGTGGAGCCGGTGTTTGCTGCGACACGGGTAACTCCTGTAGTCCTTGTGGACTCTCCTCCCAGAGAAGAGCCGAAGTCGGGCCTGGGTGCCGCCCGGGGGGCGGTGGGGCCCGCCCGAAGTACGGTGGCCTGCTGAGGTCTCCTGAGCTGGGTCTCAAGCTTGACAACCGTGGAGTGCAGATTGGTCTGCCCTATCATGGAACGAGCAGCAGGCGCTGATGGCCAGCCTGTCT